>JACEFZ010014314.1:7500-12384 GCA_014155875.1 Cepaea nemoralis | reverse complement strand
GGTTGTTAGTATCTGCACCAAGCGCTTGAGAGACGATAGTTTGTTACATTGTGCTTCAAAAAGGCTTAATAACTACAAGCCATGGCGGTGGCGTATGTGACTGATAAGGCCAATTAACGCTGTAAATGTTCGTCCACAGTGGATGCATGCGAACACATGGTCATTTTCACCATCATGCACTATCTTACGTCTCACACGCTCGGTGTGTGTCTTATCTGCAATAATTTACTCATTTGTCTTTATTCCATTTCTGATATTTGCCCTCCATGCAACACGTTCAGCGGCGACTTGCTCCCAATGTGAATTATCAATGGCTTATCAACCATGTCTCATTTACACACATCTTTGTATCGTAGCAGAGGCCGACCCTTAGATCTCTTACCCATCTGTAATTCACCAAAAAACGATGTCCTTTGGTATTCTACCATCATCCATCCTCCTAACATATCCTATCCATTTAAGTCTACGAAGACTGAGCATGGAATATACCTTCACACAACTTGATCTTTCCAATACTTCAGTATTTGTGATTTTGTCTTGCCACTTACTACCAAGTATTCTTCGAAGACACCGCATATGAAAGATGTTTAAACGTTTCTTTTGGTGTGAGTAAGTTGTCCAGATTCCACTGCCATAAAGAAGAGTACTAAGGACACAGGCTTGATGGACAAAGACTTTTGTGTTGGCAGTAAGCTTCCTGTTCTCCCAGACTCCTTTTCTTAACCTGTTCATTGTTGTTGCTGCCTTATCAATCCTGATGTTGATTTCTGATCTAGGGATAATTTTCTATTTACCTCTGATCCTAGATATGTAAAATGGTCTACTATCTCTAGTTCGATGTCGTCAATAAAGATTGATGGTACCCCATGTGCACCTTGTAACATAATCTGTGTCTTCATTTTGCTAATTGTTAAACCAAATTCAGAACAAGCTTTGGAGAATGCAGATAATAGACGTTGTAATTCTTCCTCAGAGTGGGTCGTAATTGCAGCATCATCTGCAAACCATACATCCACCATGTGCGATGCCGATAAGCGTGAGCGGTCATGTTCTGCCATTTCACTCGATCACCAGAGTCGTGGATCAGTTCCGTGTTCCTGTCTCGACCATGTCAAGTGGCCAAGCCATCCAGGTATTTACTTCTCGGTCTTCCCCTTGGTCTCTTCCCTTCGATCTTGCCAGTCGTCACCAAGTTCTCCAATTCATTTCTTCTCATAACATGCCCAAAAAATTTTGGACTGTCTGCGTCTAATGTCTCTAATCAGTTTACGATCTTCATTTGTTTCTTGAAGGACTTGTTCATTGGTTTTTGTGTCTGTTCGTGGTATTCTTTGCATTTTCCTCAGAAACCACATTTCCACAGCCATCAGCTGTTTTTCAGCTTGACTGCTTATTGTCCACGCTTCACATCCATACAAAAGTATAGGTTCTATGTAGCACTTCAACACTCTTTTTCTCGTTTCAATTGATATCTTTTTATTGGTCAGTATGTTTTTCATCTTGCAAAAGGCTACCTTCGCAATGGCAATTCTTGTTCTAATATCTTTAAGGCATCTCCCATCAGATGTTATGACTGTGCCGAGATAATTGTACCGATTAACCTGCTTAAGAATATGCCCATTTACTCGTATATCACATTGTGGTATTTCCTTCTTCCCAGTGACGACCATAATCTGTGTCTTCTTAATATTCAGTTCTAACCCTAGTTGTTCACTGTGTGCAACAACCGCATCTTCTAAATTGTGCAGGTCCTGTTCATTGTCTGCAATCAAGACTGTATCATCTGCATATCTAATGTTATTGGTGTGTCGTCACCCAATGTTGATTCCTTCCATATCTTCTAGATTTCTGAAAATATTTTCACTGTACAGGGAAAACAGATCTGGAGACATTACACATTCCTGTCTCTTTTAATAGGCTGATAGGTCTATTGACCTACATTGTTATCAATTCTGATGGCAGCTTGTTGTTTCCAATATTTGTTTTTTACCAGTCTAAAGTCTTTTCCATTACTTTCTAGATCTTCAAGCATCCTTATCATGTCGACATGGCTCACTTTATCGAAAGCCTTTGTGTAGTCAATAAAGCAAAGGTGTAGATCTCTGTTTACTTCTATAGAACGTTCAATTACTGTTCTCAGTATATACACAGCATTTACTGTACCCTTACCTTCTACAAACCCACATTGTTCTTCTGCTATTTCAAGTTGTGTTTTCTTCCTTACTCTTTGCATGATAATTCTCAGCAGGATCTTCGTGATGTGGCTCATTATACTAACTGTTCGATGTTGATCCCATTTCAAGGCTCCTGATTTCTTCGGGACTGCATTAAATACAGAATTACATAATTCAGGAGGTAAATCTCCAGTATCGTATGTTGCGTTCAGCAGTCTAGTGACTTGATCTATTCCATATTCTTCTAAGGCATTGATCATTTCTATTGAGATGTTATCTGTACCCGGGATCTTGCCAGTTTTCATACGGTTAAGAGCATTCTGAACTTCCATCTTCAAAATTGATGGTCCTTCATTATTATTCCAATGATCATATTCTTCTCAGCAACTTTCTTATCAGTACCCTCCTAATTTTAGTCTTGGCCTTCAATCTCTGAGCATTGTAGAGGCCACCATCTGAGTATGAGTGAATGTATATACTACCATCCTGATCACGAAAGGCATTTTTCAGTAGAAGCGAAAAGTATATTCCAAAGAGGGTGGGAGTTAGTACACGATCTTGCTTAACTCCACTCTTGATTTCAAACTCTTCTGAAGTTGCACCATCAAACTTGATTATACCCTTCATGCCTGTGTGGAACGATTCCACGATGCACAGAAGAGTAGGTGGGCAGTCAATCTTTTATAGTGCCTTGAACAGACCTTCACGACTGACCAAATCGAATGCCTTTGTGAGGTCGGTGAAGGCAATAAACAGTCGTTAATTCTGTTCACGGCATTTTTCTTGCATCTGTCGCAATGAGAATATCATATCAATGGTAGACCGGTTCTGTCGAAGGCCACACTGTGATTCGGGGTAGACTTGATCTCCTAGGACTTGAAGTCTGCGCAGGACAATTCTGGCAAATACTTTCCCAACAATACACAGAAGTGAGATACCCCTATAGTTGTTGCAGTCGCTCCGATCTCCCTTGTTCTTGTACAACGTTATGATGCTCGAATCTTTGAAATCCTGTGGGACTTGTACTTCTCGCCAGCAAAGCTCTATTGGCTGGTGGATCTGTAGAGTGAGTGTTCTTGCTCACTCCTGATAACCTCTATTGGAATCCCATCCTTACCTGGGGCCTTACCAGATGCAAGTTTATTTATAGCACACTTAACTTCTGTTATGGTGGGAAGTGTGTCCAGGTGGTCAAGAGTTGTCAGGGCCTCTGTGGCGTTAAGTGCATCATCCGCTAGTTTGGTCTCACTTGAGTAAAGCTCCAAATAGTGCTCTACCCATCTATCCATCTGCTGTTCTTATCAGTGATTATTTCTCCAGTCAAGTTTTTAATGGTGCACTTCTTTTGATCATTGGACCACACGCTTTCTTTATCCATTCATACATGTTTCTGATGTTTCCCTTATCGCTTGCATTTTGAATGGACTCGCATAACTCGATCCAATAGTCATTAGCACACTGCCTGTCAGCCTTTTGCACATCCTTCCTAGCCTGCTTCTGCTCACTGAGAGTGTTACGCAAGCATATAAATATATTCGAACTTTGGAACTGCCTTGATCACAGAGTCTAACTCCTCATAGAACGAATATTTCACATCATCAGAGGAATCGAGTTTCGGTGCATATGCAGTGATAATGGTGATTTTGGTGAACAAGAGATTGCCAAACGCAGGGATAATAGTCTTTCATTACCTCCAGCTGGAATGTCAATCATTCCCAGTAGCCAATTCTTCACTGCAAAGCCCTCACCATGTTTCATTTTATCTGCCTGCTCTCTACCCTTCCATAAAAAGGTGTAATTGTTTTCCCTGAGTGACCCTTCCTCAGCGAGGCGAGTCTCCTGCAGGCCAGCAATATCAATGTTAAGACGATTGTGTTCGGCATCAATCACAGCCGTTTTTCTCACATCGTCAATATTCGTCAGGTCAGTGGAAAATCATGGACACATGGTTCTTACGTTGTAGGTTGCAAGCCGTAACTTGAGGTTTCTATTTTTTTTCTGTTTAGTATTACCTTGTGCATTGCTTTTACAGCCTGCGATGCAGATTTTGTCCTAGCCCCAAGCGCCCATTGAAGCAGGCAGGCTGTGGCGGATCAGCACTGAATTGGCCGAGGACTGCGCAGCTTGAGGCGGGCGGTAGCTGATCAGTGACACCTGTAGGTGCCTCCCACCTTCAGAAGCAACCCGTGGCTCCCCATGTCTACGCCAATTGACAAGGACTTATAACCCTTAACTCCCTTTTCAAGGGACCATTCCCCACTGGTACAAGCCTGACATCCAGCTCATGGCTGTGGCTCCTAGTAGCTGTCAGCATGCGACAGCGGCCACCCCCCGGGAAACAGCTGTGACAGGCTGGCTAAACCTGGCATGGGTGGCCGATTTGGTGTCAAACTGATCGGTGAATTAGGGAATGCCTACCCAGCATGTGAAGACAGGATTCGGCAGACTGCGCGGAAAATATCTTTCCTGATTCAACGGGCTAGACGGCGTTTACCTGCAAAGCGTTGTGGAACGTAATGAGCACGGCAAGGCACGTAGAGCGCCCTGGTCATCCACTGCACCTGTATTCGTCTCCAGTCGTCTTGACTTGTCTTGCCACTGGACCCAAATGGACTCAGACAAGAAAGTGAGGTCGACGAATTGCGCAACTCTTCCTCACTTTAATCCAGTTCATCGCGCAAGTCATTCTTAATCCAGCGTCATATATTAC
>JACEFZ010014314.1:0-2500 GCA_014155875.1 Cepaea nemoralis | reverse complement strand
CCATGATTTTAACAGTATTACAGCTTCACCAAGAGACGTCCCGGCATTTTTTGAAATTTTCACGTGATTTCCGTTTTGAAACAAACAGCGCGAAGATTCAGAGGTGTCTCCAAATGGGGGTTCTTTCATGAAACGTGATTATATAAATAAACTAGCTGACAAGGCCGGGCTTCTGGTGGGGATCTATCTATCTATCTATCTATCTATCTATCTATCTATCTATCTATCTATCTATCTATCTATCTATCTATCTATCTATCTGCCTGCCTGCCTGCCCGCCCGCCCGCCCGCCCGCCCGCCCGCCCGCCCGCCTGCTTACCTGCCTGTCTGCTTATCTATCTATCTATCTATCTATCTATCTATCTATCTATCTGTCTGTCTGTCTGTCTGTCTGTCTGTCTATCTATCTATCTATCTATCTATCTGCCTATCTGCCTGCCCGCCCGCCTGCCTGCCTGCCTGCTTATCTATATGCCTGCCTACCTGCCTGCCTGCCGGCCGGCCGACCGACCGACCAACCGACCGATATCTATATATCTATCTATCTATCTATCTATCTATCTGTCTGTCTGTCTGTCTGTCTGTCTGTCTGTCTATCTATCTTTCTATCTATCTATCTATCTATCTATCTATCTGCCTAACTGCCTGCCCGCCCGCCTGCCTGCTTATCTATCTATCTATCTATCTATCAATCTATCTATCTACCTATGTATCTATCTATCTGCCTACCTGGCTGCCTGCCTGCCGGCCGGCCGACCGACCAACCGACCGACCAACCGACCGATATCTATCTATCTATCTATCTATCTATCTATCTATCTATCTATCTATCTATCTGTCTGTCTGTCTGTCTGTCTGTCTGCCCGCCCGCCCGCCCGCCCGCCTGCCTGCCTGCCTGCCTGCTTATCTATCTATCTATCTATCTATCTGTCTGTCTGTCTATCTATCTGTCTATCTATCTATCTATCTGCCTGCCTGCCTGCCTGCCTGCCGGCCGGCCGACCAACCCACCCACCCACCCAGTCAGCCAGCCAGCCATCCACCCACCTACCTTTCTGCCTACCTACCTACCTACCTACCTACCTTTCTGTCTGTCTGTCTGTCTGTCCGCGCTATTAAATATTGATAAAAGTTACTGGAAAAAACGTCAGGACCATGTGTTGAAAGAGGAAGAGGACTATTGGAGAAAGGATGGATTGAAGGTTGTATGTTCGATTCCGGGCCGCGTCCTTCATTTCAAGAGTGCATTTTTTTTCGGACACTCCCGAGGGTCGTCGCTGGAGCTACGGAGTTCGTGCTTTGTGCGACGCTTTCCGTGCTGCGGAAAGAAACTGAGCCATATGTGATAAAATCCCGGTGCAATGCAGCCGACCCTGTCGATTGTAAGCTACTTCTTTCATTGCACCCACTCCCATACGAATCCGGATACGCCTTTGTTTGTCATCTGAATTTGCAGGTCCCCATTACCGTAAACATAACTTTTTTAGCGAGAAATCACTAGTTGTTAAGCAAAACATCAAAGGAATGTCGCCGCTTTCAATGATTTAAGTTGTTTTGGACCTATCAAGGACATATTCCTTGGGTGGGGGTAAATATAAGACGGCTGGAAAAATTTCATTACGATGCAACAGACAGTTTTCAAAATAATTGATCGTGAATGAAGGCAAACAAATGTGGACATACTATAGCATGCACACACTGCTGGATTCTGAAAGTGGGGAGGGGCATGAGAAATCTGCAACCGTCTCCCTAAACTGCCATACCAGCCAGACGTGGATATGTGCAAAACATTTGTAGATCTTATACGACTTGAGCGCCCAATACATAGCACTAAAGAGTGATAGCTCAGTCTCCCAGACTGTTTTATTTTCTTTTCTTTTTTTTATTATTATTTTTTTCCGCTCGCTCCTTTGAACTCAAGCGTAGTCCATACACACTATTTATGGAAGTTATGGACTGAATTGTGCGTGTGGGTTAGCTTTCTCTATTAACAGTGTCCCTCGCCATCTGTCGAACCCACTGCGACTTCAGAGGTACTTGTAATTAACTTCCCCAAGTCAAGGACGACAGGTCAACATTTTAGTCCAGCTGTCCGGTGTAGGTGTTGAACCGCTTACCTCGGCATCAGCACACCGGATGTTTAAGAACACGTGTTCGTGTCCATTCGGCCATGCTGACCTGCTGCTGCTTGTTCTATTTGCGCAAGTTGTCAATGTCAGCCATGTTTTCTGGTACGAGGGGAAGTTAATAATTAAATCACAAATGGCTGTAGAATAATAACTAAATATGATAACAAATTGAAACCATTTTATATTTATAGATACACTGGCCCTTTATTTCTTAACACAATTTCCACCAACATTGATGCACTTATCCCCTCATTGTATCAGTCCTCCCAAACTGGCTGCATAGAACTGCGTGCTCAGTTTTCTAAACCACATTTTCACTTCACATTCAACTTCGGCGTTCAAATTCCCCGGGGAAATAAATTTTGCGGTGC
>JACEFZ010014313.1:0-11340 GCA_014155875.1 Cepaea nemoralis | reverse complement strand
TGTCGATATGTTCCTATCGTCACGATATTCTATAATTTATCCATTATCTTTGTCTATCCAGTCCTCTCCTTGTCTCTCGTGTCGTATTATGTTCCTGTTGTCACGATATTCTGTAGTTTATCTGTTCTCTGTTTTCATTTGGCGTCTCTTGACAGTGAAACACCTAAAACCCACGGGGAAACATAAACCCAGGTCTAACGTCAGCCAGTAATGACGTGCTCTGTTCAATCACTACCTGGCGCGTCCTAACATTGTCCCTCCGCGGAACTTAAGTTAAAGTACCAGCCTTCCACACATCAGCCACTACTACCATGCTCTGTTGAGTCATGACGTGGTGTGTCCTAACATGTCTATCCGCAGAGCCTTAAGTTAAAGTGCCAGACTTGCACACAATCTAAGTACTGACGTGTTGTGTAGAATCACAATCTGGCGGGTCCTAACATTGTCCCTCTCCAGACCTCAAGTTAAAGTTAGTTAGCTTGTTAGTCAGTCAGTCAGTCAGTCAGTCAGTCAGTCAGTCAGTCAGTTAGTTAGTTAGTTAGTTAGTTAGTCAGTTAGTTAGTTAGTTAGTTAATTAGTTAGTTAGTTAGTTAGTTAGTTAGTTAGTTAGTTAGTTAGTTAGCTAGTTAGTTAGTTAATTAGTCACGGTTCCAACATCACGGCAAATGGTCGAACCATTAGGCCCCGATCCTGTGCCAGTGAATATCTCACAATATGTTCCTTACTGCCCCATGTGAAAGGTGGAACAGACTGGAGACTCCACAAACAAACAGCCCGAGCAGGTGTCTATGCATGATGCCGCTGCCAGAATACCAACACAAAAGTCCGCCATGAAAAATACAGTTCATCATCGATGGAAGTGGAAGTCACTAGAAAACCAGCAGCCACATATTACTGCGTAAGGCAACCCTGTTTGTTCAGCAATCGACCGGTCGCTATGTTTCTGAACATGCAGTTCACTATACAAACAACCGCGGACAGATGTTTAAGTACTCCACACGAAATTCCCAGCTCATAGTGTCGCTCAAAGCATTTAAATCAGTAGCAGGGCGATGGAACCATGAACTACCAGTCCAACAAGACGAAAATGCGTTAAGCAAACCGTAGCCACAAGCATAAATACTCCAGATGCCTTAACAGCTCAACTTTCCTGTTGGGGCCAAAAGTCTGAAGTTAAAGTACCAGCCTTGCTCACAGTCGAAGTACTGAAATGCTGTGTTGAGTCATAACGTGGCACGTCCTAACAGTCTCTCTGCGAAGTTTAAATTAAAATACCAGCTTTGCTCACCGTCGAAGTACCATAGTGCTGTGTTGAGTGATGACGTGGCACGGCCTAACAGTCTCTCTGCGAAGTTTAAATTAAAATACCAGCTTTGCTCACCGTCGAAATTGTAACAAGCTATGTGGAGGGTCCCAAATAGCCCTATCACAATATTTCAAAATTATTCTCTTTATAGCCCTGGCTGGGATAGGTCTTTACCTGCCAACCCTCCTCCGTTTTCCCCGGACTCACTGTCACTCTTTCTTTCGACCTAAGGACCTATTTCCTGTCGTGTTCTTCTGGCTGATCCATATATATAACACAGTGCTAGTTGGAATAAGCTAAAACTTGATTTATTAAATCAATACAGGACAGCACAGAAAAACACCAAGGCAGGTAACACAGAAAGTTCTAAACAGACACAACACAGATAAAGTTCAGGCACAGAGCCTCAGGTTGCCATAGTCACAGACCCAGCTTCATACTACTGTCCGATCCGTCCACACACAGCTCACCGAGTGTGCAAGAATCTCCTTCCTTCCAGGTAATTGGTTGTACGTACAACAGCCTTCTGTAGAACAAACTTCCAGGTTTCCATGGACCACAGTCTTTTTAGTAACAAATGTTCTAGGGAAGTGCCATGTAATCACCTGTCATAATGTCAGGTAGGAAATAATGTCCTGGAGAATAGTTCTCATATAATAATGGGTGTGTCTGAGTGATTGGCGGGGTCCAGCCAATAATACAAAAGGACTCAATCCAAATCGTATCGAGATGACTGGTGATGTGTCAGTACAGCTGATGGTCATTCTTTCAAGGTCAGCAGTGGCTCTATCTCGTAGAGATCATATTCTTAAAACAGGCATGGCCCAAACCTTGCCATGGCATAGTCATAACCTAGCTTTCTGCGTAGAGCCCTGTCGAGACCTTCAGCTCTGTTCACACTTTCAAAAGAAGGACCCTGGAAAGGACAAACATTCGAGTGAGGGATCAAGCTGACTCAAGCACCACATATTATTTAAGCATTTCGGCTTACCAACACCATTGCTTGAATGCGTCGGACATGTCAGGTAGCCCCTGGATTGGCTACGTCCGGGCTTGAGTAGACCTCCAGCTGGTGGATGTCAGGTTGTCCACCCTAGGAACGTTTTGTTTACAAGACACACTTTCCACTCTCATACCGAGCCTTTATTATTATTGGGCACATTCATTTCCATGCTTTCCTCTCACTTGCAAACCATGCCTTTCTCGCAACCAAGATCTTGTGGTGTGGTGTGGGTACATTTATGTATGTAAAGAAGTTTCGTTCCCTATTGCCAGCAAGACTAAGAAAGAAGATACCACCCCTCCCGGCCGCCGCTCTCGACTGAGCTGTAGCGCCAATGTACCGGCAGTGCCCTGCACAAGCCATAAGTGTAGATGAGTTCAGGTTCTCTCAGTGAGATAGAGAAGCCCATTATCTTCCCGACATCATCCTATCGAGTAAAAGACGAAAGAGATAGCACTGTGGATAGCCTCTTCCGGCTCAAGAAGATAGATCATAGATTGGTGGACCCCATTCCCAAGGAGCACACCGTAGCTATCTAATGTGCTTATATTTAAAAGAGAGATGCTACTAAGTAACGGTAAGCCGTAGGAAGAAAGATAGCAACAGCTCATCTGCCGCCAAGAACAAATGAAATCCTCTGGGGAGATATATTGTTCAGATTCACTCCCCCTGCTATGCCAAGAACAAGACGCCTAGTCAGATTGCCAACGGTCAACCCACTCACAATATGGGCATAACCGGCTTTTCGCCAGTTCGTTTCAGTCGTTAAGACAATAGATATTTATAGGCCAAGTTTTGCCTGGACCAAAGAAAACCCAAGTTTACCTTTTCCTTCCACCAGTAGTAGACCTTTTAAATGTCTCAATCTTTAACTTGAACTCTTGACATTCGGCCGTGGATGGCCATCAGTAGAAACGGACATGAATCCTCCAGAAGCCGCACCAGTGCACATTTGGCGCAAGGCGCTTCATCGGGTTTACCCGCAAGATCCAAACATATATTTACTCGCTCCATGTAAAGATTGTGTTATGAAGATAACCCCAAGAACCATCTTTCATGGAGATTGAGCGAACAAGAGAACTGAGAGCTTCCGAAAGCCGTTTCCCCCTGTATCCCCAAGAATAAAAGAATGCATAAGGACATGGGCCACTGGCGTTTCGCTACAGAAGTACCGGAGTGCTGTGTTGAGTGATGACGTGGCACGGCTCAAAGCATTTAAATCAGTAGCCTCCTATTTCAAGATTTACAAATTAAATCCTATACAGATGTTTATATTGATTATGTGGTTGTTTCGGGATTTGAAATTTAAATATTGAGCACAACCCACTACTGGCAACGCCGATCGCATTCCGTTATGAACCTACGGCCTATCCACGTCAATATGGAAGCACTATACTCGAGTTTCGCCCTTGTTTGAGCTCATCAGTAGTGCATATCCCTGACCGGATCCGGAAACAGTCCCGGATCACGCGTGTGAAGCGGGTGTGCAACCACGCGGCACACACTGGACACACCAAATTATCACAACAGAACACCACAACGCTACCATCGTAGGCTATGCTCGAGTTTGCCATTGTTTGCGCCACGTCGTCAATCGGGCCCGGGAAACCCGGAAACAGCCTATCACGCGGGGAAAACCCGGCCTGCAACCAGTGGCACACACTGGAAAACATTTATCGGATTTGAACTCAACATCGCTACCATCGTAGCTATGCTAAAGGGCCAATCGCCGTGACCTAGGGTCCGTCCATCGATGGGACCCGAAATCAAAGGACTTCTCCTGGCTAGGAACATCAGGTGCATATCCCGGGCGGAAATAATAAAATTGGGGTTTGTTCGGGATTGATTTGAAGGTGTGCAAACCACTACGGCCAACGCACCAAATTCCGGTATGAACCTAAGGCCTATCCATCATATGGAAGCCTATACTCGAGTTTGCCCTGTTTGAGCATTCAAGTGGCCAAACCCGATGAGGATTCCGGAAGAAACCAGCCTCCTAAATCAGGAGAATTAAAGATGGTGTTTTCCGGGAAAAATTTTAAATATTAACAACCCACGGAACCCGACGCATTCCGGTATGACTAGGCTATCCTCAGGATGCCTAACTCGGAGTTTCGCCCTTGTTTGGCTAATGGGCTATCCACCGGATCCGAACGCTAATCAACATTAGCTTCACACGGTTGAGCCGGATTCTTGCCGGAGAAGTCCTGGTTTGCCATATTGAGGACAACCCGGGCAATGGCATTGACATCCCAATGAGCGTGTAGGCGTTCTGTTTGATAATGGTGTATCCGTGTTCGCCTTGCGCTCACAGTATCCGGGATTTCTGAGATCCGGAACAGGGATATAACAATTATTATTGCTCACTGGATTTGGGAAAGACCTGGTGTTGCTTCCAGTGAAAACGTCTGATCGTTCGGGTTCCATCAAATTGCGGAGGGTCGGTTGCGGCGATTGGGCAATCTTAACATAGCCTACGATCGGAACACATGTTCATTGTGAAAATTGGCTTCCAGTGTTTGCCCCCGTGGTTGCACACCCGCTTGAGACCCCGTGATCCGGGACTTTTTCCCGGATCCGGTCAGGGTTTGGGGCAACTTGAGCATAAGCCAAAACTCGAGTATAGTGCTTCCATTTCGTGGATATTGTGGTCCATTGGGTGCGCGGGTTGCCAGTAGTGGGTTCGTGTAAATTGAATTTCAGATCCCGAAACAAGCAAAAATCAATTATTATTGCTCACAGGCAAGGAGGCCTGGTGTTCCTTGCCAGTGAGAAGTCCTGATCGTTCGGGTCCCATCGATTGACGGACGTCGGTCGCGGCGATTGGGCAATCTTGAGCATAGCCTACGATGGGTAGCGTTGTGGTGTTCTGTTGTGATAATTTGGTGTGTCCAGTGTGTGCCGCGTGGTTACACACCCGCTTCACACGCGTGATCCGGGACTGTTTCCGGATCCGGTCAGGGATATGCTCTACTGACGAGCTCAAACGAGGGCGAAACTCGAGTATAGTGCTTCCATATTGACGTGGATAGGCCTTAGGTTCATACCGGAATGCGATCGGCGTTGCCAGTAGTGGGTTGTGCTCAATATTTAAATTTCAAATCCCGAAACAACCACATAATCAATTTATTATTGCTCACTGGATTTAGGAGGCCTGGTGTTCCTTGCCAGTGAGAAGTCCTGATCGTTCGGGTCCCATCGATTGACGGACGTCGGTCGCGGCGATTGGGCAATCTTGAGCATAGCCTACGATGGGTAGCGTTGTGGTGTTCTGTTGTGATAATTTGGTGTGTCCAGTGTGTGCCGCGTGGTTGCACACCCGCTTCACACGCGTGATCAGGGACTGTTTCCGGATCCGGTCAGGGATATGCACTACTGATGAGCTCAAACAAGGGCGAAACTCGAGTATAGTGCTTCCATATTGACGTGGATAGGCCTTAGGTTCATACCGGAATGCGATCGGCGTTGCCAGTAGTGGGTTGTGCTCAATATTTAGATGTTTATATCACAAAATCAGTCTGTCTAGCATTTTCAACCAGTCCTGTCCTTGTCTCTCGTGTCGTATTATGTTCCTATCGTCACGATATTCTATAGTTTATCCATTATCTTTGTCTATCCAGTCCTCTTAAATTAAAATACCAGCTTTGCTCACCGTCGAAGTACCGAAGTGCTGTGTTGAGTGATGACGTGGCACGGGTGAACAGTCTCACCGCGAAGCATAAGTTAAAGTACCAGCCTTGCACACAATCGAAGTACAAATGCCCTGTGTTGATTCATGACGTCGCGCGTCCTAACAGTCTCTCCGCGGAGCTTAAGTTAAAGTACGAGCCTTGCACACAGTCGAAGTACTGGCGTGATGTGTTGAATCACGATCTGACGCGCCCTTACATTGTCCCTCCACAGATCAGCATTTTGTATAGAACCACATCTCAGTATTTTGTATAGACCCACATCTCAGCACTCTTGTCTAGAACCACAACTAAGTATTTTGTATAGAACCACAACTTAGCATTTTGTATAGAACCACATCTTAGCATTCTTGTAAAGAACCAAATCTCAGCATTCTTCTATAGAACCACATCTCAGCGTTTTATTTATTTATGTTGTTTTTTTTCAGACTCCCATCTCGACATTCTTCTATTGCATCTCAGCATGCATAGAAGAAAGGTAGAAGAAGAAGAAGAAGAAGAAGAAGAAGAAGAAGAAGAAGAAGAAGAAGAAGAAGAAGAAGAAGAAGAAGAAGAAGAAGAAGAAGAAGAAGAAGAAGAAGAAGAAGAAGAAGAAGAAGAAGAAGAAGAAGAAGAAGAAGAAGAAGAAGAAGAAGAAGAAGAAGAAGAAGAAGAAGAAGAAGAAGAAGAAGAAGAAGAAGAAGAAGAAGAAGAAGAAGAAGAAGAAGAAGAAGCAGCAGCAGCAGCAGCAGCAGCAGCAGCAGCAGCAGCAGAAGAAGAAGAAGAAGAAGAAGATGAAGAAGAAGAAGAAGAAGAAGAAGAAGAAGAAGAAGAAGAAGAAGAAGAAGAAGAAGAAGAAGAAGAAGAAGAAGAAGAAGAAGAAGAAGAAAGAGTAGGATTAGGAGGAAGAGTACCAGAAGCAGCAGAAGGAAGACGAGAGGATTAGGAAAACGAAGAACATCAGGGGGAGGATGGGGAAAAGAAGGATTAAGACGAGAAAGAAGAAGTTTGACCTATCGGAATATGTTGTATTGACAAACGTAAATATCCGTGTTAATATTCATAAACAATACACGCGGGAAGCATTGCTGACAACTACCAGCACACGGAGAAGAGTTGAAATCTCTGCTGGTTTGATTATCTCATCATTAAGACCCGGCCTGTAAACAAATGAGGACAGACGATGTGCACAATTAAAAACACATGAAATGCGTCCGCTCACAATGTTTTATTGCAACTGGGACAAATGTCCCTATTGGGAATTACAGCAACAATGTCGCCGCGTGGGTTATTACACAAGGCATGAGCATGCCAGGCGACACACAAAGCCTGGAGTTGTGCTAATCAATTTTGCAAAGTAGACCTGGAATAAATCAATTGCGGCCCTTGAATGAAAGGGATTGTTTTAATCACAAATCACCACAAACTGGTGTATCCATCGGACACTGGATTTAGCCAACATAGGACAATAGCTTAACGATGTCGTTTTTGTTGGCTCGTTTTGAACTCAAACATAGTCAATACACGTCTTACTACTTTTAGTGCACTGGACTGATGTTTGCTTGAGAATTAGTTTCCCCTATTACCAATGTCCCTCGCCATTTTTGTTCGCATATCCTTTACAGGACATCGCTGTCAACACCAGCATTTTACCGCTGTTGTTGAATTCTTGGCAAGAATATGCTCAGTAGTTTGCCATTGCTTTCCGTAAGTCACCAACTCCACGAGAACCGCTACCGATTCTCGCGCGCTCCGAGACCCTATGTGGGTAAACGGGATTACGGAGAAAGTCGTTTAACCCCTCGGCCAGAGAGACTGGCCCCTCGCCATTAGACGAATCAAATCCGACTTTAGAGGTGTTTGTAATTTACGTCCCCAAGTCAACATTTTAGTCTAAATGACACAAAGTAGTGCAGCTTTTCATAACAGATTTACGACACATACAGGACGTCCTGTATGTGTCGTAAGTCTGTTATGTAAAGCTGCACTACTTTGTGTCATTTTATAATGTTTACATTTTCACATACGAAGCCCATAACCGGGCACTCTCACGAAGTTTATACTTCACCTCGACACCGCAAGGTACAAGAGGAACATGATGAGATGAGATGAGACATTTTCACAGCTGTACCGCATTTCCACCCAATTTTATTCATAGTCTAAATGACCGATGTATGGGGATGAACCGGATACCTCCTCATCAGCATACCAGATGTTTAAGAACGATAGATCTTTTTCATTCGGCAATACTGACCTCCGAGGTAACTGTATAAGCGCTGCATATCAGCATCATCATCCTTACTATCATCATTATCATCATCATTATGTCCCATGTCGACCAGCAAGAGTGTTCACATTCTTTTGGATCAGGTCTGTGGTCTATTTACGATTGCATCATGTGACCAAGCCATTCAGGTTAATTATATCTTTGTCTCTCCTTTTTGAGTCAAGCGGTAGATGTCAGACAAGTTTGCAATTTTACCAGCATCGACCCTGGCAAGGGTTGGATACCTGAGCCTCCAGCGCTTAATTACAACTACACCTGCATTGTCACGCTTGACAGGAGGTGCAAAGAGCAGAATCCTGCTTCTGTCAATGCCGAGCTCAAAGCGCTCATCGGTGAACATTCAAATGATACGGATGTGTTTAACTATACAGAGGATCTGTTATACAGCAGCTTAGAAGTGCGTGGGCGTTCACGGCACGTTCAGTGAGCCGAACCGCTCAAGAAGCAGTGGTGCCCACTCTGTGACCACAAGCAGCATGCCAGTTTAGGTGATGGCAGTAACACGGGCTTTCTTTCGTGTGGCTGGGGTCACATCATTATACTAAATTGTTTGTACTAAGTAATTCAGTTAGCATGATCCGAAAGGGTCGAGGCGGGTTCTGCACGCAGACAGTGCACTGAATCGCTGTAGTAGTCTATTGTCCGTAGAATCACCTTTATCTTTGTTCCAGCACATGCGGGAGTTGAGGTTGATAAACTTACTGGCTCTGCATCCCCTGCAGATGACCAGCCTATCACCCGTGCAGATATTATTAACGCCTTTAGAGAGATGTGGAGAGCGGAGGACTTTGACGTCAGTGACTCCACATCGTCGCCCAGAATGAGAGACTCCGGAGTAAGAATTGGCAAGGCCAGAGACGAGATGCACATAGGGGAGAACGAGGGGTCTTACAAACCAACACCGAACTGGCACTTTTAGCTGTCGGTCACTGATTTATATTTTGGGGAAGGGGTGTAGGGATCTGAACAGCGTTAGACTTGACGGAGTGCAAGGATGATGCCCCAACATATAACAGATAACATGTGGGTTTATTCGCTTTCATTTGTCAACACATCTGACTTGACAAGATCCGGAATGTTTGGTTTGGCTGGAATAGATCACTAATGCATCACAATTGTGTTTTTTAGAAGCAGTTTCCTGTTATGAATCTGTGATATGAAAGGACCATGAAATTGTATAGGCCTGAATGCACATGGGAATAGATGGCCAGTACCTCTGAGGTCGGAGTAGGTTCGCATGATGGCGAGGGACACTGGAAATAAAGAAAGCGAATCCACACGAAAATTTCAGTCCAGTGCTACTTGAAGCAGCGCATATGGACTAGGCTTGAGTTCAAAGTGATCGAGAGGGGGAAAAAAGATGGCCAGTCTTGTCCTCTGTTGACATACGCCGAACGCAGGCGTCCGACCCTCGTCCGTCCACCCTCATTACATTACCCGAGAAGCTCCAGATTACCTACACCAGATCGCCGGCCAATGCACAATAAATCTAATGCCTAATTTCTGAAATAATGTTATCCCAAACATCATGTTTACTGCTAATGTGTATCCTATAACATAGTCTCCCCTGCCCACAGTTTCTATTTACAATGCCAATATTGGCAAACGTGTCAAAAGTCCGATTGCTCATACAGAGACCGTGGTTTGCCCAAGATGACATTAGAACAATCCTACTTGAATTGTGCTTTCAACATCTCCATAAGAATGACACTGAGCTGGCAAGAGAAGACAACTCAGTAGGATTGTACAAATAAAGGATAAGGTTAGTTACATGTCATTTTCAGGACGTTGTAATCAGCCTCAGTATTATTATTTTTTTCGTTTTTTTATTTTTTTTTCGATTTGAACTCAAGCGTAGTCCCTACACATTCTACTACTTTTATTAGCACTTAATTTATTTTGTGCTTGTGGATTTTTTTTTTTTTTTTTGCATATCCTGTATAGGAAATCGTAGTCAACACCAGCATTTTTGCCGTTGTGATCTCTCGGCAAGTTTACGTTCAGTAGTTTGCCATTGCTTTCTGAACGAGCGGCACTGATACTAACACGAAACCAATGCAACGCGGTCTGCTGCCAAATCGCGCACAGCTGTGTTTCGAACACGGGTACACGGGATTACGAATCGTAATACTTCCCGCTACCCGCGATATATGCCGGCGCTGTGGCATTTCGCAATTACGCATGCTCCCCACAACTGTGGGAGGTATGGAATCAGACCACCTTGCGTTGGTTTTCATGTAATGGTGTTAATGCCGGTCGTTCGGGAAGCAATGGCAAGCTACCGAACGTAAACTTGCGGAGAAATCACGAACAGCCAAAAAAGGCTGACGTTAACTGCAGAGTCCGAAGGTTTATGCAATTAACTTTTTTTTTTAAACCCGCGATAAGAGCTTGGGTATTCGAGGTAGCTCAGTGGTTAACACGCTCGCTTGCCGGCAGCGGGTAGTGTGTTCGAAACCCTATAGAGCTGGATTTTACTAATTTTTCCATGCTTCAACGTATGAATCTACAGAAGATCAAATAACTTATATAGCCCAGGAAATAGAGGATGTCTTTCCAAAAGCACACACTGGCAATGTGAGTGTATGGGGACAAGGCCATTGATAATGTATGGAGGAATTTAATGAAATTAATGAAAATTTATCTGCAAAATGTGTGTGGGAAAGTGTACTCTTGTAATAAAAGAAAGCCCATCGTCATCAAGCGCTGTGTAGATAAGCGTGGGCGGGATGTTTTGCCATCTCCCTATCATTAGAACATGCACAACTCGTGTTTTTGTCGCGAACCCTACCATGGGCCAACCAAGTACAGGTTATTTTTTTTTTCATTGCAAATTTGGGATCTTTGTATTTGGGCTATGTTTCTATCTTCCAAAGACAACCTTTGCCCTAGAAATTCGTGTTTTAATCTCTTTTAAGACACCTCCCATTAGTTTATGACTGTTTCGAAAAATTTTTTTACCGATTCCTAGTTACAAATATTCCCATTAACCCGTATATTTTGTACTTCTTTCTTTTTAGAACATAAAAAGGTCTGTCCCTTTTTACAAAATAAATTTTAACCTTGTTGTTCCTGT
>JACEFZ010014312.1:0-12267 GCA_014155875.1 Cepaea nemoralis | reverse complement strand
GGAAAAAATTCGTTTCCCTTTTTATTGCCACCCCCCTTAAAAAACAAAAAAACGAAAAAATCAAATTCATTTAGGTGTCCCCACTAGGAATATGTAGTCTCCTTGAATCTAAAAAAAAACATTTTAACAATTCCTGTGACACGACAGCAAATCCCGGTCACCACACAAAATAACACAACCAATGCTCCCCTATTCCCCAGGACACATCAGCCTGAAGCTGCAATCTAACGATCACCACCGATGTACACAAAAACAAAATCAGCCCCTACTGTAAGTACGCAATATTTAGTGGTCATAGAAACAAACCAAACATATATCATGAAACAGCTTTGGACATAAAAAATGTGCCCCCAAAGTCGTTGGACATCATGTTTATTGTCTTGGCGCTGAAATAACTCTGAAAAAAAATGGTATGCCCAGTTCTTGGACATTATGCTTTTTTCTCTTGTCGTGAAATAACTCTGAAAAAAATGTGTGCCAGTTCTTGGACCACCCTGGCGCTGAAAAAACCCAAAAAAAAAAACAATTTGTTTGCCCATTTCCCCGGGAAACATGGGCGCTAACATGTATTCTCCCCCTGCTGCTTCACAAAAAAAAACATTTACCCGTATTAACGTCTACTCGGGTAATCTCAGATTATAAATGGGCTCCTTGGCCTCCTGGCACGACGTTGAACTGTGTGTAGTCACTATGACACCTAACCCTGCAGTTGGGGTCTGCCCTTGAACACAATAGAGTGAGGCCCACAAAAATAAAAACATTCGCATAGGCCGACTTGACAATTTCCGCTAGGGGAATAACGGGGGCCTAACTGCTCCACAAAAGTTGATCCCCTCAAGTAGTCATATTCATTTAAACAACAAAATAACATGTCTCTAAACTTTCATGAACCTGCAAAACAAACAACGGATGGCTAACCGCGGCTACCCCTTCCCCAAAAAAAAAATGTCATTCAATATGAATAAACCCACCACAGCACGAATTTAACTAATTATTTAATACTGTTCTTGTCGCGCTGGAATAAATATATAAAGAATATGTTTCTGCTTGCGGGTGCTCTCTGGACCCTTTCCCCTTCAGTGAATTTCTACGATTGTCTCTTTGTGTCTATTCTATATGCAGGGGCCCAGAAATATGAGGGCGTCACTTGTCATTCACTGCCAACACTGTTAACATGTCTAATTCTGGTATCCTGAACACGCTGGTAGGATGAATTCACCTCTGTTCCCGCCTCTAAAAAAAGGGATTTCTAACTCCACGAATTACACTTTCATTTGTCTCTTCACAACCCATAATAAACTCACAAAATTTAAACACAGGGAATATCCACTCTTGATGATCTATTGTTCTTTGCGTGAATTTCTGGTATGCACATGTGCCTTTTTGTTAACTTTTGGGGCCACAGCCCGTCTCGCTCGGTTTCTTTCTGCAGAAGGAAAAAGGGGGGGGGGGGAGTTGAAACATATGTCCTGTTTGGTTTCAGAGGTTGCCACTGCCAACCAGAGGTATGAGTTCAGCCAGGCAAACAGCTCCCTTTCCCCGACAAACTAACTGACATCCGCCCACAGCCACTTTTTGGATTGCTATGCATACAGGGGGGAAAATTGTTCTTGACTTTGCATGGCTTTTAAGTTTCACTTGCCATACCCTGTCGTCAATCATGACTCTACTTCCGGGACGAAGAGTGGGTGGCCTTGGTATAAACGGGGGGGATTTTATTTTTGATCCCCTTTAAACAGTGAGTTAGTCTTAACGGCACTAAAAAGAGGAATTTGTCCTTTAACGATAACAAGATAAGACCACCCTTACGTTGACTTGCCCCTGCTCAGCTGTTGTCTGAGCTCATTCGGACAGATTCCGCTGCGCTGACACTCCCCCTGAGTTGGCTATCCCTGGTATTTTGTTTGTAGGGGGTTTTCCCGTATTCTTGTAGCAAGGTGGTTATGGCCGGTGTACTTTACACAAGAGTTTCTAACTGACCAGACTTAGTAGACACCTCCCCCGACAGATAGATCGGGACAATTTACCAACCAGCTATGAGATAAGTAGCCTAGTAAAGGAACACTTCTGAGACAACTATCGAGCAGGCAATCACGAACTACTGACTGTAAGCGACAAATCTATGTATACGATCTCACTATTTTAGTAGAACCTGACACCGCCGAGACAAAGGTCACATGGAATCTCCTGGGGGCCCCGGACTAACTGGAAGGTCCCAGAAATTCTGGAAACATATTCCCTTTCCAGACGACGCCATTTTTGTGATAGCCCGAAGATGAGAGATTAAAATAGAGAAGGTGTAGGAGGGGAATAAAGAAATTTAAAGATAAAGATTTCCGTCTTCCGGTTGTAGAGATAACCACTGAATTGTGATTACCCTTGGTTTTATCTACCAACCTCAACCCAATATACAGGTATGCAGGTCACGAATACAAAACTATCCTAACGGGCAATAGTACAGGCAATCATAAAAATAAGCTAACACTGAATCAAGTTTATTTGCCTTTTTCAAAAGACATTACAAAGTATAAAAAGGGGTCCGTGCGGTAAACAATTCAAACAAATTTTGGAAGAATGCTGTCAGGTAAACTAGCATCAAAATAATACCATCAAACTAAGAATTGCCCAATTAAACCAATAACTAGTCAATATCAATCAGGGGAAGATAATAATAAAGTATGCAAGGGCTGACAAAAAGTATATAAATCTACTAAAGATGCCACAACCAAATTTTCCCCCGTCAAATGACCGCCCACTTTGTTTACCCGGCAATCGATCAAGCGACAGCCTGAAAATTTAACAAAAAGACACCTTGACTATGTGAACAGCATCATCGGGGGTCAACAACCTACGGGTCACCTCGTCTCCAGCTACGTGTATTGACATCGGGTAAGAGATATTCCATCCCTGCCGGGCGGTCGTACACCATCAACAGTGTACCCCGATGCCAACATCAACCCATGAACCCCCAAACACTTCCCCCATGTGTAATAATCATGTGACATTAATACAATTTCCCAAAGCCGACACTGATAGCCTTCCCACAGCGGACAGACACATATAACTCGGCAGTGGGACAAACCCCAAAAAACAAATCCTGATCCGCTTGCCCACACTGGCCGGGTTTCCCGCGCCAGACACATAACACAACCCGCTGATAAAATGGTCGTCACATCTCAACAACTACTTCACGGTAAAACCCCCAAAAACACACTTTTGTCCCCGAGGCTGACGAACACAATACGCCAGTGACATGTACCAGGGCCATGTCCCCTTTTCATTGGCACCATCCGTCTTCACAGCATGTATATATTCATTTTCAACAACATAAATTCCCCCTGTCATTAATCACAAAACAATCAACACACCATAAAAAATAGCAATTGATCAATAATGACTTCAGCTCCCCTCATGCGTCGTCTGTATGTATCTATTCACCGCTCTCTATTTCCCTATCTCGCCTTATAGTATTAAAGCCATTTTAAACCTTTTACCCCCCATTCTCCCTGAAGTCCGAACCCGCTACTTTAGGTTTTTACTGCTAACCAGTTGTATGCTCTACTTTCTCCGCCGCAGCCTGACCCCGATTCAACTCTGCCAAAGGGCCCGGGAACAATACAAGCACATTCTTTCATCTGCAGGCTTTGCTCCAAGCGCGGTCCATTCATCCGCTGTATTCACCTGGCCTCATTTAAAGGCTTGACCCGTTGGGTCGCGTCTCGTACCTGTCGTGTTTACATTTCTATAAGAAATAAATCGGGTACCTCTGAGGCCGCTAATACCGTTTGCAACTAATCACTCCTATCAGGGTTTCGGCGCTCATATCTCTACTTCGTAATTCCACTGCGATTTTTGGGTTAAATATTTAGTTACGTTTTCCCTTTCCCTCCTTATAGAACGTCGCGTTAATCCCGTATCTGTCATTTGTATTTTGCCAACGTTTCCTAACCTAGTACCATTCCCCGCCCGACTACAGACTAATAGATTTCAAATTTAAAAATTAACCAACTTACGTAGGTCCTGTCCCGTGGATATTGCTCGCCTGCCTAGGGGTGCTTTTGTCTGATCACCGCCCGTGCCCAAAATTTTTTCCCCCTTTTCCCAATAAAGTCAGGCTCCTTCCAACTTTGTTCGAGCAGTCCTCTGGATGATCCCATCAAATGTGTCCTCTTAGCCCACTCTATCTTGTATGACTTTCCTTAATGTTTGCAATTGACAATAGAAATCATAGTTTCTTTAGGCTTCTTTTTCCAACACTTAAGTCCGTGCTTTCTCTGGTCCTCGGATTTATCTGCCCGACCAGAGTTGCCACAGTCTTATTGGTCTCCACAGCCTTTCGAGTATCTGCACTCGGCTGTCTAGAAGGCTTATCTCCTCAAATGCTTCTCTGCCCCGCGTTATATATCCCTTAATTTGGCGGTTCTTCTGGCATCACGGCTCTCCTCCTTGCCGCAAAGGGGCTACCCAATCAGATCTTTAGCTGTACCACATAATTATTCTACTTAATCCGCTTTATTCTAGATCCCTTGACACTACTAGGTTATAGCTTGCGGTCGAAGACCTTACCCTTTCTGCCTCGCCTGGTTTGTTCATTGGGCTTCCGTTCCAATATCTAGTCTAATCCGTTGTATTTCTTGCTCTTTTACAGCCCCTACGCTAAGTTCGGCTTCATTTTTCCCTGAATTTCTTATTCTACTAACAACGAGAGGTAAGCTGTCGGTCGCGGCTGCACTAGAGTCATCCCCCGGCCACTCACTACTATTTTGAACTTACTGGTCGGTGAACTTTTTGGTCAACAAAAAATACCCCAGTTAATGTTTTCCCAGTAAACTCGGGCGCCTAGAGACAATAAAGCATACTGTCTCACAAGATATACATCAAAGGGGCCCTTTGGTGCTCGTGTAAGCTATTTGAGCTTTGATTTTGCTATGTTAAAAATTAAGTTGTGATGTTCACTATTTCTTTGGGTTGATGTTATTAATTTTTCTATACCATTCTGCGATGGGGATAGTAATACTGTATCATCAGCAAGCGAATCTCTGGATCTCATTACCACCTATTTTTTGGGGCATCATATTGCTCCCTGGTTATATCATCTCTGACATTTCTCATTATATTTTGCGTACAGGTAAAAAACAGGGGTGACAGCCCAGCCCGGAGGGACTCCTTGTTTGATGTCAAACCAGTCTGATGATTGCCATCATTCTAATCGCTGCTTATTGGTCTAGACCAGTTTTCCCAACCTTTTTTTTTCTATGCCCCACCCAGCCTTTCTAAAATTCTTATGCCTCCCCCCCCACCCACCCCCCCCCCCCCCCACCCCCCACCCCACCTAACATATACATTATTTTTAATATTCAAAAATTGAAATGTTCACTAAAGAAACTTGAATGACAGGTTTTAGGAACAAAACAATAGGAAATTATTGAGCAAACACAGTAAGTAAATTTTCAAAACATATAATGGAGAACTGAAATTTAAGTACAACATAATGTTAATGAAAGGTTTTTCTATATTATTTTAATTATTAGTAATTATTTATTATTTAAATTTAGTGAGATCCTTGCGCTTGATGCAAAGAGATTTTATGTCAGGTTCCAATTTAGTTAACTTCAGTCTCAAGTCTGCCCGTTTTGTTATATCCAGCCGATTTCTTCCATTTTCGAATTGCCCCCCTTAACAATCGAATTACCCCCCTGTGGGGCTTGGGCCCCACGTTGGGAAACACTGGTCTAGACAGAGACGTTTGAGTTCTACTACATGTGATGGAAAGCCCATATTCCTCATGATTTCCCAAAGTGTCTGATGTTTTACACAGTCAAATACCTTTGCATAATCCACAACACATGAGAATACGTTTACATTAAATTCTTTGCACTTCTCTATTATTAAACGCATGTTGAGTATGTGATCTCGTGTTCCTCTTCCTTGTCTAAATCCAGCCTGAACCACGCTAATCTCTTCTTCCATTTTCTTACGAAGTCTTTCCGTTATGATTTTTAGTAGAAGTTCACTTGCATGACTGATCAGGGCAACAGTTCTATAGGTGGTATTGGAATGAAGATAGTTCTCGTCCAATCTTTTCACCATATACCATATTTCCATATCTGTTTACATAATGCATGATAGATTTGTATACTTTCTTCTCCTCCCGATTTAATAAGTTCAGCTGGTATTTCATCACATCCAGGTGATTTATCATTCTTCAGGTTCATTATTGCCCATGCAATTTCATCTAATGTGGGTTTAGATTTTGTTTCTGCTGTCATTGTTTCATCTATATTATTCATATCCTCACAGTCATTCATGTCATACATTCCCCCGCATTACTCCTACCATCTTTCTAGAATTTGTCTAGATTCTGTTAAGGTATTTCCCAACTTGCCACAGATAACATTCAATTGAGGTTGAATATTTCTTGTCAATAACTTCATTTCTTTAAACATTTCATAATCTCTTCCATTCTTATAATATTGCTCTATTTTAATACAACAATCTTGTATATATTGGTTTTTGTCCTTATTGTGTACTTTCTTATTTTTCGTGTTAAAGATTTATTCTCCATCCTACTGTTATCGGTTTCTCCTTTCGTTTTCAGTTCCCTTCGTTGTTTTATTAATTCTTGCGTGCATTGTGTATAATCCATGGCTTCTGTTGCCTAGTCCTGGTCGGAATTACATCTTTGGCTGCTGTTATCAAGATATCTTTAGCCTGTACTGCCAGTTCATCAGGTGTCATTTCCTCTTGTACAGACATCAAGACCTCAAAACGATTCTTCACTTCTACGTTGTATGCATCCGGTATTTTTGTGAGATCAAACGAAGTGGCCTTGGTCCTCGGGTAAGCTTTTTTTTAAGTTTTAATTTCGGATCTGCTTCTAATAACTGATGATCTGTATCACGCTCTGCAATTAGTATGGTTGTTGCAGATGTTATGCTTGATCTCCATCTACTGTGTATTAAAATGTAATCTATCTGAGTTTTGGTAATACTGTCCGGGGACTTCCATGTGAAGAGTCTTCTTGGGTTTTGTTTAAAAAGTGTGTTGGCTATCGTTAACTCATTTTCTGTGCAAACTTCAAATAATTAATCCAATTCATCATATTTCCCAATCCAAATTTTCCAAAACACCTTTCTCTCATTTTCAGCTCTTCTTGTGCCTACTTTTGCATTAAAATCTCTCATTATTATTGTTATATCATTATGATTAATCTTATTTAATGTGTCTTGCAGTGTGCTGTAAAATTCTTCAATTTCGTCCTCCTCTGCTGTTGAAGTAGGTGCATATATATTTATGAGAGCTGTGTTTTTTGGAGGGCCTTTAAGTCTGATAGCTAGGATTCTATCAGTAACTGGGTTATTTCCCATTAAAGCTTTGGCAGTTGTTTTATCTAAACAAAACGCAACTCCGCTCTGGCCTCGGACGTCTCTACCAGAATATATGACAAGACTTCCATTTGCATTTGTAAAATGTCCCTTGCCTCTCCAGCGATGTTCAATAATTTCTAAAATGTGAATATTTAACCTCTCAGTCTCATCACATACTACTTTTTTAAGCTTTCCCCCATACAGACTTCTCACATGTCCACGTTCCTAGAAAATCACAAATGCTAGAGTTGATTTAGGCATCCAATAAAGGGCCATGCACTAACTTTGTGCTGTTTTACATGACGAACATCATCATTTCTTTATGTGCTCTACAAACTCTCGTAGGCGTTCGTGTATATCCACAGATCTCAGTCATTGGTATTCCGTATGAAGTCAGATGCTGATATTCCTGTACGCCAGCGCCTCAATCTATCCAGTGTAATTTCTATCGGTGTGCATCTGCTTCTTTTCCCACAGATATTTATAGTCGTCATGATCTTTTCCCATATATATATATATATACATTGGTCATATTAAGCGTCACTGTGGCTTGGAGAGAGCAAGAATGGAAGGGCATGGTTCCTGGAGGAAAAAGGCAAGGGTAGACCAACACGAAGATGGACTCGGACATTGGAGACACCTGGGCCTCGAGGGTGCATGAGGCGGGAGAGATGGCCAGAGATAGAAATTGTTTTTTCGCAGAGTGAATGGAGTGACGTTCTGCAATGGACTTTGATAGATATTATTTATCTAAGAGTGTAGCGTTAAGGGAAGTAACAGTAAGAAGGAAATGACCTTAGAGATGGAGGTAGTCGGAGATAACGTAGACAATTTAATTATAACTGTAAAGGACACGCTTCCTACACTACTGCAGCTTCGATGGCGACCTACTTTCTTCCTACCTTTTTTTTCCACTTGAAAATCTTGTATCCTGAACATACATAATTAATTCTATCCAGACGGCGACCTAGTTCTGTTGTCACTGTTGTCAAACTTGTCTATTCATCGTCCTGCTATATGGGTGATTTTGTCTAGGCGATGTTATACTGCAAACTGGGTCATTTCTTCTACAATAGGTTAAGACAGAGCTTGACACTTGTAGGGATTCAAACAAATTCAGTATCGGGCAGCGACCTTTATATGTCAGTTTAGACATCTCAGATATCTGAAAATGTAGTGTTGAAAAAGAAGTAAACTGGCATTTGATTATACAAATTAGAATGTGGGACTTCAGTGATTACCAATGAGGGGGACAACTTAGAAGTGACATCGGAGATTTGATATACAATGTAAGAGGTCAGCATATCCGAATGGATAAAAGCGCTCGTTCTTCTACACCGGTCAGTTGGATTAAAATGATGACTTCTCGTCCTTGATTTGAGGACGCAAGTTACAAGTACCTCTGAAGTCGGAGTGAGTTCGCCTGATAGAGAGGGACACTGGTAAAAGGGAAAGCTAATTCACGCACAAAATTCATTCAGTACAGCGCTACTACATGTAGTGTGTATGGACTACGCTTGTGTTCATAGCAAGCGATCGCAAACAATGTAGATGGAATTGAATAGCACATATTGACAACATGTAAACACAGCAGAAATAATGGGAGAAGCTGACGACATGCACGCACTTATGAACATTCACATACAGCCACCCCCCTCTCTCCCCCCCCCCCCCCCCCCCCCCGCATATCCTATTACAGGACATCCATGACAACACCAGCATTTTACCGCTCTTGTTGATTTCTTGGCAAGATTACGCTCAGTAGTTTGCCGTTGCTTTCTGAGCGGCCTGCTCACATATCCCGTAAGTAACGGGCGCGGCGAGAACCGGGATAAACGGGATTACGGGGAAAGTCTCTAAGCCCTAAATACACAGAGACATAACACGGAGTTTAAGCAACACTGTGGTTTCGGTGTCACTCCAAACTCTTGTGCATGATGTCAGGCTCGTTACAGTTTTGAAATGTTCTTTTTAAAGCAACGAGAGACGGAACGGGGCAAACTGCTTACTAGACCATACAACTGTGATCTATTTCGGGGACCCTTAAACATTTAAACATATATAACTTACTACACATTGCGATGAAACAAAATGCTTACCGTTTCGTCTTTGTGCTCGTAAATCAACAGTATTAAGACTGCATAGTAATTTATAAACGAACAATATTTCCAAATGACTCTACCACCCTTTGTTATTTTCACGATAGCCCGGGGGCCTGTAACTCCTGTTGTGAGAAGCCTCGATTTATTATATGTGAAAACTCAGCATATCATTTGCCTAAGGCGGTATCTGTCTTGGATCAGCAGTATCTATTAAAGGAAGCAGAGAACGAACTGAATGAATAATGAACACCATTGACTGTTGACTAATAAACTTGAACTCGCTCAGCGGTTCACCAAGTATTAGTTGCATTGGGTGGGATAGCCTCTCGCCATTAGGTTAGAGCCCCTCTATGTATTTGATTTGATCCATCCCCAACTGGGCATTGAGTGAAAAATCCTCTAGGCATTGGGTGAAAGCTCCTCTGGGCATTGTTTTACACCCCCTGGGCATTGGGTTTGACCTCCTCGGCTTTGGGTCAGAACTCCTCTGGACATTGGGTTAGACCGCTGGGCATTAGGTGAGAGCTGCTCTTGGCTTTGGGTTAGACCCCCTGGGCATTGGATTAGAGCCTCTCTGGGCATTGGGTTAGTCCCCCTTGGCATTGGACGAGAGGCATTGGGCATTAGGTGAGAGCCCCACTGTGTATTGGCTTAGATCCCCCCTCCCTTACCCTGGACATTGAGTGAAAACCCCTCTGCACATTGAGTTAGAGCCCCTCTCGGCATTGAGTTGTATTCTGTTGACAATGAAATACTTAAAACTCATGGAGAAAACATTACCAACCCGAGTTTAGTACAAGCCAATCCGCATGTGTCATTCTGCATCTTGAATTGATGACATCTTCGTATGCCTTTCCGTAGATTTCACATCGAATGGATTGTGCAGTCCGTTTCTTTCATAACGGGTAGGGAGAGAGAGAGAGAGAGAGAGAGAGAGAGAGAGAGAGAGAGAGAGAGAGAGAGAGAGAGAGAGAGGAGAGAGAGGGGGGGGGGGAGAGGAGCTGTGCAAAACATTTTCCGTGGAAATGTTTCTTAAATACTGGGTGGGAAGAATATTCTCTACACTAGCTTCACTACACCACATAACAAACAAACACGTGCTTGAAAGAGCGGATATTACCACAGTGCACTCCCTCCTCAAGCAGAGACACCTCCGGTGGCTGGGCCATGTACCTCGAATGAAGGATGAACGTATTTCCAAAGATCTCCTATATGAATAACTAGCCACAGGGAAGAGGCCAACCGGAGGAGCCCAAATGCGATATAGGGATGTGTGTAAACAAGATATGAAAACCTCGGCATAGATACAGACACGTGGGAGAGAGTTGCAACAGACAGATGTTCCTGCAGAAGAGATGTACGAAACGGACTGGTGCTCTTTCAGCGCAATCTGATCCAACAAACTGAGGATAGGCTGCACTGGCATAAAATGCAGTCACTTACTGCGGGACGTGCCTCGTCTTACTGATGAGGAAACTGTGACAGAGACTGTCATTCTCGCATTGGACTATACCAAGGGTCACCAAACGTTTTTCACGGCCGGCCGGATAACTGACAAAAATGACTGTGCGCGGGCCGGATACTCATTCTGTACAATACTTGGACCGGACTCCATGGCGTAGTTCTTATGGACGCGCTTCGTAATCCCGTATACCCGCTTTTGAAACACATTGCGCACAATTTGGCAGCAGACAGCGTTGCGCTGGTTTTTTTCGCTATGGTATGGTTGCCGGTAGTTCAGAAAGGAATGACAAACTACTGAACGTAAACTTGCCAAGACATCAACACCAGCAAAAAAAAATGCTGGTGTTGACTTCAAACGTACTGTATAGGTTATGCAACTAACTTTAACAATACTTGCAAGCCAGAATGAAATCTCTGGGGGAAAAGACGAAAATATAAGTTAATCATGGGTAAGCGGCGTGCAATGCACAAAAAACAAATACAACCAACATTTCACTTTTAAAAAAAGTTTTCAAAGAAGGCGACGTTAGCAAAAAGATAAATACATCAGACTAGGTGCACATATCCGAATCTCACAAACAAAGCAGCAAATAGGGTTTGTGAGATGAGAAACTGAATTCGGCTTTCAAATATCATCAATTTGGATTGGAAATTTCTGCATCCAATCAAGAGAATTGCTTTCAAATGTTTTCTCTGTCTGGTCTGTCTGGTCTGTCTGGTCTGTCTGTCTGTCTGTCTGTCTGTCTGTCTGTCTGCCTGCCTGCCTGCCTGCCTGCCTGCCCGTCTGTCTGTTTGTCCGTCCGTCTGTCTGTTCTCTATCTCCTTTCCGGGGGGGGGGGGGGCTGATGGGCTCAAGGTATGTTGTCCGCCTCGAGTGCTGGAGGTCCAGGGTTCAAGCCCAGGTGAGGGCAGGGATTTTTTTCACGTGGACTTCTAGTAACACAATTTCCCCTGGTCTCTGGTAGTGAGATCGAAGACCCGTGTGTATTATTGCGCACGTAAAAATCCCTTGGCAGTTGAAATCGGAATGAGTAGCCTACGGCGCTGCCCGGGGAAAATTTCGAGTTACAATTTCTACCCAAAGTATTTCAGGATCCTGTCGGGCTACGGAGTGACCCAGCTGAATTTTATCCGGACTCGGATTTAGTTAGGAATAGAACGGAGTTTTTTGTATTAAAACCAGGTTCTATGGGATTTTAATGCTATGTTTTACTTTATTGTCTCTATTCACATTGTGTTCCCCACATATCACGTCAAAAAATCCCTTGGACTAGTATTAAATGGGTGACAGGCAAAAGAATAAAAATTTTTTGAGATGGACCTGTGTTGAAGGG
>JACEFZ010014311.1:0-129132 GCA_014155875.1 Cepaea nemoralis | reverse complement strand
CCGGGCTTTCCGGGAGGGAGGGGAAAAATTTTTCCCCCCCCCGGGAAAATTTTTAAACCCTTTTTCATTCCAGCGCTGCCAACTGTGATATTTTGTTAGTGTGAAATCGCCTGCTTACTCAGTATTATTTTAATTTTCATTATAATTTCATATATCTCAGGGGACCTAACTCTGTAAAAGTTATTTCAAGGGGCATAACTTTTCTGTATAACTTATAGTCATATTGTGGCATCATTTTCAAAGATTTATAAACTCTTTGTCCATAGTTATGTACCGGCATATGAGTTATAATAAATAATGATACAATCTGTAAGGCATTTTCAAAGTTTTCATAAAAATAATGCACAATGCATAACATTGTAACTCATCTTTTTTTGCTTAAGAAGTTACTGTAGTCATGCAGGTGATTAGAAAGAGTTTTCATTAAAAATAATGGATGGTGTGTGGAAGGACATTCTTTTAAGTTACTTTTTGTTGTTGTATGAATTTAATGAGAAACTTATATGACTACTTATATGAATTAAATGAGATGCTCCCCACCAGGGACTGGGCGAAGCCGGACAGGGTCAGGCAGACAGATAGACAGACAGACAGACAGACAGTCGGGAACAGGAACTTATATGACTACTTATATAAATTAAATGAGATGCTTCACACCAGGAGCTGGGGCGATGCCGGGCTGGGTCAGACAGACAGACAGACAGACAGACAGACAGACACAGACAGACAGACGGATAGTCGGTAACGGGAACGGGGAACTTATATGACTACTTATAGAATTAAATGAGATGCTCCCCACCAGGGACTGGGCGAAGCCGGGCAGGGTCAGGCAGACAGATAGACAGACAGATAGACAGACAGATAGACAGTCGGGAACGGGAACTTATACGACTACTTATATGAATTAATGAGATGCTCCACACCAGGAGCTGGGCAATGCCGGGCCGGGTCAGACATGACAGACAGACAGACAGACAGACAGACAGACAGACAGACAGACAGACAGACAGACAGACAGTCGGTAACGGGAACGAGAAACTTATATGACTACTTATATGAATTAAATGAGATGCTCCCCACCAGGGTCTGGGCGAAGCCGGGCAGGGTCAGCTAGTATATATATATATATATATATATATATATATATATATATATATATATTATATATATATATATATATATATATATATATATATATAATCACACGACGTTCTTGATGATAGTGCGTGCGATGGTCGTTGTCTAGGTAACGATGTTCCTGATGTGTCAATTGAGCTATCTAACTGTCTCACAATGCAACTCACCCCAGTAATACACATCCATCAGTCAGTAAACAAGATTGAGTTGGCGCACATAATCCTTTAATACAGAAAGAACACGGACAAACGGAACATCCTTATATATCCAGACACAATATAATCCATAGAAGATATATATATTCCTCACAACTCTACCCGCACACAACAATGCCTTCTCACGGCCTGCTGAATCTCAAATTCACAAGACAGGTAATCCAGCTCCTATCCACAGCTGGACCTCACACATCACAACCCACACACTGGGTCTAGTCTCCGCTAGCTATCCAACCCACTTTGGGTTCAGGCCTCCACTCAATATAAACCCACTCTGGGTTCCAAGCCTGTCTTCACAACTGGGAGCACAACACAACACAAGAACTGACCCACAGTCAGTCTAAACTTCCACGTCCTCGACAACCGATCCGTTCGGCAGCCAAAACATCAACTGTCTTGAAGTCCCTTGACTTCACACCAAACTAAACTGTCCTTCACCCCATCCACTCAGGGGGTCTTCCACTTACACCCGCCCCATTATTTCTCAGGGTTAATTTTTATTTTCTCGTAGCCAGGTCACTCACCTTACTGTCAATGACCCAGGCATATGTCATTATTCCCCCCCCCCCCTTAAAAGAAAACATTGTTTTCAAATGTTGGGAGACTAATACTTATCAAATATGTACCCAGACACATTGCCTGGGTAGTCGTAAGTATAAATCCAACTTACTCTAGCTACCACACTAAATACTACATCAAATTCTCATAGTACACTCCCCTATTCCCCACACATCAATACATCCAACTTTCTATCTTGTGTACCAATGCATGAACTAATACATCACATAATAATAATACATAATAGGAAACATCATATCTGTGTATCTGCAGGTCTATTAACATCCTCAAAAAGACACAACCTATTTGTGTACCGACCCCGTATCAGGTGGTTCTTTTCTTGCATCAAACCTCCATCTATTTCTGTCGATGATGTATCTACCTTTCTTGTACCCATTACTCATGGTGTCCATATATTTAAAACACCTATATGCTATCCCTAACCCTGGGTCAGTGATGTCGCGAACACTCTTTTGACCTGACTCAACTTTCCTATCTGCATATTGTACTGTTACACTGGAGTCTCTGTTTAGTCTGACCTCTTTATTAAATCCTGGCCAATATACCTGGCATCCTGCTCTATGCTGCTTCCGCCTTACTCCTATGTGCCCTGCACATGCCCTATCCTGAGCTGTTTTAGTATATCGGTCTCTATGTGTTAACGGTAATACTACTTGCCCACATGTAGTTCCGCCATCTGAAAACCTGCGAGTGAGAACATTATTCTTCCTTCCAAAGCACCATCTACCCTTCTTTGATTGCCTATGTCTGACTTTACCACACCCTTGGAAACATTTGTCGAGAGTAGTATCTTGTCTCTGGGATTCCCTACAGCTATATTTGAGATCCAATCTCACCTGCTCAGCTGTCCTATCGTTGTCCTCTGTGTCTACTTCAAGTGCCACTTTTTCTTCAGCTATACTCTCTAATTTAGGTTTTCTTTTAGTAACTACCCCGTTACTACTTACACTATGTATCTGGTCCCAATAAACTACTTCTTCTTCAGTACAATCTTTAACTCCTGCTACATTTCCTATGATTAAATCCGCCACTGGTGCGTACAGAACACACGCTGTCACTCTTCCTGTGATATATGGTGTTTTCACTGTTATCACGGCTAATGGGTAGAATTCTACTGTCCCATTAAATGTTATGGATCTAATCTTTTCCCCTGTATAATCCGAGGGATGCACTAAACTCTTTCTAACTCCGATGGACGTACATCCGGAATCCCTAATTGTTAACGCTGGCCTATCATTAACAAATCCATGGTGCATCTTCAGACTTCCTCCTTCATGGACTGCTGATCCTGCTTTCACTGTATGACCACACACTAAGACTGGCTGACCGTCTTTTTCAAAAAGAGGTTTGCACCCACTACATTCTTCATTGTTGATAGTCTCAATAACTTGTGCTGCATTAGAATGCTCCGTTTCCCTCATCGTACAATGATAGCTGACATGCCCCTTCCTTCCACATTTGGAACAAGTGATCTCCCTTTTACTGTTGTTCGTTGGTACATCAGATTGTTGTTTACCACACTCTGCCATTTTGTGTCTCCAGCTCCCACAATTCCAGCATCCGGCATAACTATTTGGACGTCTCTGGAAATTCCCCCTTTTGTATGGGTACCGTCCTGCTCTGCCAAAATGGTTGCCACGGAAACCATTATCTTGAGACTCTTGTTGTTCATACTTCTGTGCTGAATCCACACTTTTCGATCTTGGTCTAATACCTGGATTCTCGTCTTGATTAGTGTACGCTGCACAGACTATTTCCTCACTCATTAGTCTACCAATAGAACTGTTTGGATGTGCAGTCATGTAGTTTTGCCCTAACTGTGACATTGTGTCCATGTCCTTTGGCTTACGTTCCTCAAAGAAAGCTACTAAGTTTGTATTGCATGCAGATACTACCTTGTCTCTTAAAATTAAATCCACTAATTTATTAAAATCTTTCCCTACTTTTGCAAGCTCCATCCATTTATTAAATGTGTTCTTTACTGTGTTAACAAAATCTGTGAAATCTTGATTTGTCTCTGGTCCTAAGTGTCTAAAATTTGTTCTATAGCCATGCTCAGTTAGTTGGAACTTTGTTAACAAACGTTGCCGCAAAATAGTGTAGTTGTTTCTTTCTTCCACAGGTAAATTAAACATTGTATCTAGAGCCTTACCCGTTAGAACCTCGCCAAGTCTCATAGAATATTCTTCCTCTGGAATGCCTAAAGATTTCGCTGATGATTCAAATCTGGACAAATAAGTCTCAAGGCTGTCACAGTCCGTAAAGTATGGCAGTTTTAGTCTCTGTCAGGAATGGGAAGGTCTTCTGCCTTCCTCACTTTGACCCTTCGATGCAAATTCTAACTTTCTAATAGCAATTTCCGCTTCCATCTTAATCTTCTCTTTCTCGATTTCCACCGCATTTTTTGTTTTAACTTTTGAAGTTCTAGTTGCATTAAATTGAACTGTGTCTCTTTCTCTTCATGTAGACGCTTGGCTTAAGCTACCTTTTCTTCCTGTAGGCGTTTTGCCTTGCGTTCATTATGCCTCTCCTCTCTTTCCCAGTGCTGAACTTCTTTCAATTTTGCTTCTGCAAACTCCTGTAACTCTTTACCCTTCAGGCCTAACCGTTCACCTGCTTCAATATATTCCATTAAAGTAGGCATCTTGTACTTGTGGACACGTTGCTGTCTGTCAGCCAACTATAAATGTAAAGACTCTGCTGCTAGTCTTTGTGTGCCCTCCCTAAGTACACCTCCACTAAGACTGTACGGAAATCCGTAGTACTAATAATATCACTCTGTACTCCCTCGCATATATACCAAATAGCTGTAAAAAACTCTGGAAATATATTTAAACATACATATATATACATATACAAAACGAATGAATGATAACAGTAAGTGTTGTCTATAAAACGTTAGACTCACAAGCCAAGTACACGGAGACGGTGATCACAAAGAAATAAACTACAGTAACACTCACAAGCTTGTGTGAAACGACCACAGTGCGCGTATAATATGTAACCTGACACCGACCACTAGACAGTAGAAATGACGAAAGATCACAATAATAACATATATCCGAACACAACAAATATCATATGTAAATATAACGAAAAGAAAGAAAGAGAAAAAAAATATAAATTATAGCATCAAAATATACACAAATCTGACGTCAGACAACTCGGCTCTAGATATTGAGTTAGGACTCCAATGCCACTGCACGACACGCTAACTCATTAGCGTTTTCCTTACAAAAATATCGTAAGCACCAGAAATATCCACGTTTTGCAAGGCCTATCCTGATGTAGATAGAGATCGCAAAAAGTGCCTATCCAACAACTACATGTAATTATATATATATATATATATATATATATATATATATATATATATATATATATATATATATATATATATATATATATATATATATAGATATATAAGTAGACAAACGATAACGACAGTTAAGACGATGAGAGCAAACAAAATGTCCAACTGGTTGGCCGACAAATATGTGCCTATTAATCCGTCGCCACAAGTTCGTTTTTAATAATTTTTCACAATATGCTGAAGATGTCTACGACGACTAGTTTCCAAAGCGACTTATTGTTTTGTTGAGTGGTCACTGAATTTCACGTGGTGATCACAAGTTCCAACTGTCGACAAAAGTTGAAGATGATAGTGAGTATCCAAAAATGTTCTGTCTCGACACAGTCCGTAACGTTATTGTACTTTCATCTGGACGTGGTGATACCAAAGTAATAATCCAAACGTCTTTATACTATCGTTGTGGAGATGGCGCTTTCGCTGTATCATTATATGTGATAGACTTCGCGTTTAACGACAAAGTTCAAACAACAAAATAATGGCAGAAAATTCCAGCGGTTTTAACATCTGTACGGTCAGTTCTTTTTGGCAACTGTATGCACCCTTGTTTGCGGTGATGACACTTCGGCTGTAAAATGTTTGCTCATAACAGAGTAATGATCACAAAGAGATTCACAAAGGACGAACATAAAGTCTGGATTTTCGTTAAAAACAACTTGTTTATCCAGTTCTCCTGTGGAAAAATTTTAGTAAATGTCCACTGTCCCTGACCTTGACCCCCGCAGTCAACCTCAGTCAGTACCTCCGTCAGTACCTGAGTACATCTTTATCAAAATCAGTGGAAAAATCCTCAGTAAACACAGTTTCCACACAACCTTCTCAGCCCCAACCCGGCTATGGTAGGGGTACCGTTACTATCCCTTTCGGTCACCTGTCCTCATAAACAGCGCTGACCCGATTTGTCCGTGGAAACTCACAATTTCCACCGTCCTCCCCCGTCGTGTTAGCTGTGGTGAAATTCTTCACTTGTCGACCCGCGACCAGCACAGTGCGTTGCCTCAGCACACACACACAAAATGTCTCACCACACACAGGACTTTGCGACAAAATTGCTCACTGTCTTAAATCCTGTCCTGTCACACCCACACACACCTGTCAGTATCTTTGATTTTCAATCCTGTCTTTATCACCGACAGCGATAATGTCCAGCCAGTATCGCCGCGTCGACTGTTTGTGCTGCGTCTTCACTAACGCGCTGTTTGTAACTAGTGACTAACCCGTCACCTCACACTCTCCGTTGACCTGTGCCGTGTCTTCATGCGCGCTGACTGTCCAGTGATTTACCTGTAGTGTGACCTTCTCGCGAACTGTCTGTTATCTTCAACACTACTGCCTGGTATCAATTTTACCTGGTTTCTCGTGAACTCTGTCCTTGACACACACGCACGCTGCCCTCGCCACACATTGTATTCAACACTGGTTTTTCCGTGCCCCGACTGCTAGCTTGCGTGTTTACTCCCGTCTGTCTGTGTGAATTATCTGGCACACACACCGAAGAGTTCACAGTAATTTCTTTAAGCAATAATATCAAATTTGTCAAGGGTTTGTTAGTTTGATGGAACGAAGTCACCAGATAATAACTCCTCTCTCAGCGAAGAGCACACAGATATCTCAATATTTCACGGTGTTCCTTGAACGAATGTAGCTGTCAGAATATCTTTACTAAGCGACGAGCTCTCAGTTAATACACTGGGTGTCTTGAAAGGACGAGCCATCCAGATATCTCACGACGTTCTTGATGATAAGTGCGTGCGATGGTCGTTGTCTAGGTAACGATGCTCCTGGTGTGTCAATTGAGCTATCTAACTGTCTCACAATGCAACTCACCCCAGTAATACACATCCATCAGTCAGTAAACAAGATTGAGTTGGCGCACATAATCCTTTAATACAGAAAGAACACGGACAAACGGAACATACTTATATATCCAGACACAATATAATCCATAGAAGATATATATATTCCTCACAACTCTACCTGCACACAACAATGCCTTCTCACGGCCTGCTGAATCTCAAATTCACAAGACAGGTAATCCAGCTCCTATCCACAGCTGGACCTCACACATCACAACCCACACACTGGGTCTAGTCTCCACTAGCTATCCAACCCACTTTGGGTTCAGGCCTCCACTCACTATAAACCCACTCTGGGTTCCAAGCCTGTCTTCACAACTGGGAGCACAACACAACACAAGAACTGACCCACAGTCAGTCTAAACTTCCACGTCCTCGACAACCGATCCGTTCGGCCGCCAAAACATCAGCTGTCTTGAAGTCCCTTGACTTCACACCAAACTAAACTGACCTTCACCCCATCCATTCAGGGGGTCTTCCACTCACACCCACCCCATTATTTCTCAGGGTTGATTGTTTTACTCGTAGCCAGGTCACTCACCTTACTGTCAATGACCCAGGCATATGTCATATATATATATATATATATATATATATATATATATATATATATATATATATATATATATATATATATATATATATATAACAGTTGAGAGGGGTTATTGATTGTGTAGTTTTACAAGAAAAGGTATAAACATATAGAAAACCATCCCAGCAATGCTGTGTAATGCTCTGTAAAACCACACATTCAAATACTGAACATACAACCACATATGCAAATAAATAGTACACACACAACAATTGGTAACGCGTTCGCAGCAATTCTCTGTAAAAACACACATTCAAATACTGAACAAACGACAACATATGTAAATAACACAAACAATGCAAGATGCATCACTTTATTTAAAAATAAACAAAAAGATTCAAAATAGTAGCAATCATGTTTTTTTTTTAAATTAATTCGAAACTGTTACGCCACACCGAAGGAACAAGTGTTCAGCGTCTAACGACCAGAAGGTGTTGTTCTAGCCAGGTCTAGCATCCATTTATACTTACAATCTTTGAATTAGAACACAATTCAGAGTGACAATCTATGCTTGTGAATTTATTTTTCATATTATTTCATTAGTTGCAATGGCTCCTCAGCTACCGATATGAGTCTTGTGTGATTGAAAAGAAAACCTTACTGTCGTAACTAACGTTAACGATCCTAATTGAGGAATACAAAATGTGTTCTGCTACCCAACATGCTCACGGCCTGGGGTTGGTCAAGGAAAGCGGATGTTACCCTATTTTACAAAACCTCGTTTAATTCACCAGTTGACCTCGGAAATCATTAGAGGAGATTGTGATAATGATAATTTTTGGTTACGGGAACTAAAGAGAAATGGGCCACAAGTTGTGTCTCACACATGCGGCGGTTCAGTTTACAAATGGCATAGGCAATGATAATTGTACTGCTATGTTTGTATAGTCTTCCTTCAGAAATATAGTAAACATCTCACTCATACGATCTACCCTCACATACGTAGCTGTATTTATTAACTGACAGTTCCGAAATGTAGAGCAGGAATGCAGCATAGTTAGTTAGTTAGTTAGTTAGTCAGTCAGTCAGTCAGTCAGTTAGTCAGTCAGTCAGTCAGTCAGTCAGTCAGTCAGTCAGTTAGTTAGTTAGTTAGTTAGTTAATTAGTTAGTCAGTCAGTCAGTCAGTCAGTCAGTTAGTTAGTTAGTTAGTTAGTCAGCCAGTCACTCAGTCAGTCAGTCAGTCAATCAGTTAGTTAGTTAGTTAGTTAGTTAGTTAGTTAGTTAGTTAGTTAGTTAGTTAGTTAGTTAGTTAGTTAGTCGCGGTTCCAACTTTACGGCAAAAGGTCTTCCCCATAGTGCTCCGTTCCTGTTCTAATGGACTATGTTTAGTACAGGCGAGCCTGGCATATGATACCACGTTGTCAAGTCTGAGAATGTCTTTCGCTGGCTGGAAAGACGAACAACACATACATTTAGTGATTGTAAAGGGCTCACACAGCGTGCCGAGAAAGGTGAATTCAAGCATGCTTCTTGCAGACTGGCATGCTTTAATTAAAAAATCAAAAATAGGAAGCATCCGATGGACACCCCTCCCCGGAAATGCCGGTGTCTTGGGAAACGAGCAGTCGGTCAGATTGGCTGGGTCTGCATGGCTGGGTGGGGTTTTGGTTTATAGTAAGGCCGATAAGGCCTGAACCTCTTGGGATCATATTTATAGATGGAGGAACAGACAAGTCATCATGACCTGGAGAGAATGGTATAACAGTAAGTGAGCACAGGATCTGGCCAACAGTCAGTAAAGTCCAGACGAACACAAAATCAGATTGTAACGGGTGCATTTGTGGGCCACATTTTGAGAAGACAAAAACTAAAACATGTGACAATCGGAAAGTTTTGTAGAAAGAGAGATAGAGGAAGACAGCCAAAAATAATTCATGTGTCACGATAAGGAAGGTCGTCAACACACGAATTGATCCATGCCCTCGCAGATCGCAATTCGTGAAGCATGATCGCCGACTCCAGCCGGCAAGGCACTTGATGATGAACTGGTAACAACAAATATTTCGACCCTATGGGAATACCCGAAGAGCTGTGATGTCGGTTCTTGACTCAATTCAACCTAAGTCCGTTTTGGCGATCTGTGTGAAGCACGCCGTTTGATGTTTCTGGCGTCGGCGATATAAAAACGGAAATACTGAGTATCGATTCGTATTGGATTAGATGTCGAACAGTGCTTTCGATTAACATTCGTGTTGTTCGGATTGCAATGGAATACGAATAATAATTTGGGTCAACCTGCAGCGTGAAAATTGGGCCCCAATAGATCAGTGAAAACGAATCAGATGTCTTGTGTTGGGACCCTGCTGGTGTACCATGGACAACTGACGATAGTGTGATGGACAGAGTCAATGCAATGTTTATCAACGGTGTTACAATCAGTTCTCTGATTGTATGCTCACTACGGACACAAATGATCATAATATGAAGAAAGCGCATTTTTGGCAGATTCTGGAAGTTGTCCTTCAAAGACGTTTATGGAGGGAGAGAAAATATTCATAACTAAGTTGTGCTCAAAACGACTTTCATGTTTTAATAAATGTTTATGAACTAAAATCACATGTTTCTCATTGTTCTACAATTAAAAATAAATAAATTAACTCTTTTTTTTGGGTGTGGTATAGTATAAGTGCTAATGCAACTAGAACAGTATATACAACAATAAGAAAGAGACAAACAACTTTATTTGGTCATGTGATGAGAAGAGAGGCATTGGAGAACACCGTGACAACTTAGAAAGATCGAGAGGAAGAGAGGCCGAGGCAGACCAAGATAAATAATGCTAGGATGGATTGGGACTGTAGCATGGAGGAATATCATCAGCAGAGTTGATCAAGAAAACCAAAAACCGAGATCTGTGGAAAGTCATGAATGCCCACGTTAGCCGGCATGGCACTTGATGATGATAGTATAAGTTTCACTTGCTCACGCACATCTCTATAAGTACCCCAATTCCCCCCCCCCCCCCACCCCCCACACCCACCCACAGATCACGCATGAGTATCCCCATAATTGTTGCAGTCTCCTCCCACAGATCCATCAAGAAGAGTCTCAGTATAGTACACAAACTCCGTAGCAACGGCGAGGATTCATATGTGTGCATATAAGAATCGCACACATTATTAATAATGTTTAAGTTTTCTATTTCGACATTTTGCCGTTTCGGTCTAATTTTTTTTTTTTTTTTTTTTTTAAATTTCGAATTTCGGAAAGGGCCAGATTTCCTATCTACTACCCTAGAATAAAAAGGAGTATGCAATACTTTTCTTACTTTGTGAATATCCTATGCACGAGGCAGAGGCGAGTGTCGCAAATTCTAAGCCATTCTCGGAATTTCACGAGATTGATACTCCCGCTTAAAAAAAAAGAATTATGGAGCACAACTGATAAAGTCAAGCGTTATTCATTGTCCCTATTGGTATTCAACAATGCCATCATTATCATTATAACGCTCACGCCTCTCCACAAATCTCGGTTCTTGGTGTTCTTTATTAACTCTGTTAATGACATTCTCAAAAGCCACTTTCACAGTCCAACCAGCATCATTTTTCTCGATCTGCCCCTGCCTGAACTTGCTAGCTGTCATGTTGTTTTTCCATGTCTTTCTTCTCATGTTATGACCAAAGAATGCTGCCTGCCTCTTTCTTTATAGCTATGTGCCATTACTAACCAAGCTTAACAACGCATAAATGCTATTGGATATTGTAACAAGACCCCCGGGGCTTGGACAGATATGTTACTATAGTTAATATCCCCAGCCTTGGCTCCGACCACCCCAATAGGACTTTACATATATACAAGGCCCCACACAAGCCGGGACAGCTGACCTTTCCCTCCCCTCTTATGGATTCCTACCCACATGGGGCTCGGATAAGACAACAGTCATACTAATACACAAAGCCATGCTAACAAAGAAAAATTTAATTTCTAAATACGTCAACGGTAACTCAGAGAAGCATGGCTGAAAGTTTGGATAGAAGACAATATGTACACGAGAAGATCTCCTGATGATCCGTCTTCATCACAGAGCATGTGACTTCAGTTCGTGAGGCTGTCCCGTCGTAGTTAACGACTCACCCGAGAAACCTCCAGTGTAAAGGAATTCCAAGGCATAGACCCTTTAAAAAGTTCTCTCCTCCCACTGTGAACAAGATCTCGGGCTGGTCAGGCGTAGGACTAATGCCTGACAGACACTTCACCAACAATTGAGGATCATCCCTCGATGACTTACTAAATCACAAGTACCACTCCGCTGATGATGTCTGGGTCAACCCTAGAATCCTAGATGTCCCCAACTGAAGAAAAGTACTTTAGCACAATACACTATGTATATAAGAGCCGGGTTGCTCTTCTGTCTCGCAAGTTACTGGGAAACACTTATCAGCAACCTATAACTGGAGCACTGGCTCCATAGTACCACAATGTCACAATTGCATGACTCAACAAGTGAATTTTAGAACTGAACATATTCTCATGTAGCTATCTTACACAGTTCGGTAGGTACTAACTACCTTCACAGTTCACCAAGTCTGTCCATCAACTCAGTTCGGTAGGTATCAACTACCTTCACAGTTCACCAGAATATCAAATCCCTTCTGTCGGTCACATGACCTAGTTCATGATTTCAATAAGGAGCACATCTGTAGATTCACACTTTAGGTCTATTGAAATTAGACAATGTGTCCCATGACGACCCAGCCGGGCCGGAAACATAATGAACTGGCCATTGTCAACACTCTTTTCAACAGCTGAAATTCATGGCCTTGAAAATCCCAAGGTCCTCCCTGAGTTAGACCTATTCCAGTACCTTACTGGCTGGAACCAATAGACGCTTTAGTCTTTGACCCTACCTGGATCAGGTGACTAACTTCGTCGGGCTCGTTGCGGTGGTCTTAGCATAGACCTACCGGGTTGATCTCAACTCAGTGGACTCTCACGTGTTGAAGTAGGCAGATTCAGAAGAATGCTCCCAGTAATGCCTCAAACCTCATCTTGATTGGCACTGGAACGAGCAAGTCCCTTTGAGTTTATGGTTGAACTCGTGGATCTCCATCGGATCTAACCTATAACAGATCCTGAAACATGGAGGGGTTGGTGTGATTACTTAACTACAACAAGGGCTACACTGCATCTCCACATTAACACATGCCTCTCAGTAATATATATAATACAATATATATATATATATATATATATATATATATATATATATATATATATATATATATATATATATATATATATATATATATATAAGTGATCATCAACATCATCGATCCACTCTTAAATACAATGTATAGGCATGAGGCTGCAAGAGAAAGCAATAATACACAAGTGTATAGTCAAGTAACTCGTCTGGGCAACAGATAGCCCGATAGCACCAGAGTAGACTGTATGACTCTGTCAAAGTATCCTTCGCCTGGTGCTAATCCACTCATGTTTCTTCACCATCCATCAACCAGAAAATACACATACTTCTCTTTCAGTGTAGTGGTTACATTATCTAGGAGGTGCCCAGCCGGACATCTCCTCACCTACCTAACTCAACAATTAATCAATCACTTCACCCATTGATCCATTAATTAAACCTAACTCATTAATGACTACACAACATTAATAAATTATATACATCACAATTCATTAACGTAGCATTAATAAATTATAAACTAGGAATTGTTAAACTTAATTAACAAACTCATAACACAGCAACAGCTTCTGTTCTGGGATCTCCGTCCCAGAACAAAGGTGTGACCTTTATTAATTGACCTTCATCCATGACGGTCAAGTCTGTGCAGGTCTAGCACAGATATGGTGGTCATCCACCGAAAACACTTTCCCACAGCTGCTGTGGGCACAGAGCATCTTGTTCCGTGGCGAGTTAGGCCACGTCATCCATTTTAGAGAGGCTTCCAGCCCCTCATCTCCTAAATCTCCAGTCCCCCAAATCCTGTCCAATTACCACAGAGGATACTACTACTTCCTCACTGCAGTGAATAAGTTACTCCATTATCAGAGTCAGGTTTCTTGAAGAGGAGAATAATAGAGACAGACCAGGTTCTGTACATAGTTCGGATCTACATAGACGCAACGGCCTCGATTACAGAGCGCCGCATCGCTCTCGGTCGGGTATGTTAATTCCACCTTCGGTTAAGCACCATCGCTTTGGGTCGGACATGCAACACAACGGTCGGTCGGACAGGCCTAATAACCAGTCGGTTGGCTAGACATACGCACGATTGGACACGCATGGTCACTCTGGCGGACGGGCATGTAAACAAGCAGTGACATCAGGCATCATAAATACTTTCTATCAACCGCTATTCAGTAAATATAAAGCATTTCTGCCTATGTGGAATAGCACTGGCATCTTCATACAGCAAGTACTTACCTGCACATCCCAATGAAATAACACCACCTTGTTTCCCGGAATAATATCCACCACTGATATAAGACATAAGTTACAATCCTATTCTAGCTATGCAAATGACACATCAATAATAATAAGCAATAACTCATCACTATTAAATGATTCTAGCCTCGAAATGTAACGAATGTCAAACTTCCTGACCTCCCCCGATGTGTCTCCACCTTGACGTGGTGGGGGAGCTTGCGTGTCCCATCGACCCCATTTGCTTGCCGATGGATGGAAAACTACATATCGGACAGCTTATGGGATAGGGACCAGACTAAGAGAGACACAACCTGCTGCTCTGCAGGTAAGACTGAGGATAGCACTCAAAATTTTAAATCAGGTGCCCGAAGGCAGACGTTCTTGGTCCGAACAAAACTCTTAAGGCACCCTGTCGAGGGCTGTGGCTGAACGCCGCTAAGCCACAAACCCTCGGATCTGAGAGCTGGGCCGATACCCGCCTACCGAAAAATAGAGGCGTGATACTGAGCAAGCTACATGCTCAGGTCTGATACATGTTCGAAGGCTCTCAGCTGGGGGATATGAGGGATTCCCGGATGAGAGGGCCTGGCCGTTTCTCGTTCACTGCTGCACGAAGGTAAGGTGCTGAGCCGGCAGCACATGTAGCCTACCTCGTGAGCGAGTACAAAAAGTCAGAAAAGTGCCCCAGTCGAAGGAAATGGTTACGAAAACTGTCTGTATCTAACTCATAGAGAGTGTAGACAAAAGTGGAAGAAAGTCTCAATGACGCGAAATGGAACGCACGGCGAGCGAACCTATTGCGTGGTCTGAAAGCAAAAGCTTACCGAGTGGATGTCGCCCGCAGTCTGACCGCTCCTGGTGTGTGCTTGAGCGATCAGTGGCAAGCGAGATGCCCAACGCATGGAAGTGAGGAACTAAAGCAGCCATGAGCAGGACGTGGCAACTCCTCGGGTGAGCCCAGACTCAGAGCAATATGTGCCGGCTCTGCAATTATGGAAGCCGCCTTGGATAGCGAGGGAATGCCCATGGTCTGCCCCTGCCTTCCCTTGAGGGCCGACCGCGATGTCGTTGATCGTTCTATCTTGACCAGCTGAGATGTTGGCGACATCACAACAGTCTAACGTGCCTCGAAACCAGAGGAAGGCTAACCTCATTAAAAAATGCCCGCCGGAAGTCGGAAGTGTCGTCCTACGGGTGGCAAACTAAAAATTGACACTACGCAATTACGTCCGAGTGAAATGTCTCGTCCGAATGTCTCTCGTGCTAGGAACAGCTCTGACTACCTAGTTTCCGAATGCCGCTCTTGTTCGGAACAGCTCTGACTAGGTAGTTTTCCGAATGTCCGTCGTGCCTGGACCAGCTCTGACGGGCGCAACGACAAGCACATGTCCGTGTCGAAAACTCGCTGAGTGGATACCGTCTGCAGACCTGTCTGGTTTGTGCGGGAACGGCCCGGGGTTAACGAGATACCCAATATATTGAAGTGATGAATTAAAGCAGCTATGAGCAGGACGTGATGATTCCCTCGGTGTGCCCAGCACCAGAGCATTATGTGTCGGCTCTGCAATTATGGAAGCCACCCAGGATGGCGGAAAATGCTATGGACTGTCCCTGCCTTCCTTTGAGGGATGACTGCGAAGTCTTCGACCGTTCCAACTCGACCAGCTGGGAGGTGGACGGTACCACAAAAGTGATGGGTCTCCCAGGAATGCTAACCTGGTCAAAAATGCACGCAGAAGCCGGATGTGTTGACCTAAGGGTTTCGACCCAAGGGTGCCTAACGCACATCGCAATCACATCTGAAAAAACACTCCAGATGAACGAAAGGAAAAGAAGAAAGAAGAAACTTCCTGACAGCCCTGAGTATGTAATCACTAAACCAGATAGTTAACACATCTGCTACACAGTTGGTAAATTACCGAACATACTTACACATAGCAGTGTAAATATCAACATACATGTCCTTAATAATGCAGATAATTTGTACTCTAACAGTAAATTCTATCAGATCTACTAACATCGGATTGACACAACTAATCAGTTGTAACACACGTATACAGGCCTAATGTTTATACACGCTCACAACAGTTGGCGTTACCGGACACGTCTGACAAACACATTACCTAGCCGATCAATAACCGCTAATTAAAAATGCAGGCAGGCGACGGTCAATTTATGCGCTCCGCGGAGATTATGTCGGTCAGCGATATTTAAGGACAACGGCTGATACATAAAGTAATTCCACATTACCTGTGATCTTAGAGTCGCAACATTTCACTGCAGATGTCCGCTTTAGCTGCGATAAACGACATCTCTTTTAGCAGTGAGTTACTGCGGCCTTCCCTGACGAAATTCGGCTGGCGACTGACGTTGGATAGCTAAGTGCGCAGTCACAATTACTTCGTCGGGCCCCGAAAGTCCCAAGGATCATGGAGAAATCCAAAACCCCGTGAGTCCCGAGCAATTGTGAATCCAACGTGACCACAACCTACGTACGCACTAGGCCGGGGACATTCTAGCATCTTCTAGAAGTCACCAGAATTGTGACGTCTCGGACTATGTTTTTCACCGGGGAATTCCCTAGTTATGATCACCATATCAAGGGAGACTAACCCGTCTTCTGTGATCAAAGGAAAATAATACAGAGGACAGACTGTATCTAGTCCCGTTTCGTCACAGATATACATGTTATAGACGGTTCCAAAAATATCTTGGAAACAGAAAAGAACAAATACATCCATACGACAAGACTTGAACACTGAAGAAGGTTGGCTATCAAAGACGGTACAGCAAAGAAAATTGATATAGTTTGGTCCCTTAAAACGTCATGAAAGTTTGGAAAGAACAGTAATGGAGGGGTATATGCCCAGGAAGAGAGGAAGAGGCAGGCCAAAGATAAGATGGGTGCAGGATATGGCAGATGATCTCCAGATGGGTGTATCGGACGCGGGACATCTTGCTTCTGACCGAGAAGTTTTCCGGAAGGGTGTTATGGGAGCAAGGTTCTGCAAAAGACATGTGAATGAATGAATGAATGAATGAATCAATCAATCAATCAATGAATAAATGAATGAATAATGTTTTAGTTTCAGTAGCTTCTTCCAGGTAATCGTTTTAAGCTACACAGTCTAAATATTCCAAAAATTCGTAGCCTATTGCATAGTTTGCCGGTCTCTCTGGCCGAGGGGTTACAACACTTTCTCCGTAATCCCGTTTATCACGCAGAGTCTCGTAGTGGGGCGAGAGCTGGGAGCGGTTCGATCCCCGCTGGTGACTTGCGGGATAACTGAGCCGGCCGCTCAGAAAGCAATGGCAAACTACTGAGCGTAATCTTGCCAAGAAATCAACATACAGCTGAAAGATGCTGATGTTGACAGCGATGTCCTGTAAAGGATATACAAAAAACATTGCATAGTTTAAATTGCAATGCGTGCATGTCAGGAGACAGTAGACCCACGAGTAACTTGCTCACTGCGGTGATTACTACACTGGGAGCCGCGGCAGTGCAGTGGATAGTACGTATCCAAAAAGTGGATAGCTGTATCCAAAAGTGAGTTATGTTTTCCACACATAGAGGAAGACCGTTATAAACCAGCGCTTGGCACCACTCTATGGTGCGACATAGACAGATTGATACTGTAGTGTCAAAGGCATACCATGCGTTATGCTGTATATACAGAAGTAGGATAGCCACCAGGCATTCGGTCCCCATTGGACAGTGTATAAGAACCCGGTGTACGAGAGTAAGAGTGAGTGACTCAGCTGGCTGTCGAGGTTGTTTGGTTGTGCATTATTAGTGAATAAACTGTATGTCAGCTGCTGTCATGAGTTGCTTCGAATACATTATTAGCATCTGTTGTGTGAGCGAGCTACGTTGAGATCAAGACCTATCATCTACGGTTGTTACACTTGCTATTTACATTCACATCAGTCGGTCCATGGCAATTGGAGAGTACTGATCGCCGATGTCTGCTCTTGGTACCTGAAGACGTGGAGACCACGGGGAGTTGAGCACCAGGCAATGGTTAGAGACAGTGAGTCGCAGTAAAGTTCGGTGGCTATAGATTCGATCCACATTGGAGCCAATTCCAATTTTTAAAACGACCTGGCCCTCAGGTCGACCCAGTCTAAAATGAGTCCCAGTACACATCTTGCGACGTAAAGGCGACCAACGCAATACTGGCCACATCAGCCACCGAGTGCCGATTAGTCTAGAAACATATGGGTCTAGGACTGAAAGCACAATGCACATTAAGGCGTGTAGAAAGGTCCTTTACTTATATTTTACATCATTAGACATCGAGCCAAGGTCTTTGTATTGTGTGTAGATAAATTATGTTCAGCTATCACATCTGTAATTGTGCTTTATAGACTACAGTCCCGGGAAGGTTAACCCGGTCAACAAATACCCGCAGAAGTCGGATGTGTCGGCCTAACGTCGCAAGAACGCAGCTCTGCTGTAAACAGGCACAACGCAGTCAGGTCCGAAAAAAAATCCGGATGAACGAAGAAGAAGAAGAAGAAGAAGAAGAAGAAGAAGAAGAAGAAGAAGAAGAAGAAGAAGAAGAAGAAGAAGAAGAAGAAGAAGAAGAAGAAGAAGAAGAAGAAGAAGAAGAAGAAGAAGAAGAAGAAGACTACAGTGAAAAGGTAACCTGAAAGGTGAAGAAATAATTACTCGTAGAATGATAGCAAATAATACATTGATTGTAACTATCTGATAATAATAATGAATGTATATTAGCAACGCTGTATAATACTCAAGATGGGCCAAACATATTAAAGGCTGAAGTAGAGAAGGCTATTAAAAAGATGAAAGAAGGAAAGGCTGTAGGTCCTGACAAGATAACAACACAGATGATAAAATCCTTATCCAGCTTTGGCATTGATACTGTCACAGATTTATGTAATGCTATATATTTCCCAAAATCAACACCTGATAGATAAGATGCCGGAGGGGAACTGCCAACTTAACAATCCGAGACCGAGTAAGAAATGCTGTTATCAGACAGATAGTTGGATCAACACCGAGTGCCACATTTATTGAAAGACAGAAGATCAAGTGGTTTGGCCATATCGTTAGAATGCAACGCCATCAACTACCATCACTGGCTTTACATCAAAGATCATCTGCGACGCGACCAAGAGGACGTCCAAGAAGAAATGGTTTGACGACATCAAGGAAATTATACAATCACACGGAATGATTCCATTCAGTGCCGCCACGGGGCGCTGGAACGTAAATTATCCCTCCCCCCATCACGACGCTTGACGGCAGAAGTGGAAGATAATGATGATGATGATAATGATATATATATATATATATATATATATATATATATATATATATATATATATATATATATATATATATATATATATATATATATATATATATCCCTCCCCCCATCACGACGCTTGACGGCAGAAGTGGAAAATAATGATGATGATGATAATGATATATATATATATATATATATATATATATATATATATATATATATATATATCCCTCCCCCCATCACGACGCTTGACGGCAGAAGTGGAAGATAATGATGATAATGATATATATATATATATATATATATATATATATATATATATATATCATCTCATCTCATCTCATCATGTTCCTCTTGTACCTTGCGATGTCGAGGTGAAGTATAAACATCGTGAGAATGCCCGATTATGGGCTTCATATATCGATATTCCCATGGACTCTGCTATTCCCTCCGTCCAACGTTTACGTGGTCGGCCTCTTCCTCTGTTTCCATCTGGTCTGTACATCATTTCTTGTTGTGGTATGCTGTTGACTGGTAACCTACTTGCATGGCCAAACCATTTGACTTGCTGCTTTATAATAAAATCTAGTGCTGCTTTAACCCCTATTTTAGTTCTGATTTCTTCATTTCTGATCTGATCTCTTCTTGATACGTTGAGTATTCTTCTCAGGAACCTCATTTCTGTTGTTGTGAGTTTTCTTTTCTCTTTTTCTGTCATTGTTCTTTAGTATTGGTGCCATTTGTCCAATGAGTTGATTTGCCTTATTGCACCTATTTTCGATCTCGTCTTCTGATCTGCCATTTGATGAAATTATACTTCCTATATATATATAATACTGGGTACATCCCCAAGGACTTGAAAACATTCATTTTCATCACACTACCAAAGAGACCAAGAGCTATTGATTGTGAGGATTACAGAACTATTAGCTTAATGAGCCACATAACTGAGGTACTACCCAAGGTCATACAAGAAAAAATTCAACATAAAATAGATGAGGAAGTAGTGAAGAACAATTTGGGTTCCGCAAAAACAGCGGCACCAGAAAAGCAATTATCTGTTTGAGGATGTTAATTGAAAAATATATAGAAGTTCAAAAAAGTATATATGTTTGTTTTATAGACTACAAGAAAGCTTTTGATAGAGTACGACATGACGATTAATTACATGCCTTCAAGATATAGGAGTAGACGGAAAGGACATCAGACTCATTAGTAACTTGTAATGGGAGCAAGTGGCGTCTATTTGACGCGGAAAAAATTATTAGTCACCTATAGAGATAAAAAGAGGAGTACAGCAGGGATGTGTACTGTCCCCAAGCCTCTTCAACCTATACACAGAAAGAATTTTTAAACACGTTGAAATGCCTGGACTTAACATCAATGGAAGAATCATAAACAATCTTAGGTACGCTGATGATAACGTGTTATTAGCAGAAAGTGAACAAGAGGTACAAGACCTAGCGGAACAAGTAAAAAGGCACAGTGCAGAGTGTGGCTTAGATATTAACATTACACAAACAAAAAATATGATAATTAGCAGCGAAAAGGAAAGATCATCAATGAACATCACAGTTAACGGGGGAGATACTAGAACAAGTAACAAGTTTCTCATATCTTGGACATATAATTACAGATGATGACAGAAGTGAAATTGAAATAAAAAAGCGGATAGGAATGGTAAGAAATGCTATCGACGACATGAAATCAGTATTAACATCTAGAGAGATTAATAACGCATTACAAATGAGAGTTGTCAAATGCTACGTATATTCAACGCTACTGTATGGCGCCGAAGCGTTGACATTGAACAAGCAATTAGATAGTTGCATAGAAGCCCTGGAGATGCGGATATAGAGACGAATATGCCATATTTCGTGGAAACAAAAACAATCAAATGCAGAGGTTCTAGAAAAACTCGAAATGAAGAGAGAGTTGATGAAAGAAATAAAGAGGAGGCAAATGAAATATTTCGACCACGTTAAAAGACATGGTACTCTTATAAAAACCATACTGGAGGGCAAGGTTGAGGGCAAGTGAGCAAGAGGTAGGCAACGATACAAGTGGGAAGATAACATCAAGAGATGTACGAACATCAGCCTGACAGAATGTACAGTCAGGGCGAGAGACAGACAATGTTGGAGATCTTTTTTTTTTTAAATTAAAAAAAAAAAATGTTGCATATCCCTTATAGGACGTTGCAGTCAACATCAGTATTTTTCAGCTGCTGTTGATGTACTAGGTGAGATTACGCTCAGTAGTTTGCCATTGCTTTCTGAGCGACCGGCTCACATACCCCCGTAAGTTACCAGCGCGGCTCGAGCCGCTGCCGGTTAGGGCGCAGCTGCGTTACTCACGAGAATATACGGGGTTTCGGCGAAAGCCGTAAAACCCTTCGCCAGGGAGACCGGCTATTTAAGACCAAGCGATGTCAGATGTCACTGGGTAGTCCAGATATATAAGACCAAGTGATGTCAGATGTCACTGGATAGTCCAGATATATAAGACCAAGTGATGTCAGATGTCACTGGGTAGTCCAGATATATAAGACCAAGTGATGTCAGATATCACTGGGTAGTCTAGATTTGCCGGTTCGGTCGCAGCTGCGTTACTCACGAGAATCTGGCATCACTCAGTCTTCTATATCTAGACTACCCAGTGACATCGGACAGTGGAGATCCACTGCAGCCAACTTGCATTGTGGAAACGACATCTGATTGATTTGATTAATTAGCAATATAAAGTAGCCATACTAATTATTAATCGAAAAGGGTACTTTTAAATAAATTAAACAGGTTGTTAGACAGGGTTACCTATCCGTCAGTGCATTTGGGTCTACAAAATGTGAAGACCCTATCACATCACAGTCCAATTGTAGGTTTCTGTTTCGGAACATTTTACTTACAGGCAGGGCTGTATGCTGTCACCCGATCTAGTCATATTTAACTGTGAAATAATAATTAGACATATTCAAGATATGTTAACGAATATGATCGACTTCCTGTCAAGATGGCGGCGGACGGTTGTGTTGTTTTGTGACCCTTTTTCGCGTAGGAGATGGATATTGTCATCTCTTGTGTGCAGTTTGTGTGCCAGGATGTAATACCAGGAGTTTCTTCTTTAGATCTTCACCGATGCTACGGAGTTCGTGCATTGAGCGAAGCAATCCTTGAGTGAACTTTTGCAGCGTGTTTGTTTCTGTGGTGTTCAGTTATTCAACATGGCGGACCAAAGTTGTGCTCCGTGCGGAGGGCAGTCAACCTAGCAAAGCGACGGGGGCGGGGGCGTGGTCGCAAACGGCAAGGCATACGAGGTTGGGTAAGACATTTTAGACTCAAATGTGACCGTCTGGGCCTCAGGAATACTCATATTCTATATTGGAACTGTGCCAGTGTAAAATAACGAGGCCCTGTTATGAAAAACCCGGTATACAGAAATGACATTGTAGCGCTCCAGGAGACGAGACTGGGTGATCAGCTACTCCAAATTGCCGGCTTCAAATGTGTCTACAACAGGAGACTTCTGGGAATGGTGATTCTCATTCGCGACAGTATGGAGGCTTCAGAGCTAGACATGTCCAGGTGGGACAATTACGACATACAAATACAGGCGGTTAGAGTTCAATCCGATCTACCATTTGTGTTGGTTAATGTTTATTCCCGTAATGCGAGTGTTGATTCCCAGACGTGGCAGTGCTTAAGTGACATATTAGATCACGAGAGAAATGCTATTTTCTATGGCGATTTCAACGTTAAAGGCAGATCATGGGGAAGCATTTCCTCCAACACACGGGGAGGAGCTCGAGACTGCACTTGAAACCATTGACCTGGTTTGTATAAACAGTGGTTGTGTCACCAATTCAGCAAGCCGTCCAGGTGATGAGGACTGCTATTTATTTGGCACTGGTTTCTCCTTCACTCACTACAGTGTGTAGATGGGGCGTCCTAGAATACCACGGCAGTGACCACCACCCTTGCAGCATATTGGTGGAGAAAGGAAGGACCAGGCAGCACAAGTCAACTGTCAAGACTTTCCAGTATGACAGTACGGGGCAAGATGTGGTGAATAAAATAAGACGCGACAAGCGCAGAAAGCTTCAGGGCAGGACAAAATGCTGGGAGCGGCTACCTTGTTGGAATTTTGAGGTGGAGAAGGCCTGGGTGGATAAGCGCAGTGCTGTAAGGAAATGGCAAAAGGCCAAGAAGAAAAGAGTTGCCCATCCTAGTCTCTGCATGCACTTAGAAAGAGAGATGCACACAAAAGTAAGCTATTTAAAATTTTGTTAAAAAATGGTTAAGGTGGTTACAAGTGAAAAATGGGCAGAGGTATGTCAAAGAGTAAGCACAGACAAGTCACTGAAATTGTTCTGGCGACTACATAAAAGCATGAGTGGGGTAGTCAAGAATACGAGAATTTCTGACTTCCAAGGTGCTGACCTCATCTGGCAGAGGACTGACGAGAAGAAGGGCAAAGCCTATCTAGAGCAGAGCAACCAGACAGACATGAGAGGCCGAAATCTTGCCAAGAAGGTCACCTCAGACAGGTCCAAGGCCCAGAACATTTCGGATGAAGACACAGTGACAGTGAAAGAAATCAAGGCTGTGCTTCGATGATCAAAAAACGGCACTCCAGGACCAGAGGGCATACGATACGACGACATCTATAAGTGTACCGACAACGAGCTAGAGAAACTAGCAGACATGTACAATAACAGTATCATGAGTGCAAGCATTAGGGGGAGTGGTTACACAGCTATTTGATTCCCTTACCGAAGCCTTGCAAAGACCACACAAAAATTCAGGGATATCAAGTATTAACCATGCAGAATACAATAGGCAAGCTGCTGGAGAAGTAAATTGCCAGAAAAATATCAAGTCAGCTAGAGAGGCAAGGTGTTTTCCCAACGACCCTGGGAGGGTACCGTCCAAAAAGAGAAACCTGGACCAATGCAGCAGTTTTTGCCCATGACGTCTACGAAGGTGTCCACTCAGACATTGAATACTTTGCTGCAGCGACTGATTTGTGTCAGAGTCTTACTTGGACATACTTCTGGCTCGCATTTCCAGACAGATGTGAAACAATTATATGCGTTCAATAACTACACTCTCACGCACGGCAACGATAGTTTTAGCCCGTTTATTCACAAAACGATTCCCATGGGCAAACTCACAGAAGCTGCGCTCTCGGCAACCCGCAACTTGTACAACATCATTATCACAGTGTCATAATCATTCATGAGAAATAATACAATATAATAGCATAACATCCGTGCGGTGTGGTGTGGTGCGGTGACCACGGGCCTTAGCCTGTTTGTCGGTAGACTCGCACTCGGTTATCCTGCTGCAGGACGCCAGGCTACCTGCCCTGTTCTCCTGTCTCGTGTTTGTCCCTGTCGTACAGGGTATTGCGTCCCTGAATACTTTGCTGCCGCGACGGATCTGGAGGACGCATACAACAGAGTGCCATTGCATTTCTTAATGCTTCAGCTTCTTGAACTCAAGATAAGTCCTTTCCTCCTTAGTTGGATCACTGCAGTCCTCTTCCAACGGAAAGTAGTTTTTAGATGTGGCAGTTGGACTTCGGAACGAACAACAATATATCCTGGCCTACCAAAGAGATCACCATTATCTCCTGTGCTGTTCAACGCCTACTCTGTGAGAATCACCAGCGAGCAGATCACTGGACCGGGGAGGACATTGTCATATACCGACGATGTTTTAGTGTATCGTTAGGGTAAGGATAAAGATCAGGTTGTTGTGGAATTGCATAAGTACGCATATCGCATAAGTACTTGGTGTGCTGAAGCTGGGGCAATGGTCAACCCAACAAAGCAACAGTGACATGGTTCTCTTTGAATAACCACATTGTCAACACTCCAACACCAACTGTAAATCTGTGTTTATAGACTGTGGAAAGAACGCAGGCAATGAATTACCTGATTATACGTTTGTGTCGAAGCCTTGCTAATAATGAGCACATAGACCAGGTGATACCAAAGGCCAAGCGGAGATTAGCTGCGAACTGTGAGCAGCACCATCTATGTCTTCTATACGAGGGACTGGTCATGTCTGTTGTTGAGTATGCGATGGCAATCCTGACTCTCAGCCGTAAGCAGATAGAAAGGATGGAAAGGATACAGTACGAAGCTATGCGCATTATTCTTGGATGTACAAGAGATACAGCATGTAGGGCGATGGGCTATCTTCTTGATTTTCCAACCATTGAAGACAGAATACAAATTTGCAGAGCACATGCCTACCCCAGAGTTATCGCAAACACACAACATCTACTGCATAGTGAAATTATGAAGGTGAAGGGCAGCAGATTAAAAAGAGGAAGGTCGTGGATGGGTCAAGCGGAAGACATTCTTCAACAGGTGTGTTCACTTGAGGATTTAGAACCTGGCGAGGAGTGGGTACAAGTGCCAACAGATTTATGTACGTCTTTTTCTGTTTGCATACAACTAGACAGAAAATGCAGACAAGAAAATCCGGCTGCTGTGGAGGCGGAAGTACAAGCGTTGATTTTCGAGAATTAGTTAGACATTGATGCTGTCATTTACATAGATGGGTCGGTCGTCTTTACGGCTCAAGCCTGAGGGAGAATTGTGAAGGACTCTGGTGCTTTTGTTGAGACCACAAGAGGCCTGACTATGGAAGTCATGGCAGTAAGTACAGCAAAAATATGGCTGGAGACACAGACATTCACTAGGGCATGTTTCCTTAGCGACTCAATGAGCATGCTCAAGGGGATAGAGATGGAGTGGATCCGAAGAGAGTGGTTGCTGTCTCTGGAGCGGTTTCGGCTGGCGAAGATTAGTTTCATCTTCGTGCCAGGGCATGCGGGAGTACAATGAAATGAACTGGCTGACAAGCTCGCAGGTGAGGCTACTGTGGAGGGCGGACGCACCATGGACCAGGCTGACATTCTAAATGCTCTACGAAAAGTAAGACTTTTGCGAGAACCAAGTGATGATTGTGAATCTACAACCATGGTCAGACTGCGAGAACAGCAAATTAAAAGAGGTGTGGCCAAACAAGAACACTACGCAGGGAGCAAGAGAAGATTGATAAACCAACACAGAACTGGTGTGGTTAGCCGCTACACGCTGCGGGATTTTGCTGAGGAGGGGATCCGAGCACTTATGGACTGAATGGTGTGCAATGAGGGTGATCTGTCGACTAACTAACTAACTAACTAACTAAATAACTAACTAACTAACTAACTGAAAAACAAACAAACTAACTAACTAACAAACAAACTAATTAACTAACAAACAAACTAACTAGCTAACTAACTAACTAACTAACTAAATAACTAACTAACTAACTAACTAACTAACTAACTAACAAACAAACTAATAAACAAACAAACAAACAAACTAACCAACTAACTAACTAACTGAAAAACAAACTAACTAACTAACTAACTAACAAACAAACTAACTAGCTAACTAACTAACTAACTAACTAACTAACTAAATAACTAACTAACTAACTAACGAACTAACGAACTCTAACTAACTAACTAACAAACAAACAAACAAACAAACAAACAAACTAACCAACTAACTAACTAACTAACTAACCTACTAACAAACGTCAATATAAACGTCAACTCTCATTTAAAAGAAACCATAACTTCCCGAGATATACATTAAAATATACAATATAAACCCTACAAATAATGTCCCTTGATAAACAACATTATCGCCCCTGAACCATAACAAAATACAACAGGTCAAAGGTCAATCATGTGATTTACTGTCGAGTGATTAAAAAGTCTAGTTTCTTTCAGGGAGTCTTAAAATATACCAAACGGCCCTGTGTATTTTATTTTATTTTATTCTCTTTATATGATTATTTTATTTATTTATTTATTTATTTATTTCATTACCTCTCTCTCTCTCCGCCTCTCTCTCTCCCCTCTCTATCTATCTATCGGTGGACCTCGCACAAGCCTCAGTAACTTTAGAACCGCTGTGCCCGACCTCGACATCGTCGCTACCATGCTCGGTCAGCCGTGACTCGACACTGAAAAGTATGCATAAAATTTGGTGGAACTGCGGTAAAGCTGTGAAAGTTTAAACAATATATAATGACACAAAGTAGTGCAGCTTTACATAACAGAGTTACGACACATACAGAACGTTGCGGCGGTTAGCCTTCATCAGCAAACAAACACATTCACAAACACAACATACAGTCAAGGAGAACTCCTGTGACTACATTAGAAGGTGATGACAGGACGAGAGGAACAAATGCATGGAAAAATGGAAGCAATGAAGAGGAAATGAGAATTGACAAAATGTTAATTGAAAAGAATGTTAGTCGAAGAAAATGTTTAATAGAAAAACTGTTTATAGAGAAAAAAAAACTGTATACTCACCTCACGTACGGACCTGTGAATGTTTACGGAAATCTCAGGTGTATTTTTATAACGGTGCTGGATGTTACGGTACAGTGAACACATAGAAAGAAGGGGGCGGGGTAGGAGGCGTGTAAGATTGACCACGGCCCCATTGTGTTGTTGGTCTGGGTGGACTGGTGTGCAGGAACACGCGTACTACATAGACACACTTCAACAGACAAAATGCTAGTGTATGTGGACATGCAAGAAGAGAGAGAGAGAGAGAGAGAGAGAGAGAGAGAGAGAGAGTGGAGAGCGAGAGAGAGAGACAGACAGAGAGAGGAAAAGTGCCTGCGACCTACCACATGGGGTATATTGTAACCTACGAAATAGTCAGTATGGTTGCTAGTCATACAACGCGCTTCAGGAGCCCCTCGCCCAGTCCTAGAGTTGTTGGGGTTGTGTGAGATCCAACCACTGGTAATACAAGTGAAGTAGGTAGGCACAGAGAAGCAAGATGTAAGGAGAGAGAGAGAGAGAGAGAGAGAGAGAGAGAGAGAGAGGAAAACTGCATGCGATATACCGCATGAGAAATGCAGAGTGGGTAGGTCTACAAATGCGAGGCTTCACTCCTACTGTTCTCTATGGAATATAGGCACTAAGGTTAATTGCTATACCACGAATTTGAGGATCAAATCTTCCAGTGGTTGTGTTAAAATCAGACCACCGGCAATATAGTTGGAATATGTGGGTACAGAGAAGCCTGATGGAGAGAGAGAGAGAGAGAGAGAGAGAGAGAGAGAGAGAGAGAGAGAGAGAGAGAGAGGAGAAGTGCCTACGACACGCCCCTGATGTATGCGGGGTCGGTCGGTCTACAAATACGAGGCTTCACTCATACTGTTCCCTATGGATTCGGGGCAGTAAGGTTGATTGTTATACAACGTATTTGAGGATCAAATCATCCAGTGGTAGTTTTAAAATCAGATCCCTGGCAATATAGTTGGAATATGTAGGCACAGAGAAGAAAGATGGAAGAGAGAGAGAGAGAGAGAGAGAGAGAGAGAGAGAGAGGAAAAGTGCCTACGACACGCCCCTGATGTATGCGGGGTCGGTCGGTCTACAAATACGAGGCTTCACTCATACTGTTCCCTATGAATTCGGGGCAGTAAGGTTGATTGTTATACAACGTATTTGAGGGTAAAATCACTCAGTGGTTGCGTTAAAATCAGACCACCGGCAATATAGTTGGGACATGTAGGCACAGAGAAGCAAGATGGAAGAGAGAGGGGGAGAGAGAGAGAGAGAGAGAGAGAGAGAGAGAGAGAGAGATAGAGAGAGAGAGAGAGAGAGAGAGAGAGAGAGAAATTGGAAAAGTGCCTACGACACGCCCCTGATGTATCCGGGGTCGGTCAGTCTACAAATACGAGGCTTCCCTCATACTGTCCCCTATGGAATAGAGGCAGTAAGGTTGATTGTTATACAACGTATTTGAGGATCAAATCACCCAGTGGTTGTGTTGAAATCAGACCACCGGCAATATGGTTGGAATATGTAGGCACAGAGAAGTGAGATGGAAGAGAGAGAGAGAGAGAGAGAGAGAGAGAGAGAGAGAGAGAGAGGAAAAGAGATAGAGATTGGAGAAGTGCCTACGGCACGCCACCGGATGTTTATGGGGTCCATCGGTCTACATATACGAGGCTTCACTCATACTGTACCCCATGAAATAGAGCCAGCACGGTTGATTTTTATACAACGTATATGAGGATCAACCCCCCTCCCCCCAGTGGTTGTGTAACATCAGACCACCAGCAATATAGTTGGAATAGGTAGACACCGAGAAGCAAGATGGAAGAGAGAGACAGAGAGAGAGAGAGAGAGAGAGAGAGAGAGAAGAGAGAGAGAGAGAGAAAGAGAGAGAGAGTTTGGAAAAGAGTCTACGACACGCCACACATGGCATAGGTAGGCACAGAGAAGCACTATTGTTGAGAGAGAATGAGCGAGAGAGAGAGATCGAGAGAGAGAGAGAGATCGAGAAAGAGAGATCGGAAGAGAGCCTACGACACGCCACACATGACTATCTGTAGGCACAGAGAAGCACGATTGTTGGGAGAGAATGAGAGAGAGAGAGATTGAGAGAGACAGAGATTGCAAAAGAGCTTACGACACGCCACACATGGCATAGGTAGGCGCAGAGAAGCACGATTGTTGAGAGAGAGAGAGAGAGAGAGAGATTGAGACCGAGAAAGAGCGAAAGAGAGAGTGAAGATTGGAACAGGGCCTACGACCCGTCACCCATGGCATAGGTAGGCACAGAGAAGCACGATTGTTGAGGGAGAATGAGAGAGAGATTGAGAGAGAGAGAGAGAGAGATTGAGAGAGAGATTAGAAAAAAGTATACGACACTCCACCCATGGCATAGGTAGGTACAGAGAAGCACGATTGTTGAGGGAGAATGAGAGAGAGAGATTGAGAGAGACAGAGAGAGATAGGAAAAGAGCCTACGACACGCCACACATGGCATAGGGGCGACACGCCACACATGGCATAGGTAGGCGCAGGGAAGCACAATCGTTGAGATTGAATGAGAGAGAGATTGAGAGAGAGAGAACGAGAGAGAGAGGGGGGGAGAGAGATTGGAAGAGAGCCTACGACACGCCACACATGGCATAGGTAATGTCCACAGAGGAGCCCGATTGGTGAGAGAGAATGAGAGAGAGAGAAAAGATTGAGACCGAGAAAGAGAGAAAGAGAGAGAGAGAGAAGATTGGAAAAGGGCCTACGACCCGTCACACATGGCATAGGTGGGCACAGAGAAGCACGATTGTTGAGAGGAAGTGAGAGAGAGAGATTGAGAGATTGAGAGATTGAGAGAGATAGATTGGAAAACAGCCTATGGCACTCCACCCATGGAATAGGTAGGCACAGAGAAGCACGATTGTTGAGGGAGAATGAGAGAGAGAGAGAGAGATTGAGAGAGAGAGACAGAGAGAGAGATTGGAAAAGAGCCTACGACACGCCACACATGGCATAGGGGACAGGGTAGAGGATAAGTTGGAGGCCGGACAAGGGTGATATCAGGAGGGTGTGGAAGCAAAAGAGTGGTAAGGGGAAATGACTACGATTAGATGAAACTATAATGGGTGTTGAGGCCGTGTGGTGTTAGGCACCCCATAGTGAATATGAGCCGGTTTTCTGTATTCTTGCGATGTTGCTGACCAGAGGAGCAGGACTGGATGCCAGTGACCTGGACATCGGAAGCACCTTGATGGTTGGCGCTATTGAAGTGGGTGGAGACAGGCTTGCTCTCGTTGGTGTTGATGTCCATCAGATGTTGGCGGAATCTGTCGGCTAGCATGAGACCCGTCTCCCCAATGTACTTCATATCACACCTTTTGCATATTATGGCGTAAATGATGTTGCGACTGGTGCAGGAAAATTCTTCTGTGATGCGTAAATTGCCTTTGGGGAATCGCACTACTGGAGTGTGGATCACATATGGGCAGGTCTTGCATCGAGACCTCAGGCAAGCCTTAGTTCCTAATTGTGAGGGTGGAGGTGGAAATCCCTGTACTCTATTGTGGACGAGTACATCCCTGAGGTTACGGTCACGTCTGTAGGCCACTAGTGGTTTCTCTGAAAATATCGCGCTGGTAGTGGAGTCAGCTTGAAGGATAGATAGATGTCGAAAGAGGATATTCTTGACTGAAAAATTATGCGGATGGTAGGTAAGAGAAAGTACCGGTCGAAGGTTTTTTGGTCTAGGTGCAGAGGTGAGAGCCTCTGCGCGGCTAACGGGTAGAACCCGGCGGAAGGCTGATGATAGGACATGATCAGGATAGCCACGAAGCCTGAAGAAGTCCAACATTTCCTGAGCATTGTGCTGAAAATCCTTATCATTTTGGCATAGTCGTCGAAGGCGCAGAAGTTGAGAATAAGGAATAGCGTCTTTGCAGGCCGGAGGGTGAGAGGAGGTGTAGAATAGAAAGGCGTGAGAGTCTGTCGGTTTGTAGTAGACCGTCGTGGTGAGACCATGGGTCCCAATAGAAACAGTAATGTCTAAGAAGTTGACAGAAGTAGAGGAAATATGGGAAGTGAGTTTGATAGAAGGATGAAAGTTGGAGAAGAAGTCTATGAATCTTTCGAGATCCGCCCGTGGCATACAGGTGACACCAACACCATCATCGATGTATCGCCTGTATAGTTCAGGGATTCTACCGTTGTAGAGTTGCCATATCTGGTACTCAAGGTGGCCCATAAAAAGGCATGCGTAGCTAGGGCCCATTTTAGTACCCATAGCAACCCCGCTGATCTGATTGAAGTACTGGCCGTTAAACTCAAATGAGTTGAGAGTAAGGACCAGTTCAGCCAGGCGCAGAATAGCGTCCGTGGCAATAGTAGGGTTGGGACGCCTGTCAAGGAAGAACTTTATAGCTGAGAGACCATCATTATGTGGGATAGACGTGTATAGTGAGGTCACATCAAGGGTGAAGATGTGATACTGGGTATCAGACGTGAATGTTATAGATTCAAACGTCGCTATCGCATGGTTGGTGTCTTTCAAATATGATGGGAGGTCACCAACCAGCGGTTGGAAAATTCTGTCTAAGAACCCGGATATGTGCTCAGTGGGGCATGCACAGGCTGATACGTTCGGTCTGCCCGGATTGTTCAGTTTGTGTGTTTTGGGCAGCATACAAAACATTGATCTGCCCAAGCAGCTGTCATACTTATTTAAAGACTTGGCTTCTGGGGGAAGAAGCCCTTGTTGGATCAGCGCAGAAGTGACCAGTTTGACCTGGTGGTTATTGTCGACGGTGTCATCTGTTGGGCGTGGTTGGTAGAAAGACCCATCACTGAGTTGTTTATGTCCTTCTGCAATGTACAAGTCCTTCCGCCAAACAACGACTGCTCCACCCTTGTCAGCGGATTTAATGATGATGTCGTCCCGACGTTGAAGTTGGGTCAGCGCCTCCCTTTCATCTGAAGTGAGGTTGGAACGTCTGAGTGGTCTTGGTCGCAGTTTCTGAATGTCAAAAAGCGTTTTGTCGATGAACAGGTCTAATGCCTTAGAAGATCCAGGGTTAGGTGTCCACGAAGACTGAAAACATGTCTGAACACGTTAGGCAGGTACTCTACAGTGTGGTGTCGTAGTAAAATTGCCATGTCAGCAGTTGTCTATCTAGCTATAACTACCGCAAACCAGACTAAACTGGTTTATTGCTATAGCCATAATCACGTGACTTGGTGCTATAAAACAACCATACGCCATGGCTTAAGTCTCATTCTATTGCTGACCACTGAAGAGAAAACATCTTCGAGACGTTTACAGCCCAGCGAAAAAGATAGAAAAAGAACGAACACACCACGCCTGATAGCTAGAAGAGACGCTTCCTGCAGAACGAACAACCCGCGCCGGAGAGAGAGAGAGAGAGAGCGAGAGAGCGAGAGAAGATATTCATCCCGCCCGCCAGCGAGATAGAAAGAAGTAAGTATAAAATTATTAATGTGTCCCAACCGCCATGCTGCCATTCGACCCGAGCACCACATGGCTACGTCATCAACCCATATTCTTATATGGCTTACTCGCTGCTTTACTATACATAAATCTTTTCTTATTTTTACCTAAATTATAAAACGGCGTCCTATATTCTTAGAACCACTGTTTTCTGTCTCCAACTGACCAAACCCGATGTTAATTACTGATAAAACACACGCCGCAGGTTGCCGCTCGCCGCGCATCACTGAACACCCCGTATTCGCCTTTAGAAATCTACATTTCTCTACCCGTGCTCGCTCCGCAGGCGGGTAATTAGATACCGCCGCGGCGGTCAAGCGAGGAAGTCAAACGAGGAATGTTTGCAATCGTGGCATGAAGAGTATTTAAGCTTTAGAAAGATCATAGTAATTTACGCTTGTTTTTGACACTGTTTTGCTGTTTGTTTGTTTACTGTGTATGATACATTGAGCCATAAATACTATGAAGTTAAAACCACTGTGGACTGGCGCACAGTTAGCGTATTTACACATGTGATCAGTTCTTTTTTTTTCTATTCACTATCAAGTGCCAGGCCGACTAACCCACGCAGGCGATCATGACTTTCTATAGCAGCGGAAACGCCTTATAATAAGCGGTATCAATTCGGTTGAACGAATGGTGTGTATGGCTTAACGGTAATAATCCTACATAGCTGAATGCCTGACCACTCATCATCATCATGTACCAGGCCGACTAACCCACGCAGGCGTTCATGACTTTTTCTATAACAGTGGAAACGCCTTATACTGATGTAAAGCGGTATCAATTCACCTGAGTGAATGCGGTGTACACCCAAATACATGGCAAGTCATCAACATCAGGTGCCATGGCGACTAGCGGCCGTATGTAACCACGGGTCTCCATACCATCGGAAAACGCCTTATACTGATGTAAAGCGGTATCAATTCACCTGAATGAATGCGGTGTACGCCCAAACGCGTGGCCAGTCATCACCATCAGGTGCCAAGGAAAACTTCAATATTGGGGGAGTCGCTGTGGTGTGTGTGTGTGAGCGGGAGCGGGAGCGGGAGACAAGAAAGGCAGAGGAAGAGAGCGGAGCAGAGAGACAGACAGGGAGAGGAAGAGAGTGGCATAGATAGACAGAGAGGGCGCGGTATAGGTCAGTCGGCCTGCTACCAAATCGAGCGCTGTTGATTGCCTTATGGTTTTGTGTCTAATAGTTCTGCTCTTTATAGTGATGTATTTGTACTCACTCATCATTGTAGGCTCACGTGTCTCTTTCGCTTGTTATTACAGATTGAAACTGCTAAAACCGAAGGGTAGTATAAGCGACCACGTCGAAGACAATCCCACAAAAACCAAAGGAAAGGACTGTCATAAGGTACATCTAACATTGTATCATCATCATTCACCATCATCATCTTATTGGCGTCTACCACTGGTGTAAAGCTGAGTTTGAAAAACCATCATCCTCTCTTGTGGTGGTGTGCTGGTGTGTGTGTGTGTGTGTGTGTGTGTGTGTGTGTGTGTGTGTGTGTGTGTTGCCTCCTTTACTATCTTGCTATCTGACTAGCGCCTCTGTGTCCTATCACCCACGATTTGTGTATATCAGACATAAAAATGTGTCATATTCTGTGTAATTTACAATATATGTGCTATATGGACCCTGTAATACATTCTACAGATTCACACGATCTACAGTAGACAAAAGAGGTGGTCAACTGAGAGCTACTTAAAACGAAAAGTCAACCATACAACAAGGTGTGCATGCTATCATTCTCTCACTGTTCTGTATTATGGATCATAAGTAGTGTCATGTGGCAAATGACAGTGATGCAACATTCAAGTGATGAGTTACCGCATCAAAGAAGAAGATAAAGAGTCGCACAAATGTGACACCAACTTTGAACGCAATTTAGACGTCATGGTACGACGTCACCTAACACCGTAACGGCTTAAGCTTTAGTTTGGGATCCAGCAAAGACAGGTTAGGACGTGCTTCAACACCAGTCACAGAATACCGGCTGTTATGATGCTGCCAATCCTCGGTGTCCACATGAAGTCGCTCTAGGTGTATCCGGCAATGGACTACAGGTACTCCTGGCTCTCCTGATGCCACGGTCGCTGGCATATCTGGTATTCGCTATATGACAGTGGAAGGTAGGCGTTTGTTATACATTCATTCTTATGGCAGGGGGCCAGCTTGGTGCCCAACTATCCACACAGTTTAGAGAAATGAATAGCGACGAAGAAGCAAGAGCGATAGTGCGGTGCGAAAGACTCAAGACTGGATGCGCTCACTCGCTCACGTTTGCTGTTGAAGTTGCCTGCGATAAATTATACCTCAGTTCACTCGAATGACTTTGTTGTTGGATTTATGTTGGAGTCAGCATAGTGAGGCTATCCTACATGTGATTGTACAATTTAGCTCTAGCAGTTAAACGTCAGGTCAATATCATTGTATAGGAAGCAGGGATCAGCGTTTAACTCATGACAAGTAGTATAGGAAGCGCTAACTAACTAGGAAATCCGATGCCACCCCTGACGGCGTATTATATAAATGATCTGTAATATAAAGTAGTGTTATGGGTCATAAGTAGTATGTACTGTCTTAACTAAGTTAGAAATAGAGGAGCCACTGCCGTGAAGTAATAATATATAAAGACTCTAGCAGCAAAAAGTAGGAAATACCCCTTCATTAATAGTACTACAGGTCATGTGACATTCCAAATTGGTGTTTCTTAGTGAAATAATTTCATATGAGCAATATAAAGGGTGTAACCTGTTTGTTAAATATCTTTTCTCCACAGTTGTTTGACGTCACACACAAATACGTGTAAAAGAAGATGTTACTCACTGTAACCATTGGAGCAACACACAACCGTCATATAATACGCGAGAAACAGTGGTGGAAATACTATTGTGTACACTACCAGAAACCAGCCAGTACTAAAGACGACCGGAAGTGCTCTACGCCTATATCTATCACCGCTTTTATTATCATTATCAGCAATTACTACTCTTTGCTCTACTATGTCTTCTATTCAGAAATATGTCTTTCTCTGTCCTATCTGTGCTAAGACCTTTACAGACAATTGCAATCTTACTCGACACATTAAGACAGTACACACTACTACAATGCACACATGCCACATCTGTGGCAACCTATACAGTAGGAAAGACAATCTAAAACAACACATGAAAACACATCAGCAGACATCTCAGCCTCAACTACACATAACCTACACCATGTAGTCACTACACCATCATTGGATACTACAGGACACTACATCACGTAAAAGAAAAGCACCAGCAGACACGAAATCAACTAAAAAACAGAAACTTAATCACGGGGAAACAGAGGAAGCCGTCATAGTTGACGAAGTAGATGAGGAGCTAAAGACTGTAGACATCATCAGCGACGAGAAAATCCAGCAGAAATATAGAGACGTCTGGCCCTATCTTAAGACACATCAGAACATCCACAAATACGTTTCGACCTACAATTTTTTTCATCGACCAGACTCAACACAACCAATTGACTGGACCGAGACTTTAAAACCAATATTTACTAGTCAGACATGCAGGTTTAAGATAAATTATTCACATCACATGATCTTACGACATAAGGAGACAGACGAACTTAGATTTTTCATTCTTCATCGAACAATGCATGCCAACTCGACATCCCCCACCTAGTTAACCACGAAAAAGACTTTGACGATGTTATAGAAATAGTTCAGGACAGTGACATGTTTAACTACGCCCTACATAACAGACCTGACACTAAGTACATGGTAGAGACAATCCCCGCGACTAGTTTCTATGTGTATCACATAAATGAACATCCAATAGGTTGTTGCTTAGAGGATTTACCGACCCACATAAGACATAATCACGGTATCAATACTTTACAGCGTGACTCAAAAAACAAGCCATACACTGACATGCTATGTATCTTTCGATGTCTGGCGGTATTCAATGGGAAACCTGTTAGGATCTTAGGAAACATACAAATCAATTAGCAAACCAGTGGCAGAAATATCAAAAGTTAGAATCGTTAGACAACTTCCCTGGGGTTAGACTTATTGACATACCGGCAATAGAAAACTGTTTTGGGGTAAATGTAGATATTTTTGAGTTCAATGAGACCCAGGCCTTGGTCCCCAAACTTCGCAGTAGTGGGAAACATCCTAAGACTATGAGGGTATTACTGTACAAGGATCATTTCATGTATATTAATAATCTTGATAGAGTAGCCAAGTCATTCGGGTGTAGCGAGTGTGGGAAATTGTGGAGTGGGTTCTGGGAGATGGATAGACATACCCAGAGCTGTAATGGGGGATAACTGTTAACAGTTATAAAGGAGGTGTGTACTCCGTGACTGAGACTGTATGGGAAGCCATCAGTGCATTGGGGGTCAAGGTGGATCCTGAATACGTCTACCCCTATAGAGCGGCCTATGATTATGAGGCGTACTTTGTGAAGGACAATCTACCAGGTGAAACCAAGTCCACCAAATTTTAGGAAAACATGTCCCCCTTAGTTGGTCGATAGCGTCTAATGTTCCTGGTTTCACGGACCCCGTCTGCCACATCACAGCGGGTGATCCTCAGGACTTGGTGAGGCAGATGGTTGAGTATCTGACTCAAATCGCTGATGCAGCGTATACCGAATTACGGAAAGAGCATGATTTGGTGTATACAGCCTTAGAGGCTATAAATGAACACAAGCTAGTGGCTAGGTTAGACGAGTACCTTCGCGAGATGCCGGTGCTGGGGTTCAACTCAGGTCGGTATGACATTAACTTAGTGAAGCCTTATCTGATAGAGTCCTTCATCTCTGCCACTGATGACCCCTTTAACTATGTAGTGAAAAGGAATAATAATTTAATGGCCATATCCACTAAAAACCTTAGATTTCTAGACATTGTAAACTACTTAGCCCCGGGATTCAGTTATTCCAAATATTTAGCGTCGTATGACATCAAAGAGACGAAGGGGGTGTTTTGCTACGAGTATATCACCTCCTTGGATAGGCTAGCGGAGACTCGCTTGCCTCCACACGAGGCATTTCATTCGCAATTGAAAAACTCCAATATTTTAGTTGCCGAATACGATGAATGCCAACGAGTATGGAGCGAGAACCATATGTCCACACTGGCAGACTTTTTGCGCTGGTACAATAATAAGGACGTAAAACCATTTATTGAGGCATTAGACAAGCAAGTGGGATTTTACAAAGGGTTAGGTGTAGATATTTTCAAGGATGCCATTTCTGTCCCCGGGGTGACCCTTAGGTATTTGTTTAAAACTATACCTAAAAACAACTACTTTACCCTGTGCTCCAATAAGGAGAGTGAACTGCACACGAAAATTAGACAGAATATTGTAGGAGGCCCCTCGATCATATATCATAGGTATCATGAGGTAGGTAAGACTAGGATTCGAGGGGTTAAGCCAGCTGAAAGTGTGAAAGGGTACGACGCCAACGCTCTATACCTGTGGGCTTTGACACAGAACATGCCCACGGGTTTTCCTGTTATACGTAATGCAGAAGATGGGTTCAAACCCCATAAAACCAGAGTTTATATCGTCCAGTGCAGAGAGTGGTTGGCGTGGGTAGAACATTCTCTAGGCGTAGAATTAAAATCCCAGTTTAATGGGCGGGAGATGTCCCTAGGAGAAAGACACATCAGAGTTGATGGATGGGACAAAAAGGATCGAGTCGTCTATCAGTTTCACGGATGCTTATTCCACGGGCATGAAAACTGTGTGTTGACCCGTGGTCATGATGTTAACCCGGTGAGTCAGAAACCCTTGGCTGAACTGTATGCCAACACGCTTGAAATTAGCAAGTATCTGAAAGAAGAGGTTAACGTCACGGTCGTGGAGATGTGGGAATGTGAGTGGCAGAGTCTCAAAAAGACTAATAGCGCCATTAAGAGTTTTGTGAAAACCACCTTCCCATATGTCGCACCCTGGCATCGTTATGAAGCCATTGACCACGAAAAGATCATAAAGGCTGTGAAAAACGAAACCTTGTTTGGTTTAATAGAGTGTGACATACACGTACCAGACGAGTATAAAGAGTTATTTTCAGAGATAACACCCATCTTTAAAAACATTGATGTGTCTAGAGCCGACATTGGAGAACTCATGAAGAAGTATGCCGAGACCCATAAGCTGTTGAACGGCTCACGTCGGACTCTGATAGGTAGCTATGTGGGGGAAAAGATCCTATTGGCCACACCATTGTTAAAATGGTATCTGACACATGGTTTAGAGGTCACTAAAATATATCAGATCATCGAGTACAAACCTGAGAAGTGTTTTGAAAGGTTTGGAAAAGAGGTGTCTGATGCCAGACGTAAGGGTGACCTATTCCCGGCCTATACTATTAAGGCCGAGACAATGAAGCTATTGGGAAACGCAGCCTATGGCAAAACGTTAACCAACAAGGCCAAGCACACCAATGTTTCATATTGTCGCGGGGCTGGTACGTCAAAGCTGGTGAATCAACCTCTGTTTAAAAAGATGACCATGTTGTCAGCTGATGTGTTTGAGGTCGAGTCTCTAAAAAAGACCACCTTATGGGATCTACCCCATCAAATAGGCTTCTTTGTGTACCAGTACGCAAAGCTGCGCATGTTAGAATTTTATTATGATTTTTTAGATAGGTTTATAGCTAGGGCGGATTTTCAATTGTGTGAGATGGACACAGATAGCTTATACTTAGCTCTTAGCACACCGAGCCTAGCACAGGCCGTCAGACCGGAGCTTCAGGAAGAATTTTATAGAGTGTATAGCTCCTGGTTCCCGGCTGAGGTCTGTGATAGCCATCAACGGATTTTATTAGGAGTAGGGGAGATGTACCAGTCTGTGATGCGTGTAAGGCTAAGCGAGTCTTCGACAAAAGAACCCCGGGGTTATTTAAGTTAGAGTATGAGGGAAAGGGGATGGTCTCCTTATGCAGCAAGACCTATCACTGCTTTGGAGACTATACCAAGACCAGCACGAAAGGGTTGACAAAACAACACAACACACACCTAGACAGAGAAGTCTTTCTAAACGTCCTTGACACCCAGACAGCGACTGGAGGGACAAATATAGGTTTTAAGACACAGGCTTCCTCTGTGTACACGTATCATCAACACAGAGAGGCTCTATCATACTTCTACATCAAAAGAAAAGTACACGCAGACAATTATTCCACATCACCCCTAGCTATATAAGTGTAAATATGTAAATACGCCTTTTCCGCTTTTCCCACTATCTTTTTCTACCTCTGTTCTATTCTGATTGTGGTGTAATGTGAAAATAAAAGACTCACTGTGTGTTTTCCTTGTGACTATATCATTGAAAAAATAAAAGACTTTCTGTGTTGTGTAAAGTCACATGTTTTCATTGAGTGATATTGAAAATTATTAAATATTATGCAAACGATGTTTTAATGGAAAAATAAAAGCTATGAAATGAAAAAAATATTTTCTTTTGTTGGTTTATTCAGTGGAATGCTTGACATGTTTTTCCTTTGTTTTATTCTCGTCTTTCTGGCTGTTATGTTGTCATCTTTCATGGTGCGTGAGGTTGTTTCTTCATGTTGATTGTAGCTGTGGAATGGAAAAAACAAAGGATCTGCCAGAGGCAGCACAGAAAACACCACGTAGAAACAAACCAAGATAACGCAAATGTTCTTTTTTCATGTTTATTTTCACTTTATACATATTGTTCATTCACATAATTGTCTCCTGTGGGCTGTCATCTGAATTTGGTAGACATACATCTGACTGTCGGATACACATCTGGGGTTGGTCACACATAGGCGGTACATCATGCATCTGGGGTTGGTCACACATCTGTTTGGGTAGAGTCTTTTGACTTGGGTATCTTCGTTTAGTGCCCTTTTTGACTTGGACTTTCTTTCTTCGGTTAGTGTCTTGTTTACTGCTTGTAACAGGTTGCTGGCTGAGTCTATCAAAGTCTTTTAGGATCTCGCGATGCAGAGCTATCAACTGTTCATATTCTTGACGAGTAAATGTCATGCCCAAGGGAGCAGGAAACCTGTTCTCGGATTCACCAAAGAATCGACGGATGTGTAACTTGGTCATTCCTCTGTAGGATGAGACAAATACGGCCTTGACGCCATCTCCTACTGGTCTAACAATGTCACCATTACGAGTCAGGTAGACCCAGTTAGCTGTGTTGCGTTCTGTAGTCATCTTCAGAATGAGCTAATGGTACTCGAGTCGGGTTTATATACTAGGGTGTAAACTGGTTATAGCGTCTCAGCTGCATTACGTATGGCATGACTAGGCGACGTACTAGTCGATCGTTGACCCATTGTTTGCTTGAAAAAGGTTGGAGAATGCGGGTCATGCTCGCTCCACGGCTTTTCATGATGATGAAATAGATGGCGTAGAGGCCACAGGCGTCGCTTAACACATCTTGTAAGACCCGGGTGTTATACATGAGCGGTGTGTCTGAATGATGGTCAATAAAATTGTACAGGTCACTGTGTAAGGGTGGTAGTCCAAATGAGTCAAAGTACTCGCATTTACCTGACCCGTCATAGTACATGGCGACCCAGTGGGAACCTGGTTTATAGCTAGGGTCAGTGTTTACAATAAAAACCGCTGGTGTGCTTCTATCTAGATGTCGTGGTAGCTGATCTCGAGCGCACACTCTGACCTGTAGTCGACGAACATACGTATCACCTAGTAGTATTCTGGTAATCTGTTGCGTATTCATTATGAAGCTTAATCTGTTAGCACTTGTCTGGTCTTGGAAACTTCAATTATCCCGTCGTGCTCGGCGTAGACGATGACTTGTAATGGCTCTGGGGTGGGTGTGTTGAACTTAAATTCCAGTGTTAAAGGACCCGTCCTCGGCATCTCAAACTGGTCTCCATCTAGTAAACTGGGACTCAGATCAAAGGCGTACAGTGTATAGCCATACTTGAATTGATTATAGTCAATTGAGTTGTCGGCGTCTTTGCCCACTAGACCCATGGCTAGGTTAGTACCAAAATAAGCCCGTGCGTATTGATTGCGCTCAAAGTCCATGGTCAGGGGTTTGCTGGTAGCAGTTCGACCGTCGACGGTTACGTTCAGGTACGTCAAACCAAAAGTTTGAAAATTATACGGATTATAACTGTAGGAACCGATGAAAGCTGTTGATGTGACAAGTCCAATAACGACTCGAGTGGGTGTTTGACTCATAAACAAATTGTCTTGAGTGTGAGATAGCATTCCCTGTGGGATAGCTAATGTTTTTAGCACCACACGCTTGAACGGGAATTTCGCGTTGGCTCTCAGCAAGGCTTTCTCGTGGGCGAGCGCGATGGCCGGATTCAGTCTGGCTTTACGAACCACCAGCGTGGCATGGGTTATAATAGATGAATAACCAAGCGCCCCATCAGGGGCTAAGAGGTTAAAGGTGGCCTTGGATGGAGTCAGTTTAATTTTCACATCCACACCGTTTATCATGTAGCGATCTTGCACAAAAATGTCGGCGTGTAATCGACCCATCATATCTATTTCTTGACTCTCACTGGCTAGTTGACGTCGTGTTCTTAGTCCTTTGTTGTTTTCGCCCTGTGTTTCATCGAGGAATTTGGCCGTGTCATAGTAATAGAGGGCGGCTGAGAGATGACTCTTTTTGGCTTCTTCCCCATGGTTCAACGTCGCTTCCAAGTAGGCTCTATAAGGATAGGTATTTTCACTAGGGGTGATTAGCGTGTCGTTGAGTGAGACGTCCACTTGAGAAAATAAACTGTGCAGATAATAGTTGACAGGTGCTACATCAGCCGTGGGTGGTAGTTTGTCACCATTGGGTAGTGTGACTTTAGCTCTGACGTGTAAGAAAGTGTTAAACAGATCCAGATACTCTTCACTGGCGCCAGAGATGGCAAATTCTATAGGTGCGCCGGGGGCTAGCGAAGCTAAAGGGTGTATGTCCAGAAACTGTCCCTCTTCTACAGCGGTCTGCGTGGGTGGTACACTAAATAGATCCAGACCAGAATGAAGACATTCGCAGGAATGAGGGTGAATCAGAGCCATTATGCAAAGATATCCGAGTGGTGATGCTTCTTTTTATGAGCTCGACGATGTGTGGGGGATAGTTTTATACGTTTACTAGGCTCACCAGGTGGCGCTGCACGTCTCTTTCTTCTGATACCGCTACCTGATTGGCTAACGTGGTTAACAGCTCCTTGCAGTAGACGCTGACCGGCTTGCTTGGCGTGTTCTTTGAAGGAATCCCCAACATTTCTACCAGCCAAAGCATCTTGGGCCACTCGCAGACCTGTACCGAGCCCTTCTCTGAGTAGGGCCTTACCACCGGTCTTTAGCCAGGGTAGAATCGTGCGACCGAGTCCACTGAAGAAACTGCCGATACCACGACCTCGCTGACTCCGACCACGCTCAAAGACCGGCATGCCATGTCCAGCTTGATTACAGTAAAAGTCCTCGTAGAGTCTGGGATTTCGACGTAACGCCACGTATTTCATTATTCTAGGTCTGATCTCCTCCGAATTCGAAAATGTAACGTCAGCACTGAAGTCCCGGAAGTGAATGAGACGTTTGTACCCGTATCGGTGGTTAAAAGGATTTCCACCGTGTCGAAGGAATACCGACTCAGTGGTACGTAATGAGGTTTGTCGTAGGCGCGATACACCGAAGCCGACAGCTGACTCATGATAGGAACCGTCCTCAGTAATGGAACCATGACGTCTCCGACTGGTCTAGCCGCTATGAGATCGCAGTAGACGTAGATATTTTGCAGGTCGTTATTTAGGTCTATCGCCAGTTGGCCTTCCATCAATGGGTTGGTATGTGATATCTTCGAGGAGTGAAGCCCTAATATCTCTTTCAACTTTTCGCTAAACATAGCCACGGCCCCCGGTTCGAATATTTTCACGATGACTTTCTTTGAGGTATTGTCGAAAAAGAATTTGACTTGCGTCTGATCGTCCACTTCCGACTCTTTCATTATTCGATTCAGCTCCGCTATAAAAGCAGCTGGTGAGCTGTATAGGCCTGGGGGACACAGTTTTCTGGAATTTCCTCTGGTGGGTGAGGTGTATCGTATCCACACTTCATGCTCTAGCACATTGCAGTAGTAGTTGGGAAATTGAATTTCGGCCAGACACACTTCGTAATGCTGATTCACCTCAATAGTCTGCGGTAACTTGACGAAATAGTGACCTGGAGTGTTCTTGGGAAACATGTTCGACGAAGCATTGCTCGGTAATATCACGTAGAAACTCATATTTTAGGGTTTGGTAGCATGTAACCCAGACAGCTGCTTAGTAGAGCGATCCACAACTTGCCCTCGGCTGCGTCGACGTTGTCTCGAGACAGATTGAATAGTGATACGCCAATGACGGTGTATATAACGAGCAGTTGACAGAAGAAGACAATTTCTAGTCGCGGCACTCGACGTCCAAACATGCACCAGACCGAATTTCTTTCACCTTCTGTGGAATTTTGTGAGTTGGTTTCATCCATTAGTATCTGGTTAGGTCTGAGACCCAACTGTTGAATGACTTGGGATAGCCGAACCACTTGACTATGTACTCTTTACCACCTCGCCTGGGTCGTTCTTGTAAGACTGATTCGACTCGATACACTTGTTTGTCTCCGACGAGTTGTATTTCTTCTCGGTAAAATGAGCCTTGAAGTTCTTCCCCTGAATCTTCTTTTAGCACATACGTGACCGGACTGGTCTGATTAATACGACTGATGGTAAACAGTTCTCCTGTCCACGAGGGCGTATTCCTTTTTTTAAAAGGTTGTTTGGGTTGAGCCAGTCTGACTCGATAGCCGGGTGTAAAATACACTTTTCTATCGAAAGTCTTCTGATACAGGTTATTCCACACCTCGTTTTGATTCGTATAGTTGACTTGCATGGGCGCCATGTGAATACTTCTGTGATACGACCCGTTGTAGTTGCGGATCAGTTTATCTATCACGTCGACGTAGCGAAGTGTATTGGTCTTGGAGAAATATCGCCATATTTTTTCTTTCAGGGTTCGATTGAATCTTTCCACTATCGCGACTTTCACATCTTCATTCTCAGTGGTAAAGAAATGCACACCTCGATCTTTCAGAAATTTTAAAAAAGTCCGGTTGACAAATTCCGAGCCTTTATCGGTCTGAAAATGTATCGGCTGTCTATCAGCAAAAATTTTACTCACGGCGTCAACGAGCTCTTTCCCCGTTTTCTTCTTGATCGGGATGGCCCAAGCATATTTACTAAACACATCGAGACACGTCACTAGGTACGACATCCCATCATTGTATCTTTGTAATTTTCTCATATCTATCAGATCGGCTTGAAATTGTTGATTTATACCACCGGTTATGGTCTGACGTCTCTGGAAACGACGACGGATCGGTTTATGTAATGTATACGTATCCTGATGTCGTAGCCAAGGCTCTACATTCCGCAATTTAGTATTCCGTTTTAGAGCGGCGGCTCCGCCGTAAGCTCCGGGTTTCTGAGCATCGTAGTAATATTTTCTTAATTGCGAGGCCATTTTTCCCACTTGGATGTAGGTGTCCTACTCTTATTTTTGCTACGCCTGAGCTTGTAAGGTGGTGTCTCGACTACTTTGGACTCGACTCCTTGACTTTTAGCCGGTTGAATAGGTGTAGGCTGACTTATAGCCAGCTGAAGCGGTGTCTCGACTTCTGAAGTCGATACGGGGCTGACTTCGGGATTTTGTTCCTTGATATCCACTGTTCCTAAAGGCTTATGTCTGTACTGCTCAAGTCGATTCAGATATCGCTGCAAAGTCTGTTGATACACGCGGGCTTTTTCCCGAGGTGGTAGATCTTCATTCTCCAGGACGTGTTGCATTTGCTGATCCAGGTCATTCAAGTTATCTGTTAGTGTGTCGGGTGGTACGTAGGGTTTTTCCAGCATTCGGGGATCAATCAAGATAATTTTCTTCATTATAAGCCCACGATGTCTTTCAATACGTTGAGAATAGGACCTAATAAAGCACCTATGAATCCACCTTGCTGCAAGATTTGTTTCCTCTTCTTGATAGATAGCTTCTTACGCGTGAGCGCTCTCAGACTGTTCTTGTGTCGCCGCAATTGTCTCTTCTGAACCGGTGTCAGTGGAACATTACCTTTTAAAACATTGTGACAGCACTCGCAAATTGATTGGACGAGATCTGGGGAAGCCGATTTAATTACGGCTTTCGCGTCAGCCGGTTTCGCCTCGCCCAGAAATCACAGCATAGCCCCGTGCCGTTTTATTCGGTGGGACATATTATTTAGGCACGTAGACGACTTGACGCTGATCTGGAAAAATATGACTTCGTAAGCGGAGCTGATCCGGTGTTTCCTGTCGAAGGTCAAACAGCAAATAACCGCGTGGAGTCGCTGTCGCGTCCTTAAAACTCTCTTGGACATATGACACGCGGCCTGGATACATCTGTTTGGCCAGGTTGGTAATCTGAGACCCGTCACGTTGGTTCTTGGTTCTTAAATACCACTAGGTAATGCGAATTCAAACTAATAGTTCTCTGCTCTTTATTCTTCCCAAAGAGATTCTGGACTATATACATGACACTAAGGTTGCGATGATGACTACCTTTCGTAAAAAGTTTAGTCACCCTATCATCTGTCTCGGACATTAGGTCATCTATTACCACTAGACGCCGTCTATCACCTGTCCATTGTTCTATATCAGGTAAGCCTTCATTAAATGTAATGCCTTTCATAGTCTCATACATGGATTGCCATTCTCCGTAGCACCATATAATCTCCTCTGGAATCGGATCGACCATGTCTGCTAAATGAGAAAGAAACTTTTGCAGAAAGACGGATTTTCCACACCCCGTTGGACTCGCAATCAAAGCTGTAAAAGGATGTTTCCATCTCGGATCCATGACTAATAATAATCATCTATACACACAAGACATGTATGTAATGGGACCCCGCCACTGCCGCCACCGCCACCGCCCCGCCGCCGCCACCGTCGCCGCCGCCACCACCCCTAGACCGGAAGCGACAACAGGAAGTGGTCACCCAAGAAAATAACCGCCAAAATTCAAAAAATGCGGTCGGAAAAGGACTCAGTTTGTGACGAAACAAGATGGCGGGATAACCCTTTGTATAGTAAAATATGACGTCACCACGAAGGACTAAGTCCTAATTTTCGCGGTAAATACCTCCCCCCTTACTACTGAGGACATAGAAGTAAAGGGTTCGGAAGACACGATAGCCAACACAGACAGTGATAACTATAGTGTTTTTTTTAAAGTTGCATGTCCCCTACAGGACGTTGCAGTCAACATCAGCATTTGTCAGCTGCTGTTGATGTTCTTGGCAAGATTACGCTCAGTAGTTTGCCATTGCTTTCTGAGCGACCGGCTCACATACCTATAGTGTGGCTATACCGAAATTCCAGCCTTCCGCTTTTCCTATTCCTAAACAATCACCTACATTTTTTTTTAGATGTTAGAAACAATACAAGTGTATCCATATCCACCACTGGGATTCTATCTCAAGATCACTATCCTATTAGACGAGTAAACTAAAATCCACAAAACCAATTTCTCTTAACAGATTAAACGGAGTATAATTTGGACGTCATTTTTTTTTTTTTTCACAGTGGGTATTTATGTTTGACTGAAAGTTCCTCTCTGACACAGATATCTCGCATCCTCGAATTAAGAAATAGTTGCGTGGGAAGTCCGCACAGAATCTCTAAATATAATACACTGCTTGATTTGCATGACTCAGGGCTACAATTACAAGCAAAATTCAGGAACCCAGTAATTCTGACTGCTTTTTTCTTTACAGATTCGGTCTCGCTGCAATAGTATCAATTTAAACTGAAATTTCTTCGTAGTTTATTATAACAAAATATTAATGGAATTCACCTTGCGAAGATATATTTTTTACAGAGATTGAAGGGTTGTCTTGAACTGATTGTTAGCTCCGTTGTCGGCTATATCTTGTTCTATATTTGTCCGGTGCTTAGTCTGTAGTAGACCATGGCGATCACAAACTTTTAATGTGGTGTCGTTTTATGCGTTGATGCTGCTTACTTTATGTGCTGCCCAGCTGTTTAAATTTCCCAAAGCCTGGTTCGCCAGAACGAAGTTGATCAAAATTGGGTCTTTAATGTATTTGATTCCCATGCCAGTCAACGTATGTGGCTTAGTGGTAGTGGACGCAGTTTCGGAATCTCGACATATCGGGTTCAGAAGTCAGCCACAGAGAGCAGATCGCTTTCCGCCGAATCTGACCATGGTATGAGAGCAGGCCGCTCAGAAAGCCATAGGAAATTCATTGTCATCATCAAGTGCCCTGACAGTTGGCGTTGGCGTTCATGTCTCTCTACAGATCTCGGTCTGTGGTGGTCTGGATCAACCATGCTGATGATATTCCTCCATGCTACCATCTCAGTCCATCCAGCATCATTTCTGCCTCTGCCTCTCTTCCCTTTGATCTTTCCAGTCGTTACGACGTTCTCCAATGCCTCTAATCACTGGTAATAGTGAAAGCTAATCCACTCGCAAAAATCTAGTCTAGTAGCACTGTGGAAGTTGTAGCATGTATATTTTCATATCCGTACACCATGATTGCTAGCCTCGCTTTTCTGTTAGCTTTCTTCTTAAAACATGCCAAGAATAGTACAAGCTTTCCCTTCTATAGTACCGAGCAATTGCTGACAGTGATCTGTGCATGCCCAGCAATTTACTTGTAGACATCTTTGCCGTTTGCTCTACAACTTCCAGTGTGGTTGTGTTTGTATCGCGTGTTAGCAGTAGATAGAAGCTTGTGAATCAGCATGACTTGCTCTTTGCAGCATATTGTAAACATTCCTTTCAATTTGCTATTGTTTTTTAGTTTCATGCCCTCCTCTACAGCCTCTTCAATTGATATGCATGTACTGTGTTCGTGTCACTTAACTAATTCAGTGCCCGCATACCAGACGTTCCACGTTCACGACCAGCTCACCTGTAGCCATTCAGTCTTCTCCACGTCGGTTCACCTTAAACTTATTTATAAATAAAATCAGGGAAATCAACTCAACTCAACTCATATAAATATAATAAATAATAAAATATAAAATATCAGGGGTTTATCATCGAGGTTTTCCATCTCCTAGATGGGCTGCTGTAATAGCTAAGGTCCCCTATCTAACCGGGGACAAGAGGTTCTACCGCCTCAACCCTCCTGGCGAACATATTACATACATGTATACGGGGAACAACAAACAATTTACACACAATATCTATCAAATATCAAATAGTTCATAATACAAAACACAGCCAAACTCACTGTACAACACTGTGTTAGTGCGGTGGGCCGCACAGAGTTTGAGATGCAACAACTGATCCAGAGCAACACACATCAAGGTGACATAATGATCTACACCGATGAGTCAGTGGTGAGAAGCAGACGTAGTGGGTGGGGTTTCATTGCGAAGGCTAATGGACGATTCTTGAAAAAGAGAGAGTCTGGCGACTGCGACCTCCAGCATGACAATAAAGGTGGAAGCAGTAATAGCGACATTACGTTCGTTAGAGGAGACCACTGCAACACACACTGTATTCATTTCAGACTCAAGAAGTATGCTTAGTAAGGTGGAGAAAGGAATGTTTCTTGTGGAATGTCTCACCTCGCTCCAGAGGTCACAGATTGTGAGAATTGTATGGGATTGTTTTGCCCTGGCCATGCGCGAGTGCGGGGAATCAACAGACGGATAGTCTGACTGGGAATGCACCTCTTAGTGGTAGATTACCTATTGACAAGGGAAAAGTGGTCGTGCAGCCGGGGGACCAAGTGGAGAAGGTAAGGGAACAGATTCAGAACCCGTATGTGGAAATAATGAGATTGCGGGGGATCGGCAGGGGTTCTGTGAGAATCTTAAAACTGAGACGGAAGACCAGGAGAACTTTCAGTAAGATAGCTGTGGGAACGATTAGTAGTGTGACTCTTCGCTGGCTATTGAACGAGGGGACGGAGCGCGTATTAGAATGTCCTGAGTGCAGTGACGTTGGTTCTTAGCTCACCTCAACTCAACTCATTTGATTGTGCATCATGTTTGGTCCAAGCCTGTTGTTCCTCACTAAATCAACTAAAGACACGCTGTGCTCGTTTGTTTAAGGATTCTTCCATGTCCGTGCAGTATCGATTTAACCATCATCAACGCATTCATGCATGCTTTTCCTGACAACTGACAACAATTTCTTGGTCTTCAAACCCATTCTACATCAACTGGCCACATGCTTCTTTCTGGATATGTCAGAACGTAGTTGTCAAACATCTCACCCGTGATCCTGGGTGGCTCAATGGAGGCATGTGTCTCTTAGCTTTCGAGTCATTATTATATTGAATGAAGAATGCTTCTTTCTGGATATGCCAGAACGTAGTTGTCAAACATCTCACCCGTGATCCTGGGTGGCTCAATGGAGGCATGTGTCTCTTAGCTTTCGAGTCATTATTATATTTCTACAAAATAATTCTGCCTGACAGATGGCATTGTGTTTGCCTTCCATGTGTTGTAACGCTCGTTAGTCTCAGCTCTCCTGTTCAGTAGATGTCTTGAATCGGTTTCTTGTGTATTTGTTTTGCACCAAATGCATCGTTGAATGTCTATTTGTCGCTTGCTTATTTCCGGATTAATGTTTTTATTTCTCACATTCAGTCTTCATTATTGTCGACTATGGAAGCGTACAATTTTAGGAATCTTTATTAGTTTTATTTCTCTTGGCGTTTGCTTGAGAGAAGTGTGTAATTTCCGAGGCAGCATTTTGTCTCGGTTTTTCTTTGAGGCGCTCTGAAGTGGGAACTTCATGTTATAAACGCCATGTCCATATACCTCATTCATCCCTTCACTGGTGTTCTCTGCAAGACGTTGCGATCAGCTCAACGCCAGGTTTATTTTCTACTCAATTTTACTTTTAGTAGTTAGCCATTGCTTTGTGGACGAGACGTCGGCGTTGTCAGTCCAAATACTGTATATGGGTTGAATCCCATACCCCACCAGAAACTTACCGGAAGTTTAAGATCAAGCACAGTAAGCCCCGCGACCACGCAGTTCTCTCCCTAATTAATAGACTACAATTATACATGTAGACATTGTCTACAAACATAGCTGCACACTGACATACTTTAAAATATACTGTCTGCAGAAGTAGGATGTGTCGGCCTAATGGCGCAAGAACGCAGCTCTGCTGTAAACAGGCACAACGCGATCACGTCAGAAAAAACAACTCCGGATGAACGCAGAAGAAGAAGAAGAAGAAGAAGAAGAAGAAGAAGAAGAAGAAGAAGAAGAAGAAGAAGAAGAAGAAGAAGAAGAAGAAGAAGAAGAAGAAGAAGAAGAAGAAGAAGAAGAAGAAGAAGAAGAAGAAGAAGAAATATACTGTAAGCACACTCATGCATACTCTCACTCTCTCATCCTCATATAATAAGGTAAATCAATTAGAGGTTAATCCTTTATTTCTGACCATCTATTATGTTACTCTCCTTAATGTATTTGTAACATGCTCTACATACTGCACAAGATGGTATTTTTATATAGCTCCGATACATAACATTCCTGATCCCTAACTTGAATAGGGCGAACATCCTAACATCTCGGTCACTCCTTCCTCATCTGGCTATCGAAGGAGTGAAAATGTGCATTAACATGATTATAACGCCGACGATTATCATTATCATGAATTTGTTAGTAGTCGCGACATTCTGCCAAGATACCCTTCTGCCCATCCTACAGTAATTCACTATTGACTATCATTGTAGTTTTCTTGGTATTGATGCCGTAACGCCTGAAAGATTTCCGGCCAGAGCTGCAACCGTTCCCGCTTGCTGATTCTACGTCGAAGTCCTTATAACGGACCCGGTCTGTTCCATCGCGATGTCGCGAGTTAAATAAACTTGTTCGTGTCGATCGATGACAACCAAGCCCGACATTGGTCTGCAAACACAATAGACCCTGTGTTGTTGAACAGACTGAGAAAATAAGTCGTTGGAACTGTCTGCACCTGGTCGGCTTTTTTTGTATGAGATCAAAGTGAGTCACGTCACGATGTCTACACATGGTTGACAATTTGTTGACAGGTTGTTGTTCGAAAGATGTGCACTGGCGTCATTTGTTTACACAGCGGGAGTTGGCCGTTGCAAGTGATAGACAGAATGTCTGCCAGAGGTCGGAAGGATTCTGTCATATGGGGGAAAGGTCTCTGGCTCACAGACAGCCCGGATATTTGTTGGATGAGACAAAGAACTCCCCAGATGAAAGGAAACTTGACAGCTAATTGACTCCGGTTAGTCGGGAAACAGGAGGACAAAGCCAGATTCTGGACTGATTGGCGTCTGGACTTTTTGGTGACGTCACTCAAGCACCCAGATAAAACCCAGTTGCGGTAAACAGGTGGAGGGAGTCGAGAAAAACATTCTGAAGTGTTAGGATAGGTGCATTATTCCGAGTTGTGATACATGAGAGAAACTAGGGGTGTCAAATTGTTGATAGTTATCGGCGGACATAGATCCAGTCTGTGATCGCCTAGTTTCGATTAGCAACAGGAATAGGCATATGGTAGGATCTTCCAGTAGGGCATCTGCTGGGTTTCTACCCGTTCCTTTATTCTTTCCTGGTGTTGCCATGTCTCAGATCATATGATTGAGTTATTTGGCCGTATGACAGAGATCGGATCTCTGTTATAGATCTGAGTGCTGTTATTGGCCTACACTTACCCAATTCCGGCCAGGACTGAGTTGCCCTCACCATGGTATTCTCTATTCTACAGGTTCCATTTACAGTTCCCCTTGAGTGTTCCACGTGAGTGTGAGATGATTTATTACGAAGAAGCAGTTCAAAGTTTTATACAATGATGGCTCATGGAAAGAAGACAGAGGTTGCTGAGAGGTTTTTACACGGGGCTCAGAACCTAGTTGTTCCTCAGAAACCTGGCTTCTGCTGAGCAGGATTTAACGAACATTAGTGTTGTGTTTAATGAGTGATAAGCTTCATCACCGAAGATTAATAACTCGCATACCAAGGATATATATATATATATATATATATATATATATATATATATATATATATATATATATATATATATATATATATATATATATACACATATACCTAAGAAACATTAATAGGTTGTGTTCTAAAAGAGGGGAAAATGTTATAATCAGAGACTTATGAACATTAGATTTTCCCCAAGTGACATTTCAGTTAATTGGAAGATTATCAGTTCAACAAACGTTATGAAATAGAGTAACTTCACCGTGTGGTAGAGTGAAAACCAAGATCAACAGTATCTATCGGATTACCAGCATCCTGTTTGGTCGAGTGATTGGAGAAAGTTGTCATCTTCTGGGTGAGGTTCACTGTCCGGAATAAATGGTGCTGTTGTGTGCTAAGCACTATGATGTTACAGACTTTGCTTCTAAATCACTGGTCTACCAGTAGAATATTCGACACACATTCTACACCTTATACACGCACACACACACACACACTTCTCCTACATATACGCTTTGTTTTAATAAATTTCTTGTTTTTATTTGTTGAAGCTAGAGTTGTCAAGTATGTTATGTTGGGGAAGAATGAGAGGGGGCATGATCCAGGAGTGAGTAAGAGTGAGAGGAAGGTGTCTTCAGATTGAAGGAGTGTGTGGACGGAATCTGCTGGATATCTCCAGAATAGAGATATGGAATTAAAACAAATGTGGGTGTGGATTCCCTTCACTCCAGGGACGACACTAAAGTGGTAAAGAAGAACAAGTAACTACTACTACATTCATTCGTTACACACACGACACGCGACACCAACAGTTTTTTCCCCCATTACGCATTCCCTGTGAATTCTGAGATGGGATATTATCTGTATTTTAATAAATCACAGAGATTAGCAACTTGGTCTATTGTTGCACACCGATTACCAGAAATCTAACTAAGTCGTCTGTCTTTCAGAAGTCTACGGGATTTTTCATGAAAGCAACCAAGTGTGTACCAGAATTAATTAAAACTCACTGATGGAACATGTATAACAGGAGACGTTCTTTTATGGGAGAGGGGGAGATTTAAAAAACAAAGTCCTGTAGAAAGGCTCTGCTGTGGGTATGCGAAGAGTTAAGACCATCACATTTTGTAGGCCTGAGCGAAAGAATGAATAGGTGACCAGACATTCCCTCCCTTAGCGAACGACGAGAGCTGTCATCGAACCCTTTTCCGACCATGCTCAAGCCATTGTCTGGGTAACCTCCTAATCGTTTCACCAACGTGCCCGCTGAATGGGGAGATGTAAGTGGGTAATAGCTCCCCAGAGTCTGTCTCCTGTTGCGTTTTATCCTGTGGCATACAAAAACGTCTCTACTAACATCTGTCTATTGAGGCCCTTAAATTTACAAATCCCTAAGAATTACTGTTTAAGTATCTTGCTTAGTGTAGGAGTAGAAAATAAAACAGCGATAGACTGACCGTGGCACAGCTTAATTTATTTGGCTTTATTTGGGCTCACGTACCTGGCCAAGACCGGCGAGTTTGAAAACAAAGACTAAAGCGGCCATTTCTAGTGAAGATAGCACACAAGAAAGTCGACCTTTCCCTTCGGGGAGAGGGAAATTTTGCTTTAAAAATACATCAGTCTCTGCAACAATTGGTATGTTATATCTACATTATTAAGATGTATTCATGTATTTTTTATAAAGTACATATACCAGTGTGTTTAATTAAGAATTAGTTAGAATGATAATTCAACAGTTCTTGTAAACTAGTCTGATTTGATTTTTAGTACTGAAGCACATGTGGGTGCCACGCTGTAATTTTTCCTATGTTTTACAATTTCAAATCCCTATGTTAAAATCTTTTATAGGCATTATGAACTTATATCTAACTAATAGTGCTTATAACCTATAAATATTATGTGTACTGTAGAGTATCAACTCTCATGTCAGAAACTCTTCTCAATTTAGGAACAGACTCCTGATCCATACTTCAAAGAAGAAAACTCGTTTCTGTCAATTTCATATTCCTATGAATAATAACTTCTATGCATGGTGAACTATATCTCACTATCTATGCTTAGAAATCTGCAAATAATCTATGTACTGTAGAGATTGAACTCTAAAGAACATTTTCAAAGAAACATTTTCTCAATGTAGGAGCAGAATCCTGATTCATACTTCACAAGTAGAGAACTGGTGTCTGCCACTTTCAAATATCCTATGTAGTGTAAATTCACTGTTAAGGATATTTCTGAACTTGTTTTATCCATGCGGGGACATACAAATGATTACGCATATTCCTGACTCTTAGTCAGGGGATAAAATGCTTTGCCACATTCTAATCTGTAACTTAGTACTATAGTGCTAAATTTTAGTACAATCCTTTTGTTAACAGATTAGGAACCACTCCACATGAGCGATGAACATATAATCATTTCATAAAATATTGCTAGGGAAATGCCATGTTTGAGAATATAAATTCTAAGAACAAAGAAAGTAAACGCTTGATAGAAATGAATGTTCGGATAGGAATGTACCTTCAATCCGTATCACCTCACTGTAGTAGGAACAGAAGCGAAGATTGATGTGAATAAATTGCTTGCAATATTCAGAAGACTGGACCATGCAGCATAAGTTATTCTAATAAATACACTCCGAATAATAGCAGTAATTGGCAAAATATATCACAGCGGTTACTACCCTCATACTGCGGTAAACAGTGGGGGAAGGGAAAAATGAATAATCTTAGTTTGTGGACTAACCAATAAGAAAATTCAAAACCATTGGCTCCAGCATTAAATTTTATGATTAATATTATTATGTATGATTATCATGTACTTAATATCAGAGAAATGTACATGTATGTTTTCTCTTATGATAATTTTTCTTTGTTCTGATTGTTACTTTTTACTGGGAAATACACATTGTAATGTGACTCCTGTGGAAACATGAGATGATGTAGGAAATATGTGTATGTCAGTACTTAAGAAGCCAATGTTGAATAGCCTTGGCCTAATGATGATTATAGTGCCGAAAGGAAGACGCGGCATTAGAAACCACAGAGATTCTGTACAGGCTATTCTCTTCAAGAATGAGAGATACAATATCAACATGTTGGATGGACAGAATGACTTCACTCATCTAATAGTCCCAGTAACAACAGAACATAATATAAAGTGAGAAAATACCTTACTCACTAATAGAATCAAAATGGCTCTACACCAAGCAACGAGGGACAGTGGAACGTGGACACCCACTCCTTTCCCCTTCTCCTCTTGTTGTTTGTACTTTTGTTTGTAATTGTGTTGTAAACCTTTTACCATAACACAGTAGGTTAATGCTCGGTTGTATTCTTTGTCATCCCTTTTCTATAGCGAGTGGTGGATTTTGATGGGACTGCATTGCATCACTATCAACTGGAAACTGGGTAATAAGCCAGGCGAGAGTGAACATGACAACCTGTCCTAAACAAAGTCTGGACCAATACCTCAATGTTTACTGCTGCACTCATAAGCTGCAAACGCCAGCAAAAGAGACACATGCGAAGACAACTGACTGCGTGATTGAGGAAGTCCTATTTCAGTAGGAATATCCAGGATGGACTTCAAGATCTAATAATCTACAAAGATGAAGATCAACAGAGTAACGGACAACAGTGTATCGTCTGTTTTACTTCTGAGAAGTACCACCTATGGCCTCATCTTTCAACCAAATCAGTGAAACTATGGGACAATCCTACTACAAGTTACTAAAACTAGCAACAGTGAGTAACCCTTCAACTGTTGGTTGGATTACCAAGTTAATATCCAACAATGGATAAGTCTTCGAAAGAACGTCTCACAGCTGCAACAGTCAAACATAAAGGTTCAGCCACTCCACACCGAGTTCTAGCTATGAACACCAACTCAAACAAATGGGAGAAGACACTGAACCACATAAGCCAATACAACCAAGGTACAAACTTAATATCCTCTGAAACATAACTACGAAACCAGATTACCTCAAGGTTCCAAACCCTGAACACCATCAGATAAAAGACCATATGAAAGCAACTAAATGCCTCTACAGCAGCAACAAGAGGAATCATCTAATTGTTTGCAACCCTGTTACTGTGCTGGATTTATTCATCTGTGGATATATGTAGGTATAGATCAATTGTGGCCCTAGTCACAGATACTACCATGAGATGCCTCAGTCATATAAAGTTCTACACTGGACTAGATAACAACGACTAATTCCTTGCCGGTCCAATGTCAGCCTAAATGCCATGGGTTATAGACTCGCGACTTGGTGGGTGTAACATCTTTGTGGAAATAATTGGGATTCTGATATCGCAAGCAGAGCAGCTGAATGGCCGTCTACTTGGCACCATGTATGGTGAGATGGGAGAAGTACCTTCTGCAGAGCTTAAGTGGAAATTCCGGAAAGTTAGACCAACCTGAGGCCCCAAATTTCACAAAAAGGCACCGAGCCTAAGGCAACAGAATATTCGTGATTCTAGCCCCAACGGAGGGGATATGTGGTGTGTGATTTTTCAATTCCTGGATTATGGATTATAAAATAGTCACCAGCCCATTACCAGTGGATAAATATTAGGAACACAACTGAGTGCATTAATTCGGTACCCAGATAATGGGAAAAGGATCTAATCTACAGCAGAGATGAACCCTTAACCGCACACCAGGAGATAAATGACTCTATTAATTAGTTTAATTAGTAGTACAAACTGCTGTTTATATGTGGTTTTTTTCTGAAGGTAACAGGTCAGTAGTTTTTTTCCAATGAAGGTTATGGTGTAGTATTTTGACACCAACTCATTATTTTAAAAATGAGAGAATTGTAAAAGGTGTCAGAAACAAATGTTTATATGTTGGGGTTCTATATACTTAGATCATTATTTGCCTTAATTATGAGGGTAAATGAAAGTAGACCCAATTTGTGGTTGTTGTGTTGTTTGTAATAACCTTGTTTTTTTCTGGGGCCACTGGGTACTATGTTGTGATAATGCAAATCATTCCCATGCCTGTCTGAAAATGCATAGTGTTCATTACACATATATATGTAACTGCAGATTTTGATTTAATACTTGAACTGTTTGTCCAAAAATTTGTTGATGTGTACATCAAGTAAATGTGGTGTTCATCAGTGGTTGTTTATATGTTGTGAACAATCAATATCCTTCTAGCACTATAGTAAATTTAAAGGGTGATGAAGTGGGAAGGGAAACCTACACACAGATGCCATTGTTTCAAGGATTGAATTGTTTTCTCCTGGGGTTTGTGGTAAATATCCCTAATCACCCTGCATTCTAACAAGTGACCAGAGAATCAATAAATCCCCTAGACAGCTTAACATAATATTCTCATAACATTAAAATCCACATCCCACATATCCTACACTTCGAATGCATTGTATCTCACAAGATCACATCACTGTTAACATCCGTTCCGTCACTACGTCCTGTACGTGTCAACTTGTTTATTTGGCAGCTAATTTTTGTTTGCCGCTCCACCTTAACGTGCACAGAATGCATGGACGGACAGAAAAACAAATGCGAGTCATTTAAGAAACAAATGACAACCGCAAATTGATTAGAGAAATTAGACGCTGACACTCAAGATTTTTAGGCACGTTATAATGGAAAAAACACCTTAATACTTAGTACAATTTTAACTCGATGGGAAGAGAACAAAGAGGCGGCAAAGCGATAAATACCCAGATGTTTGACAACATGGCATGATCGGAACAAGATTACAAGACTGATCCAAGAATGACATTTATTAATCCTATATATCATCATAACTACGGCAAGGAAAGGTTTTCCAGCAATGAAAGTTATGAACGCGATGAAACATGAACAGCGACTGCTTGTGCTGCTGTGCCACTCTCTACTACAAAGTACGCCCTGGCCATCCTGACAATCAGCACCAAACAACGGACTTAAAAATTAGATAGTGAAGCCATGCGGCCCATCCTCGGGTGCACCAGAGACACATCTTGTTGAGCCTGGAGGTACCTTCTGGACTTTCCTTCTTTGGATAGCAGAGTAAAACCGACCAGAGAATCTGCTTACCTCAAAGTCAAAGCTGATATTCGACACCCACTTCACCCTGTCATGTCAACACCCTAAGGAAATCGAGTGGAGAAGAGTATTTCACGGATGGGGCGTACCGAAGAAGCCATCAGCCATGTTTGTACACCCATAGACATCAATCTTGGATGGAAAAGAGTACCACTGTCAGCAGATACTTGTACAATCATTTATGCTCATATTATCTTGATAGAAGAAGTCACAAAGAGCAAGATTCCGTAGCAGTTGACGCTGAGGTCAAAGTCCTGATAGTTGAAAACACTGAAGAGACTGAAACAATGGCGATTACGGAAGGCTCTGGTAATCCGTGGCAAGAGAAGTGCATGGGCATTCTCAGTAAGCTCAAGTTGGAAAACTGTCAAGGAAGCAAGCGGGGGAAGCAAGCGGGGCTTTTGCTTGACAACCAATAGCCTCATAATGGAAACAATGTCAGTAACCAATGACCCGAATCAGCTCGGCATGCAGAAGTACTCAATGCGCGTGTATGGAGCTCAAGAATATCCGGACTGTCTCTATACAGCACGAATGCAGTGTGCCACTCAGGCATAAAAGGTAACTATCGAGCGGAACAGTTGTCGGACATGGCAGTGATTGAAGAGGGAAAGGTAAAGGATGGGCCAGACATCATCGACGCCTCAAGAGACGCAGGACGAACATGACTTTGATGTCACGCAGGAATCTATTTGCTTATCCACAGAGAAGGAAGGAGCTGGAAGTGAAACTGGGCCCCTCCAATCATTATTTTGTTGATTGGACATTTCATTACATTAATCAACATGGAATTAGTGTGATCAGCCGCTCTATTCTGTCGGAGATTTACGAAGAGATAGGGGGATCTGGATCTGCTCGGAGTAAAATGATGCAGTTCTTCAGAAATCACTAATAAGAACATTAATAAAATTGAATAAACAATACTCAATACCAAACACTGTCGGATTGCGACTACCTCATTATATAAAGCTAATTGCTGCGGAGTGGCTTAGATATTACAACGTCCGCCACTGGCTCCAGAGTACCTGATTCGATCAACAGAGTGAACTCTTGTGTATGTACACACTAAGTAAAGAATGGTAAGCTGCGCCATTCCCTGACCGTGGAGTAGTAGATCGGACGTCTAACCTTCTTGGACAACATTGAACAAATCTGAGGACCAGTGTAAACATTGTGCAAAACATCAATCGACGGTTGGAAATCGCAACGAGCATGCCAAGCCATCAGGTTTGTCTGCCTTCCCCTTATTCTTTTACCATCAATTTTGTCAGTTGTCACTAAGTTTTCTGTTTTATTCTTCCACATGCATGCCCAACATTCCCCACTGTCTACTTCTAATTTATGTAATCAATTTATGGTTTTCATTTATTCTTTGTAATACTTGCTCATAAATTTTTCTGTCCGTTCGTGGCATTCTTTGCATCTTCATTAGAAACTACATTTCCACTGCCATGACATGTTTCTCAGCTTGTCTGTTTATTGTTAAAGTTTCACGTGTATGTAACAGTATATTTATATTATCTTTAGAATGGTGTAAACAGAGAAAACTGCGCAACTTCCTCTTCATCGTTCATCAACTTTTATTGTCTATTATTAATCATTTAAAATATGATGGTTTTCAGGATGATGATAGTGAAACTGTAGAGATTTATCATCATCATCATCATCATCATCATCATCATCTTCCACTTCTGCCGTCAAGCGTCGTGGGGAGGAATAATTTGCGTTCCAGCGCCCGGTGGACAGCACTGGATAGTGTCATTCCGTGTGGTTGTACAATGTCTCTGATGTCGTCAATCCATTTTCTTCTTGGACGTCCTCGTGGTCTCGTCGCAGATGATCTTTGATGTAAGGCCAGTGATGGTAGTTGCTGATGTTGCATTCTAACAACATGGCCAAACCACTTGATCTTCTGTCTTTCAATAAATGTGGCACAAGGTGTTGATCCCACAGTCTGTCTGATAGTAACATTTCTTACTCGGTCTCGGATTGTTAAGTTGGCAGCTCTCCTCAGGCATCTCATTTCGCAGGTATTGATTTTGCGAAGGTGTAATTTGGATAAAGTCCAGGTTTGAGATTGGTAGCATAGGGTTGGTGTGAATATGCTGTTTATTATCTGTCGTTTTGCGGACATGGGTATGTTTGGATGTTTCAGTAAGGGTGACAGTTGATATGTAAGTGCACTAGCTTTTTGACATCTGATTTCAATTTCTCTGTCTAATCTGCCATCTTCTGTGATCATACTTCCAAGGTATTTGAATTCTTTAACTTGTTTCAGAGGTGTGTTATTTATCTGTATACTTAGTGGGCCTGGCGATCTGCTAACTTGCATTACTTCGGTTTTGGCTGTGTTTATACTCATATTGTATCTGCTGCAGGTTGAACTCAGATTAGTAATATGATTTTGTAGTCTGCCCTCGTCGCTGTAAAACAGGCACTGATCATCTGCAAATAGAAGTTCATTTATTCCCTGTGGGTCAGTTGTTTCATCTGGAGTAAAGAGTTCTAAATTTTCTGAATCTGGTCTGTCGAGACTTGCTTCTTTGGAGATTCTGTCCATGTAGATATTGAATAGCAGGGGAGAGAGCACACATCCCTGTCCTCACTCCTGTATTGACTGTGAACATATTTGATATACCTTCCTGTGTTCTTACTGCACTTTGGCTCGAGTGGTACATGGCTATGATGTTTTCTAGCAGTTGCCCTTCTATCCCATAGTCTTCAAGGATGGTCCATAATTTGTATCTGTCTACTCTATCAAAAGCCTTTTCCTGATCTACAAACACAATATTCTGCTGGTCACTATATTCAATAGTTTTTTCACAAATTTGTCTAAGTGTAAATAATGCATCAGTGCAACTTTTACCTTTCCGAAAACCGAATTGTGCTTTGCTTAACTGTTGTTCAACTATTGGTCTAGCTCTTTGTTCCAAAAGTTTTGCATACATTTTCCCTATATGGCTTAGGAGTGATATACCTCTGTATGTTTCGCACTCTCTCATATTGCCTTTCTTTTTCCATATTGGTAATATTATTGCCTGTTGCCAATCATCTGGGACTTTTCTTTCTTCCCATGCTATATTAAAAAAGTCTTGTTAGCCATTTAACTCCTGTTTCCCCACAGGCCTGAATAGCTTCTGTGGTTATTCCATCTGGACCTGGTGATTTGTTTTTAGGACTTTTCTGTATAACTGCTTTGACTTCTGCAGGTATGAAATTTGGTTCTTGCTGTCCCTGGCGTTTAGGCACAAAAGTGAGGTTTCCTATGTTATCTGTGGGGTTAAGTAGTTCTTGAAAGTATTCTGCCCACCTTGCTAGTCTTTGTTGTGGATTAAATATCGGTATACCTCTTTTGCTGTTTATGATAGTGGTTGGGTTGTAACATGCATCTCTGTTTCTCATAGAGATTTATGCAGTAGAGAATTCACGTATATGTAGTGATGACAAGCATGTAAATAACTCTAAATTTACTTGTATCCTGTCTGGGTCTGTGGTCGGGTTACTGGTGAGATCTGCCTCGATTGCAATAGGATTCCCCTAAGCTCCAGTAGGAGCACCTACGCTCCAGTAGACACCTACTCTCCAGTAGACACCTACGCTCCAGTAGACACCTACGCTCCAGTAGACACCTACGCTCCAGTAGACACCTACGCTCCAGTAGACACCTACGCTCCAATAGACACCTACGCTCCAGTAGACACCTACGCTCCAGTAGGAACAGCCCGTTGGTTTTCTGAACCAATGTCCAGTCCTGATGCTACCTGGTCTTTCCTCGTTGTTACTGAATGAGAAACCTTGGTGCTCTCGGCGAGAGCTGATTCTATTTCTGAAGTATCTGATTTGACCATTAGAATATCTAGGACTTTATACCGTTTCTTCCTAATTGCCGCCTTTTCCTATCTCATTCTGCGTTTACTTCCCCGAGTCCCGCGTCGTGTCGCTTCAAACCTAGTTTCTCGATCTATTCTACGAGGGAAGTCAATAGGTACGTCACACATATCTGTAGAAAAAGAAAAAAAACTACATATGATAACATCTTGAAACCAGTTTAATTGTATGCATACATTGTCCCTTTATTTCTCAACATAATTTCCACCAACATTGATGCAATTATCAGATCGTTTTATCAGTCCTCCCAAACCGACTGCATAGAACTGCGTGCTCTGTTTTCTAAACCACGTTTTCATTTCACATTCAACTCCATCGTCATTCGCGAAATGTCTCCCGCCAAGGTGGGTTTTCAGTGGACCAAAATGGTGGAAATCGGTAGGGGCTAAGTCGGGACTGTAAGGTGGATGTTTCGGAACTCCCCACTTAGTTGGTTAATTTTCTCCTGAGTTAATCGAGCCGTATGTGTTCTGGCATTGTCATGAAGAAGGAACACTCCTCTAGTCAGCAATCTTTAACGTTTTCTTCGAATTGCACCATGAAGCATCGATAGAACTTCACAGTACGATTCAGAATTCACATTGTCACCTTTATTCTTGAAACTGGTTAAAAGCACTCCTTGACAATCCCAGAACACTGTCAGCATAACCTTCCCTGCTGATGGCGTAACCATGAATTTTTGGACACAAGGGAAGAAGGATGTTTCCTTTGCACTGAAGCACGCTTTGATTCGGGCTGGTAGTCAACATAAACAGGAAGCAGTTCCTAATGAATGTACTTTGCAGGCAGTCCTTTTGCCCACAAAAAACGCACAACAGCACGTTGCTCTTTGGTTGTACACTCCGTAAGTACAGTTGCTATTTTGTTTATGCGCTACGCATGCGCGTGAGGCACCTATCGCCACCTGTCGAACGGGAATATAAAGTTCTATGTTGCTGTCACCTAATGACACCTGTAGAAAACACCAACTACATTTACCTGCCATCTCACAGAACTGTGTGACTTACTCCGCTGGACAGACGACACCAGAAAGTCTGTGTTTTTCCCTGCAAAGTGTTGAAGCGAGGATTTTTATCACAAGTTGAGTTTACACACTGTCTCTCTCCTCTATAGGTGAACATCACAAGTGTTGAATTTGAAATGTCTTCAACAATAAAAAGAAACCAGACTGTATTGGTTTTGATTAATTGCCTGGGTTTGGGGAACGTCAAACGTGCTAATTGAGCGATTGGCCTCGTTGTAAAATCTAGTCTGTGGTCGATCTAAGTGTCAGCCGTCTTTCGCGTTCCCTGGGACCACGGTCGGCAGTCAGTTTCACCCTGACACCTCTCAGATCGGCACACTTACTAGCATTTGTTATGGGAAAACAGATATCCCCTTTTAGTGGCAAATCTGCGATTTCACAGACGTAGAATCCAGTCTTTGAATGCTGGCCGTCGCCTTGCATAATCACGCGTCATAGATTGGTAGACACTGAGAAGCGCGATTACATCTTTATTCCTTTATTTGGTCCATCAGATTGTAGACCAAGATATATACATATATATATATATATATATATACATACATATATATATATATATATATATCTATATATAATTATATATATATATATATATATATATATATATATATATATATATATATATATATTATATAAGGCTGTCTGTGACAATGATGTCATTCATAAAGTGTAAAATTGAATGGAAGAAATGATAACAAAAAGAGCTTGACAAAATGAATGGAATAAATGATGTAACTAAGAGAGTGAGAAACTGAAAAGAAGAAATGATACCTTTGCGAAACTGAAAACAGAATGTTAAGAAATGATCTTACTACGTAAGTGAAAGCATGAATAGAAAATACATTCTCCCCCCCCCCCCCCCCCACCCAAAAAAAAAATGAAAACACAAACATACGAACTAATGACATCAATAAAGAATAAAAATGAATGGGAAAAATTATGTCGCTAAGAAAGTGGTGATATGAAAGAGAGAAAGGTCATGTCAATAAAAAAGTAGAAATGATACTCCAAGAGAATAAAATCGTTAATGTACTACATACAAGGAATGTAACCTCATAAAAGGAAGAAATGATGGCTCAAGAGATCTAAATTATGAATTAAAGATATAATATCTTATGTATAAATTAGGATGTGTGTGGATATGTATGTCTGTATGTCTGTATGTCCTTTATACGTTCGCGAACGGCCCATCCGATTGAGATGAAATTTTCTACACGCCTTCCCTTCATTCAGCGCTGCCAACTGTCGTATTTTTTTTTCTTCTTCCTCCTCCTCCCTCCTCCCATTCCCAAAATACGTACGTAAATATATGATGATGATGATGAAAGAATCCCCGAACCAAAACGCTAGGGAAAGGGAAGAAAATGACGTGACTACACAGAATCGTCACACGGCAATCATCATCATCATCAAGTGCCGTGCCGGCTGGCGTAGGCGTTCAACTCTGCTGCTGATATATATGCCTCCATGCCACGGCAATATCAATAACAATTCATCTTTTTATGTGTAAGGAAGTTATCTACAGTCGTGTAGAAGGGAAGAACAATCAATGGAAGGACCGAAATCACAGAACCTAGACGAGTATGAATTCGGAATGGCGAACTCCCTCCTACTCTCTTCTCCTCCTGCCTCTACCTCCTCCCCTCCTCCTCCCTCTACCTCCTCCCTCCACCCTCCTCCTCCCCCTCCTCCCTCTCCCTCCTCCCTCCTCCTTCTCCCTCTTCCTTCTCCCTCTTCCTCTCCCCTCCTCCTCCATCCTCTTCCCTCCTACTCCCTCCGCCTCCTCCCTCCTCCTCCCTCTACCTCCTCCCTCCACCCTCCTCCTCTTCCTCCTCCCTCTACCTCCTGCCCCTCCTCCCTCTCCCTCCTCCTTCTCCCCTCCCTTCTCCCTCCTCCTCCCTCTCCTCCTCCCTTCTCCTCAGCCCTCCTACTCCTTCTCCTCACTCCCTCCTCCTCTCTCCTCCTCCCTCCTCCCTTTTCCTCCCTCCTCCTCCTTCCTCCACATCCCTCTTCCTCCTCCTCCCTCCTCATCATTCCTCCTCCTCCTCCTCCTCCCCCTCCTCCTTCTCCCTCCTCATAATTCCTCCTCCTCCTCCTCCCCCTCCTCCTTCTCCCTCCTCCTTCTACCTCTTCCTCCCTCCTCCTCCCTCCTCCCTCTCCCTCCTCTCTCCTCCTCTTCCCCCACATGCGTTCTCCTCCTCCCTCCTCCCTCCTCCTCCTTCTCCCTCCTCCTCCCCCTCCCTCCTCCCCCTCCTCCCTCTTCCTCCTCCTCCTCCTCCTCCTCCTTCACCCTCCTCCCTCCTCCTCCTCATTCACCCTCCTCCCTCCTCCTCCTCCCTCCTCCTCCTCCCTCCTCATCCCTCTTCCTCCCTCCTCCCTCCTCCTCCCTCCTCCTTCTCCCCTTTCCCCCCTCGTTCTCTTAATCCCTCCTCCTCCCTCCTCCTCCCTCCTATTCCTCCCTACGCCTCCTCCTCCCTCCTCCTCCTCTATCCGCCTATCTCTTCCTCCCTCCTCCTCCCTCCTCAACTCTCTTCCTCCTCCCTCCTCCTCCCTCTTCCTCCTCCTCCTCCCTCCTCCTACCTCCTCGCCCTCCTCTTCCTTCCTCCTTCGCCCTCCTCCTCCCTTCTCCTCCTCCCTTCTCCTCCTCCCCCTCCCTCCTCCCCCTCATCCCTCCTCCTTCTTCCTCCCTCCTCCTCCCCCTCCTCCTTCCTCCTCCTCCCTCTCCTCCTCATCCCTCCTCCTCCATTCTCCTCCTCCCTCCTCCTCCTCCCTCTACCTCCTCCTCCCTTCACATTCCTCCTCCTCCCTCTTCCTCCTCCTCCCTCCTCCTCATCCCTCCTCCTCCTCCCTCCTCCTCCTCTCTCCTCCTCCTCTCTCCTCCTCCCTCCTCCCTCTACCTCCTCCCTTTACATTCCTCCTCCTCCCTCTTCCTCCTCCTCCCCCTCATCCTCTTCCCTCCTTCTCCTTCCTCCTCCTTCTCCCTCTTCCTCCTCCCTCTTCCTACCTCTTCCTTCTCCCTCCGCCTCCTCCCACTCTCTCCTCCTCCCTCTCCTCCTCCTCCTCCCTCCTCCTCGTGCGTTCTCCTCCTCCCTCCTTCTCTCTCCTCCTCCCTCTTCCTCCTCCTTCTCCTCCCTCCTCGTTCTCCCTCTTCCTCCTCCCTCTTCCTCCCTCTTCCTGCTCCCTCCGCCTCCTCCCTCCTCCTACTCTCTCCTCCTAATCCCTCCTCCTCCCTCTCCCTCCTCCTCCCTCTCCTCCTCCTCCTCCCTCCTCCTCCTGCGTTCTCCTCCTCCCTCCTTCTCCCTCTTCCTCCTCCCCCTCCTCCTCCACCCTACTCCTCCCTCCTCTTCCTAATCCCTCCTCCTCCCTCCTATTCCTCCCTATTCCTCCTGTCTCCTGTCTCCTCCTCCCTCCTCTTCCCTCCTCCACCTCCCTCTTCCTCCTCCCTCCTCCATTTACCCAAGACAGACAGACAGACAGATAGTTGGGAACGGGATCTTATATGACTACTTATATGAATTAAATGAGATGCTCCCCATCAGGGTCTGGGCGAAGCCGGGCCGGGTCAGACAGACAGACAGATAGACAGACAGACAGACAGATTGTCGGTAACGGGAACGAGAACTTATATGACTATTTATATGAATTAAATGAGCTGCTCCGCACCAGGGTCTGGGCGAAGCCGGGCCGGGTCAGCTAGTCCTTAATAAAGTGAAAACATGAGGTCAGTATGGCTGAATGAATAAGAAAGCTAGTTCTTACACATCCACTGTGTTGATGCCGGGGTAGCGGGTTCAACATATACACCTGTCAGTTGGACTAAAATGGTAACTTCTCTTCCTTGACTTGGGGCGTAAATCACAAGTACCTCAGAAGTCGGAGTGTCATCGCGTGATGGCGTGGGACATTGGTAATAGGGAAAGCTAATTCCCACGTCAAAAACCAGTCCAGAGCTACTAGAACAAGTAGCAATTGTGTGGAATACGCTTGATTTCAAAGCGAGCGAACGCAGAAAATCAAAATGAAAACATGATTGTCAGATATTATATTACTAAAGAAAGTGAAGAAAATATGGACGGACGAAATTATTTCACTAAGAAAGTTAAAACATTAATGAAAGAATCGATACTGTCATGCATGTGAAAGAGGGGGAAAAAAAACAACAACCGGGAAGAATCAATGCCGCAAAGAAAGTGTACGTTTAAGTGAAAGAAATGATTGCAATAAAAGAGATAAATTAGTAATGTAAGAAACAATGTCGCTCCAATAATAGATTGAAATCATGAAAGTAAGAAGCGATGTCGCTAAGAAAGAGAAAGCAGGAATGGGAGAAATGATATCGCTAAAATAGTTAAAACAAAATGAATGGAAGAAACGATGCCACTAAGAAAGTGAAAATATCAATGTAAGAAATGATGTCAATAAGGAAGTAAACATATGAAAGGAAGACATCATATTGGCCCCCCCCAAAAAAAAAACATTACGTGAGAAATTAAGTTTAACTCTATCCAGTGTCATCCATCGGGCGCTAGAGCGCCAACTATTCCTCCCCACGACGCATGACGACAAAAGTGGAAGATGATGATGACTGAAATTTAAATATGAAAGTGAGAAACTATGACGCTAGAAAAGTGAAAGCAAACTTTAGACATTGGGAAATATAGACTTTACATAACAGCCCGCATTGTCTCTGCTACCGCGGAGAGCCGTATTCCCTATCATGCGCACTCAGGGGAACACGAAACTGCCATTTGTCATCAAAGAAGCTTATCTTGGGACTGTGCCTAATCAGCAAGCCCGAGCTGAGCTCCACTCCCAAGCCCAATGCCAGTGAGGACGGGCAGAACTGGCTACAAAGTGACACTCTAATGAGAAATTCTCCACAGATTGTTTCTTATTTCGTGTGGGTGCGATGTCAACGATTGTCCATCACTTACACCTGCTCTAATTTATATCCATTCTTTGTTATTATATTATTTACTAGTTATTGACACCGTGTTCCCAGGTGATATATTTAGTGTTTCTTGGTGTTGTTGCTTGTTATTGTCACCGTGTTCCCAGGTGATGTATTTAGTGTTTCTTGGTGTTGTTGCTTGTTATTGACACCGTGTTCCCAAGTGATGTATTTAGTGTTTCTTGATGTTGTTGCTTGTTATTGACACCGTGTTCCCAGGTGATGTATTTAGTGTTTCTTGATGTTGTTACTTGTTATTGTCACCGTGTTCCCAGGTGATGTATTTAGTGTTTCTTGATGTTGTTGCTTGTTATTGACACCGTGTTCCCAGGTGATGTATTTAGTGTTTCTTGGTGTTGTTGCTTGTTATTGACACCGTGTTCCCAGATTATGTATTTAGTGTTTCTTGATGTTGTTGCTTGTTATTGACACCGTGTTCCCAGGTGATGTATTTAGTGTTTCTTGATGTTGTTGCTTGTTATTGACACCGTTTTCCCAGGTGATGTATTTAGTGTTTCTTGAAGTTATTGCTTGTTATTGACACCGTGTTCCCAGGTGATGTATTTAGTGTTTCTTGGTGTTGTTGCTTGTTATTGACACCGTGTTCCCAGGTGATGTATTTAGTGTTTCTTGATGTTGTTGCTTGTTATTGACACCGTGTTCCCAGGTGATGTATTTAGTGTTTCTTGATGTTGTTGCTTGTTATTGACACCGTATTCCGATGTGATGTTTTTAGTGTTTCTTGATGTTGTTGCTTGTTATTGACACCGTGTTCCCAGGTGATGTATTTAGTGTTTCTTGATGTTGTTGCTTGTTATTGACACCGTGTTCCCAGGTGATGTATTTAGTGTTTCTTGATGTTATTACTTGTTATTGTCACCGTGTTCCCAGGTGATGTATTTAGTGTTTCTTGATGTTGTTGCTTGTTATTGACACCGTGTTCCCAGGTGATGTATTTAGTGTTTCTTGGTGTTGTTGCTTGTTATTGACACCGTGTTCCCAGATTATGTATTTAGTGTTTCTTGATGTTGTTGCTTGTTATTGACACCGTGTTCCCAGGTGATGTATTTAGTGTTTCTTGATGTTGTTGCTTGTTATTGACACCGTTTTCCCAGGTGCTGTATTTAGTGTTTCTTGAAGTTGTTGCTTGTTATTGACACCGTGTTCCCAGGTGATGTATTTAGAGTTTCTTGGTGTTGTTGCTTGTTATTGACACCGTGTTCCCAGGTGATGTATTTAGTGTTTCTTGATGTTGTTGCTTGTTATTGACACCGTGTTCCCAGGTGATGTATTTAGTGTTTCTTGATGTTGTTGCTTGTTATTGACACCGTATTCCGAGGTGATGTTTTTAGTGTTTCTTGATGTTGTTGCTTGTTATTGACACCGTGTTCCCAGGTGATGTATTTAGTGTTTTTTTATGTTGTTGCTTGTTATTGACACCGTGTTCCCAGGTGATGTATTTAGTGTTTCTTGATGTTGTTGCTTGTTATTGACACCGTGTTCCCAGGTGATGTATTTAGTGTTTCTTGATGTTGTTGCTTGTTATTGACACCGTATTCCGATGTGATGTTTTTAGTGTTTCTTGATGTTGTTGCTTGTTATTGACACCGTGTTCCCAGGTGATGTATTTAGTGTTTCTTGATGTTGTTGCTTGTTATTGACACCGTGTTCCCAGGTGATGTATTTAGTGTTTCTTGATGTTGTTACTTGTTATTGTCACCGTGTTCCCAGATTATGTATTTAGTGTTTCTTGATGTTGTTGCTTGTTATTGACACCGTGTTCCCAGGTGATGTATTTAGTGTTTCTTGAAGTTGTTGCTTGTTATTGACACCGTGTTCCCAGGTGATGTATTTAGTGTTTCTTGGTGTTGTTGCTTGTTATTGACACCGTGTTCCCAGGTGATGTATTTAGTGTTTCTTGATGTTGTTGCTTGTTATTGACACCGTGTTCCCAGGTGATGTATTTAGTGTTTCTTGATGTTGTTGCTTGTTATTGACACCGTATTCCGAGGTGATGTTTTTAGTGTTTCTTGATGTTGTTGCTTGTTATTGACACCGTGTTCCCAGGTGATGTATTTAGTGTTTTTTTATGTTGTTGCTTGTTATTGACACCGTGTTCCCAGGTGATGTATTTAGTGTTTCTTGATGTTGTTGCTTGTTATTGACACCGTATTCCCAGGTGGTGTTTTTAGTGTTTCTTGATCTTTTCTTGTTATTGCCACCATGTCCCCAGGTGATGTTTTTATTGTTTCTTGATCTCTTCTTGTCACAATGTTCAGAGATTATGGTTTCATGTGTTTCTTGATCTTTACTTATCGTTGCCACAATGTTCCGAGATGATGTTTTTAGTATTTTGTGATCATATAGTTTAAAACTAACGCCACTACCCTCGGAGTGAGTTCTTGAGCACGCTAATTGTTTCTTATATGTCAATCAATACATGTGCATTTATCTCTCACGCATTTTACCCAATGCCGTAATGATCTCACAAATTAAATGGTCAGCTGACTATTTCACATGGCCTACCCGTTGGACATGTTTGTGTATCTAATAAAGTGCACTTTGGAATGCAAGATTGCAGGGCTACGTACTTGAGCCATCAAGTAAAACGAAAGCACTTCAGATTAAGTTACAACTGTAAAGTAAACATTTACTTGCAGAACTTGATTACTTGGACAATATGGGCTTCTATTTTATTTTAAATTAACTCTACAATAAATAAAGATGCTAAAGATTAAATCATTTTATAAAAAAACAACGTGTTTACTTACTTTGAACTAAAGCGCAGTCCATCCTCGTAATACTGCTTCTGGTGCACGGAACTGATTTTTGCCCGTGAATTAACTTTCCCTAATACCAGTGTCCCTCACCATCAAGCGAATCCACTCCGACTTCTGATGTACTTGTAGTTTACGTTCCCAAGTCCAGACGAGAATTTAACATTTTAGTCCAGCTGACTAATGCAGGGGCTGAACTCGCTAACTCGGCATCAGCACACCGGAAGTTTAAGAACCAGCGTTCTTATCCTTTCGGTCAAGCTGACCTCGATTAAATCATGATACCTGCCCTTTTTCGACCCCTTTCCAGGTGGAACTGTGTCGCCAACCGTACCTCCAGGGTCAACCGTATCATACATGGGTAGCATACAGTCTTATGGCAGCAATACAACCGGTGTGATAATGAGCATATCATTTATGGAATGCCTTTGATCACGAAAATCTGCACCTAGCCCAATCTCATGCAAATGGAGTCCTGTATATGTTTTATTCCCAAGTTCGCCATAGCTGATCCATGGAAAAGTGATTACTCTTTTTTATGAATTGCGCAAGGAACTAGCTTCTTACTACAGTGCATCAAGAAGCTTACAAAGAAGAGGATGCGATGGATAAGAAAGCGAGGAGCCGTTTTTGAGAGGTTACAATGTCCATCTCATTCTAAGAAAGTTCAGGATTGAATCCCAACATATGGCTGGGAAAGTATCAAAGAACCATTAGTATCTAATGATACCGCACATCCTTCTGATCGCTTGGGTGGTGATATCAGATACCTAGTTATCTTGGATAAGGGCGACAAGCAAATGGTCCCGTGTGCAAGTTGTGCACATTAAAAATCCCATAGCAGTTGGGCATTGCAAAGAGTAGGTCTAGGGTCGCTGTCCAAACAAAGTTGTTAGAAAAATATCTGACCCACTGATAGACAGAGCTCGTTACCTTGAGAGAAATCTGTTTAGAGGTAGCGAGTAGTATACAAATGCATGCCAAAGTTGGACACTGAACTCCAGTGAGTGCCGGTTCCTAAATCAATCAATCAATCAATCAATCAATCAATCAATCAAATGCAAAGTCATCAGATAACTAACTTCAAAAACCGCAGAGTGAAATGGAAACACTTTCACGTAAAGATAAAACGTACAGAATGCGTACATAATTGTTGGGTGCTTCTTGATTATGGACCATGTTCATTGATGAGGTTGAACAATGGCACATAACCTGCAGGTGAAGTTTGCGTTCTGCAACATCTTCTGCATCTGCTTCCTTTCACTTCCCAATGGAGCAAAGGTTATCAACCTACTCACGCCAAGTCGTGTGTAGACTTCTTGATGACTTGGTTGGATTGTACGGATGAACTGTTCTACGGGATGAGGTGGCCAGTCTCACATCAACCCCACTTTATTGCCTCTTACGACATGCATGGTAGATTACAGCTTTACAATTCTTTACTTCCCGTATGGGTCTCGGTAACGCACGGGCATAGAGGCTAATGTATAGAGTACACATTTTAGTGAGAATGGTTAGTTAGTTAGTTAGTTAGTTAGTTAGTTAGTTAGTTAGTTAGTTAGTTAGTTCGTTCGTTCGTTAGTTAGTTAGTTAGTTAGTTAGTTAGTTAGTTAGTTAGTTGGTTAGTTAGTTAGTCGACATATCATCCTCATTAATATCGAACCATTCAGTCCATAAGTGTTTGAATCCCTTCCTCAGTAAATCCAGCAGCGTGTAGTGGCTGGGGACACCATTTATATGTTGGTTTATTGATCTTCTTTATCTTCCTGCATAGTGTTATTGTTTGGCCACACATCTTTTAATTTGCTGTTCTGGCAGTCTGACCATGGTTGTAGATTCACAGTCATCACTTGGTTTTCGCAAACAACTTACTTCTTTAAGTGTGAATAAGTCTAGACTATTACAGTGGGCCATCTGTCTTCGTAGATCAGATTCTAAGTGTGGTCAGATTATGTGAAAAACCTTTATGGTGATAACAGAGATAAACAGTATGATATTCGATTTAATAATGAAGGAACGTGCCCTTGTAGCTATGCAGGATCTACGGTACTAGTCCTGCGTATTAGTAGTATGTGTACAGTACAGGAGCAGTGAAGAAAAAGCGAGTGTAATTTGAGTTAACGACAGTTAACTGGCGAGCATTAGGAAAAGGAGGAAAGCCGAGACCTTTAGTAATTAGTGATGATGATTCACGAGAGAAAGGGAAACCACACAGAAAGACTGCGTATCACGTGATCTAAACAGCTGAGATCACGAGAGTGAAACTGCCCGTCTAGTCAGTTAGGTCAGGGTTTCGACAGAAGTAAGACGTCAAACTGTTTTGAAGACGTGAAGATGTTTTGAAGCCGTGAAAGATTGTCAAGGTTATTTATGTAGTGATTCTCCAGCAAGAATCGGAGATGTTTCATCCAGCTAGTACTGCTAAGTGAATGGCCACACAAAGGTTTGTTGCATTTCACCGAATTCATGGCAGCCAAGCGATACTGCACTCCAGACGCCAAGACCAGATTGTAAGTGTGACCTTAGTTCATAGTCAGACATCTGTGTATGAGTGAATATTTGCCCTACCGAAACGACTCTTCAAATGTAATGAACTGTATCCAGCAGAAATGAATATGTCTTTATTACAAATTATCACACGCTCTCCCACATATACGGGACCATGTGATTTATGTCTGCTGTAATATTTGTCCACAGTAAACGAAGAGTACCAAGGATGTCAGTATGCGCATTATTCATCGTATGTTGATGTTCCTGTTTGAATCTGTCACAGAGTCTGAGACATCGAGCCGACAACATGTTATTGGCAGACCGCCAATTTTGAAGATGGAGGTTTGGAATGTTCTTAAACATATCAAAGCTGGCAAGACCCCCGGTTCAGATAACATCACAACAGAAATGATTAATGCTTTGAAGAATATGGAATAGATCAAGTCACCAGACTGCTGAACACATTATATGATACCGGAGATATATCTTCTGAATTATGTAATTCTGTATTTATTGCAATCCCAAAGAAATCAGGAGCCTTGGAATGTGATCAACATAGAACAATTAGTATAATGAGTCACATCACAAAGATTTTGCTACGAATTATTATGCAAAGAATGAGGAAGAAAATACAACCTGAAATGGGGGAAGAACAATGCGGGTTTGTAGAAGGAAAGGGTACAGTAATGCCGTGTATATGCTGCGATCAGTTATTGAACGTTCTATAGAAGTAAACAAAGTTATACATCTTTGATTTATTGATTACACAAAGGCTTCCGATAGAGTGAGACATGTCAACATGGTAGATATGCTTGAAGATCTACAAATTGATGGGAAAGACATTAGACTTTAAAAAAAATAATTATTGGAAACAACAAGCTGCCATAAGGATAGATAATAAAGTGGGACAATATCAGCCTATTAAGAGAGGTGTGAGACAGGGATGTGTAATGTCTCCAGATCTTTTTTCCCTATAAAATATGTTATTTTATATTATCCCTATTTATAATATTTTTATATTTTATATAAACTATTTTCAGAAACGTAGAATATATAAATGGAAACATCACTGGAGGACGAAACATCAATAACATTAGATATGCAGATGATACAGTTTTGATTTCAGACAATGAGCAGGATCTGCAACAATTAGTGGATGCGGTTGTTGCACACAGTGCACAACCGGGGTTAGAATTAAATTGTAAAAGGACACAGATTATGATCGTCACTAGGAAGAAAGACATACCACAATGTAATATACAAGTAAATAGGAATATTCTTCAACAAGTGAATCGGTACAATTATCTCGGAACAGTCATAACACCTGATGGGAGATGCCTTTAATAGATTAGAGAAAGAACCGCCATGGCGAAAGTAGCCTTTAAGGAAGATGAAAAACATACTGACCAATAAAATGATGTTAACTGAAACGAGAAAAAGAGTGTTGAGGTGCTACATAGAGCCTGTACTTTTATATGGATGTGAAACTTGGACAATGTGCAGCCAAGCTGAAAAACATTTGATGGCTGTGGAAATGTGGTTTCTGAGGAGAATGTAAAGAATACCATAGACGAACAGAAAAACCAATGACCAAGTACTACAGGAAAACAAATGAAAATAGTAAAATTATTAGAGAAATTAGACGAAGACAGTCAACATTTTTTGGGCATGTTATGAGAAGAAATTAATTGGAGAACTTGGTAACAACTGGCAAGGTCAAAGGGAACAGACCAAGGGGAAGACCGAGAAGTAAATACCTGGATGACTTTGGCCACATGGTATGGCCGAGAGAGGAACAGCTGAGCTTGATCCACGATTCTGGTGATCGAGTGAAATGGCGAGTCATGGCCGCCCACGCTTTCCGGCAAAGCACATAATGGATAGATTACGGTTCACAATGGACACACATATGCTTTTCGAGGCTCAAATTCCTCTCGAATGTTCGAATCTGCATCGTGGCGTAGTTTTAAAGTTGATCTGGACCCTCAGACTAACACTGCGTACCAGGGAAATGACTTGAGAAGTAAAGGCGGTCGGCTTGCCAGGGACCACACTATCCACGGAGTGCCGATTGCTCTATACAAATATGGGTCATGCGCCATATGCCAGATGCGCTTAAAAGGGTCCTTTACTTGACGTTATATGGTTGTGAAAGAACTGGCTCCACTGTCGAGGTTAATTTCTCTGGAAGAGGAGATTTGATTTTACAACCCATATGGTTGCAGAGTCGACCCAGATTCATAAAACTGAGTTCTATAAATTGTCTGGGACGTTAAAAGTGGCTGGTGTAATATTGACACACCAAACATCGAGTGTGGACGAGTCTAACAATGCTGGCGATGCACTGCAATCAAAGAATGTTACATAGCACGGTATCGTTAAAGTTTTATCTTTAGCAATTACTAGTTATGTTTGTTTACTTGCAGGCCTTCTATCCATACTTCAAGAGCTGAATATTAAAGAAGGCTGGCTATTAAAGACGGTAAAACAAAGAAAATTTAAATATTGTCGTCACTTGAAACGTCACGAAAGTTTGGAGAGAACAATAATGGAGGGGTATAGGCCTTGGGAAGAGAGGAAGAGGAATGCCAAAGAGAAGATGGGTGTAGGATGTGGCGGATGATCTCCAGATGGGTGTATCGGACGCGGGAAATTTTGCTTTTCATCAAAGCGGTTTTTAGGAAATGATATGGGAGCGAGGTTCTGCAAAGGACATGCTACTGAATGCATGAACAGGCCTTTAGTGAGTGAGTACAATTCTTAGTGAATACAATTCATAGTAAGCACAATCCTTGGTGAATGCAGCCTTTAGTAAATGCAGTGTTTAGCGAGTACAATTCTTAGTGAGTACACCATGTAGTAAGTACAGCGCTCAGTGAGTACATCATATAGTAGTAAGTACAGCACTTAGTGAGTATACCATGTAGTAAGTACAGCGCTTAGTGAGTACATCATATAGTAAGTACAGCGCTTAGTGAGTACACTATATAGTAAGTACAACGCTTAGTGAGTACACCAAATAGTAAGTACAGCGCCTAGTGAGTACATCATATAGTAAGTACAGTGCTTAGTGAGTACAGCAGTTAGTGTGTTCAGTTCTTAATGAGTACAGTTGTTTATGAGTGTAACTCTTGAAACTTAGTGTTGTACTTAGTGACGACAAGTTAAAGTAAGTATAATTCTTGATAAGTAGACTCGTTAGTGAGTGCAGTCCTTAGACAGTACAGCCATTAGTTAGTATATATTTAGTGAGTATAGACCTATTGATTATAAACTTATTAAGTACAACACTTAGAGAGTATAGACGTAGAGAGTACAGCTTTTGGTGAGTATAGGTGTAGTAAGTACAGACTTAGTGAGTATAGATGTAATGAGTATTAATGTAGTGAGTATAGACGTAATGAGTATAGTTGTAGGGAGTATAGTTGTAGTGAGTATTGACGTAGTGAGTATAGTTATAGTTAGTATAGTTGTAGCGAGTATAGTTTCAATGTGTATTGACGTAGTGAGTATAGGTGTAATGAGTATAGGTGTAGTGAGTATAGACGTAATGAGTATTGACGTGGTGAATATACTCGTAGCAAGTATAGTTGTAGTGAGTATAGTTGTAGTGAGTATAGACGTAGTGAGTATAGTTGTAGTGAGTATAGACGTAGTGAGTATAAACGTAGTGAGTATAAACGTAGTGAGTACAGTTGTAGTGAGTATAAACGTAGTGAGTACAGTTGTAGTGAGTATAGACGTAGTGAATATAGTTGTAGTGAGTATTGAAGTAGTGAGTATAGAGGTAGTGAGTATAGTTGTAGTGAGCATAGTTGTATTGAGTATAGTTGTAGTGAGTATAGACGTGGTGAGTATAGACGTAGTGAGTATAGTTGCAGTGAGTATAGTCGTAGTGAGTATAGTTGTATTGAGTATAGTTGCAGTGAGTATGGACGTAGTTAGTATATACGCAGTGAGTATAGACGTAGTGATATAGACGTAGTGAGTATAGTCGTAGTGAGTATAGTCGTATTCAGTATAGTTGTAGTGAGTATTGACGTAGTGAGTATATTTGTAGTGAGTATAGTCGTAGTTAGTATAGTTGTAGTGAGTATTGACGTAGTGAGTATATTTGTAGTGAGTATAGTCGTATTGAGTATAGTTGTAGTGAGTATTGACGTAGTGAGTATAGTTGTAGTGAATATAGTTGTAGTGAGTATAGGAGTAGTAAGTATAGTTGTAGTGAGTATAGTCGTAGTGAGTATAGCTGTAGTGAGTATTGACGTAGTGAGTATATTTGTAGTGAGTATAGTCGTAGTGAGTAGTGACGTAGTGAGTATAGTTGTAGTGAGTATTGACGTAGTGAGTATAGTTGTAGTGAGTATTGACGTAGTATAGTTGTAGCGAGAATTGACGTAATGAGTATAGTTGTAGAGAGTATTGACGTAGTAAGTGTAGCTGTAGTGCATATTGACGTAATGAGTATAGTTGTAGTGAGTATTGACGTAATGAGTATAGTTGTAGTGAGTATAGTCGTAGTGAGTATTGACGTAATGAGTATAGTTGTAGTGAGTATTGACGTAGTAAGTGTAGCTGTAGTGCATATTGACGTAATGAGTATAGTTGTAGTGAGTATTGACGTAATGAGTATAGTTGTAGTGAGTATAGTCGTAGTGAGTATTAACGTAGTGAGTATTGACGTAATGAGTATAGTTGTAGCGATAGTCTATGTTCATCTTTCCATGGAATTCGCTCTGGAATAGTTGTCAGTGGGATACCAACTGTGGGAAGATCGGTGGTTTCTATGCAGAGTCGTTTGGCCTGGTGGATAAAACTACTTCTTTTCAACCGTCCCACAGCTAAGTTTTCAAATCGGTTCTTCATAGGGTGGCCTGGCAAGCTGAGGAACTTGTCTGCTTGTATTAGTGTTTTTGTATTTCTGCGTCGGTCTCCCAGTGCTTGTATCCTCCCCATTTTCTCCATTGCTACTGTAGGGGTTGATCTCATCCCTCCTGTGATGACTCTAAGAGCTTGATTTTGTACCTTGTCCAGCTCTTGTAGTGTGGTTTTTAATGCTGAACACCACGCAGTTGACCCGTATTCCAGGTGTGGTCGTATGCTCTGTTGATAAACTTTGCTAAATATTTTCCCACTGGCTCTCCATGTGGTTCCACTTAGCTTTCTCAGGATGGCTATTTTCCTTCTGGCTTTTGCTACAGCTTTTTTGATATGTTTTCTCCATGTCAGCCTGCCATCAAATGTTACACCAAGGTATGTTGGTTCTTTATCTTCTCTTAGGGGCGTTCCATTTATCTGGATGATCCCTGCCTTTTGTTTCGGAGAGAGGGTAAATAGAGTGGTGCTGCACTTGTCAGTGTTTATGCTGAAACACCATCAATCCGCCCATGCAACAAATATATCTTCAGCTTTCTGTAGCAATATGGTGGCTACTGATGCATGTTCATTTGTGCTCCACAAAACCAGATCATCAGCGTACATTGCCGCTTTAATTCCACCAGGTAGATTGGCAACAAGATCATTGATGAAGATTAGAAAAAGTGTGGGGGACAAGACTCCACCCTGCGGAACGCCGTGACGCAATAGTACTTTCTTGCTCTTGAGATCGTCTATCTGTACTCGGGCTCTTCTGTTGTGCAAGTATGCTTTCAGCCAGTCGGATGCGGATAAAGGTAAGGCCCTTCTTGCACGCTACATAGAACAGACTGACCAGAAAGACGAGCCCGCCAGACAGAGGACCACAACGACACTCTCTCAGTTTTCCTAGGGGGTCGGGACAGATGAAGAATGGATAATCACAGCTGAGATAATGTGTGCGATGCTCAAGAAATCACCTAACACCGCCCCAGGCCCAGACGGCATCCGTGAGTGTGTGTGTGTGTGCGCGCTTAAGTGTGTGTGTGTGAGTGTATGTGTGAGTTTGTGAGTGTGTGAGTGTTTGTGTGTGAGTGTGTGTGAGTATGTGTGTGTGAGTGTGTGCGTGTGTGTGTGTGTTTTCGTTCACTCGTTTTGAACTCAAGCACGCAGGTCCGCATGGCCGAATGGGTAAGATTGCGCGTTCTTAAAAATCCAGTGTGCTGATGCCGAGGTAAGCGGTTAAACCCGTACACCAGACAGCTGGACTAAGATGTTGACCTGTCGTCCTTGACTTGGGGACGTAAATTACAAGTACTTCTGAAGTCGGACTGGGTTCGCCTGATGGCAAGGGACACTGTTAATAGGGATAGCTAATCTACACACAAAATTCAGTCCAGCAATACTGTAAAATAGTGTGTATGGACTATGCTTGAGTTTAAAGCGAGCTTGCGGAAACAAAAAACAAACAAACACACAAACAAACAAACACTCAAGCATAGTCCGTATACGGTCTACTTCTTCTAGGTCACTGGACTGAATTTTACGTTTGAATTAGCTTTCCCTATTACCAGTGTCCCTCGCCTTCAGGCGAACCCTCTCCGACTTCAGAGGTACTTGTGATTTACGTCCCCAAGTCAAAGACGAGAGGTCAAAATCTTAGTCCGGTGTAAGGATTGAACCGCTGAACTCGGCATCAGCACACCGGATGTTTAAGAACACTCGATCTTATCCATTCGGCCACGCTGTCCTCCAAAAGGGTGCACGTTTCCGTCTCTTGAAGTGAGAAGTCATCCATGGAGATAGGGTTATCTTTAGCTCTTGAAGTGAGGTGTCATCCATAAAGATAGGGTTATCTTTAGGTGTCATCCATGGAGTTAGGGTTATCTTTAGCTCTTGAAGTGAGGTGTTATCGACGGAGATAGAGTTATCTTTAGCTCTTGAAGTGAGGTGTCATCGACGGAGATAGGGTTATCTTTAGCTCTTGAAGTGAGGTGTCATTCATGGAGATAGGGTTATCTTTAGCTCTTGAAGTGCAAGTGGGCAAATAGATGATGTGTCAGCATAAACACTGACAAGTGCAGCACCACCCTATTTACCCTCTCTCCAAAACAAAAGGCAGGGACCATCCAGATAAATGGAACACCCCTAAGAGAAGATAAAGAACCAACATACCTTGGAGTAACATTTGATGGCAGGCTGACATGGAGAAAGCATATCAACAAAGCAGTAGCAAAAGCCAGATGGAAAATAGCCATCCTGAGAAAGCTAAGTGGAACCACATGGGGAGCCAGTGGGAAAATATTTAGCAAAGTTTATCAACAGAGCATACAACCACACCTGGAATACGGGTCAACTGCGTGGTATTCGGCATCAAAAACCACACTACAAGAGCTGGACAAAGTGCAAAATCAAGCACTTAGAGTCACCACAGGAGGGATGAGATCAACCCCTATAGTGGAAATGGAGAAGATGGGGAGAACACAAGCACTGAGTGAGCGCCGAGATACGAAAACGCTAATACAAGCAGAAAAGTTCCTCGTTTGCCAGGCCACCCTATAAAGAACAAATTTGAAAACCTAGCTATGGGGCGGTTGAAAAGAAGTAGTTTTATCCACCAGGCCAAACGACTCTGCAGAGAAACCACCGATCTGCCCACATTTGGTATCCCCCTAACAACTATTCCAGAGCAAGCTCCATGGAAAGATGAGCATAGACTATCATTACAAATCCAGACAAAAGTGAGAGGAATATTTGACAAGGAAGAACAGAACAGTGTGCAGCTCAGAACAGCCACTCTCAGCTTCCTTGATGAAGAATACCCACAGGACCTCTTGATCTGAGTCTACACAGATGGGTCAGCGCAAAATGCTGTTCGAAATGGAGGAGCAGGAGTGTACATAGAATACCCAAATAATACCAGGGACACAGCTAGAGTACAGACAGGAAAGTACTGCCATAACTAGTAGGCCTCTTTCAGTCCTGAAGGACTATAGAGTTGTGCCGCTTGGGAGGTGCCTGGCAGCACCGCTGGTGACTGTATAGTCCAATTCGAGAATGACAATCTCTGTCACAGTTTCCGCATCTGTGAGACGAGGCAAGTCCCGCAGTAAGTGACTGCTCTTTGAGCCTGTGCCGTCTCTCCTCAGTTTTTTGGATCTGATTGCGCTCAAAGAGCACCAGTCCGTTTCGTACATCTCTTCTCCAGGAGCATCTGTCTGTTGCAACTCTCTCCCACGTGTCTGGATCTATTCCAATGGTTTTCATATCTTGTTTACACACATCCCTATATCGCATTTGGGGTCTTCCGGTTGGCCTCTTTCCTGTGGCTAGTTTTCCGTAAAGGAGATCTTTGGGAATACGTTCGTCCTCCATTCGAGATACGTGGCCCAACCACCGGAGGCGTCTCTGCTTGAGGAGGGTGTGCACTGTGGTAATATCTGCCATAACTACGATGCTGAAATTGAGGCAATCAAGATAGCAACAGAGAAATTACTAAATACCAGCAATGGTACACAACCTGTGGTGCTATTGACAGATGCAAAATCAGTACTCCAGGCGCTCCTGTCTGGGAAATTGCCAGTACTAAGGACACTACTTTCTGAACTTAGCAGTCAGCATATGGTCACCTTACAGTGGATACCATCCCACTGTGGAGTAACCGGAAACGACAGAGCTGATTAATTGGCTAAGGAAGGAGCCAAAGAAGAACAGTCTGATGTGCCCGTTACATACCACCAAAAGAAAAGAATGATCAAATCAGTCAGAAAGCCACCAAAACCTGCTCAAGATGACTACCACGTTATGGATAGACCAGAACAAGTCATTATTCTGCGCCTCAGAACAGGGCACAATAGATTACGCAATCACATGTATACAAAATTCAAGATTGGTGAAACAGCCATGTGCACATGTGGATTGGCGTCGCAGACAGCAGAGCACATTCTCCAAGACTGCCCAAAATATAACATATCTAGGCAAACCTTCTGGCCTAGAGAGATGACAGTGGAAGATAAACTCTATGGACCGCTGTGTGAACTGAAAATGACAGTTCAATTCATACAAGAGACAGCATTGCAGTTATAGACATATTTCAAGCGAATGAAAGAAGAAGCAGAACAACAACAACAGTAGTAAAATGCTGGTGTTGACAGCGATGTCCTTTAAAAAGAATATGCACACACACACACAAATGTCTGTTTTGCATATTCTATGTTATACAGTAGACATTTTGGAGATTATGTGTTGATAATTTTTTCATATCCTTTTTTTTTTGTCAGGGATAAACAAATTGTTTTTCACAACGGAAATTCTCTACATCCGAGATTACATTAAGCGGTATGCACTGTATTTGGGTTGAACAATATAAGCTAATATAACATTATATACAACAATAAGAAGATGGCAAACAGCCTTTCTTGGTCATGTGATGAGAAGAGAGGCATTGGAGAACATCGTGACAGCTGAAAAGATCGAGGGGAAAAGAGGCAGGGGCAGACCAAGAGAAATGATGCTAGATGTATTGAGACGGTGGTGTAGAGAAATATCAACAGCAGAGTTGATCCAGAAAACAAAAGACCGAGATTTGTGGAGATTCATGAACGCCTACGCCAGCCGGCATGGCACTTGATGATGATAATGATGATTCCTATCCCACACCTGTCACTATGTTATTAACTCTCCTGAGTAATATATAAACGTTTGGCTTTTTAGATTTATTAATTCTTTGAGATCCTGCTCGGTTTCAGTCAACAAAACCGGTTTAATTTGCTTCTTCTTTTGTCCTACTGTTTTTGCCATGAAGTTGTATTATCCACACTGCTATATGCTTGTGAAACCTGGACTGTTTATCAGCGGCACGCTAGGAAATTAAAACACTTCCATACAGTCTGCCTTAGGAAGTTACTGAAGATTAAATGGCAAGACAAGATCCCAGACACTGAAGTCCTAGAAAGAGCGTCCATGCCCAGTATCCACACTCTACTAATGAAGAATCAGATTCGCTGGGCTGGTCACTTGACTAGCATGCCAGATCACCGTAATTTTCAATTACCGGCCATCCCACAGAACTGTGTTACTTACTTATTGACTCGTCGTCGTAACTTTTTCAACCCAGCTATGCACCGCTTTACGGGACAAGGTTTAGAAAACAGAGCACGCAGTTCTATGCAGCCGGTTTGGGAGGACTGATAAAATGATGGGATAAGTGCATCAATGTTGGTGGACATTATGTTGAGAAATAAAGGGACAATGTATGTATAAAAATAAACTGGTTTCAAGTTGTTATCATATTTAGTTATTTTCCTACAGCTATTTGTGGCTTACTTATTAACTTACCCTCGTATTAGGGGCGTTCATTTGAAACTCGCTCCAATGGTTTTGTTACAAAAGCATGAAAGAAACATTAACAGGTGTGGTAGAATTAAACAAAGCATTCATTTTGAATGAATTATGCACCATGGATTGGTCAGAAGAAGTCGCCGTAGGCATTCAGGCAAGCATCCCATTGCTTAGGTAGGCGGCGAATGCCGTCCGCAAAAAAGGATTGTGGTTGCTCACTGAACCAAGTGTTTACCGCGTTCATTACGTCTGCATCTGTGTGAAATCGTTGCCCTTTGAGAGCTTTTTTTAGAGGTCCGAACAAATGAACATCACATGGTGACAAATCAGGACTATAGGCTGGATGTTGCAGCTTTTCCTACTTCTTCCTTGCTAATGCTTCCTGCACAATCTTTGCCACATGCGGACGAGCATTATCGTGTAACAAAATCACACCGCGAGAAAGCATGAGGGGCCGTTTATTCTTAATGGCTTTTTGCAGCTTGTCTAGTGTTTGCAAGTAGTGGGTAGAATCGGCCAACAATAGCCCTTCATGGTAAAAAATATGCGCACAGTATAACCCTATCAGCGGAAACCTGCTGACTTGAATTTTTTGGCCTTTTGTGATCCAGCATGCTTCCATTGCATGCTCTCTTTTTTGCTGTTCGGCTCAAAGTGGTGACACCATGATTCATCGCATGTCACTGTGCGAAAGAGAAATACATCACCTCCACTCTGTAACGCAGAAAGTGTTTCCCATGGGTTCCTCGTTTTGGTGATCGGTCAACGTCCGTGGTACCCACTGTGAACACACCTTCGGATATTGCAGTTTCTTACGAACGACCTTTTGAATTGTCCCAACTGACACATCAAATTCTTTCGCTAGCAAACGTATGCTTCGACAGCGGTTCATCTGTACTGCTATCAATTTCGACGATGGTTGTTTTTGTTGCAACAATATGCGCTTGACCCGGCCGTCGAAGATCTGTCGTGAACTGACGTCCTTTCCGTGCCCAGTCTGTCACTGTTGTCTTCGACACACATTTGTTACCGTACGCTGCCTGCATTCTTCGATGAATGTCCACTGGTCGACATCCTTCAAATAAAAGAAACTGAATCACCGCTCTTTGAGCTTCTTTTGACGGATTTTGGATCAACCCGGCCATTTTCTCAACGGTCAGAAACAGAACCTATGCATCATGGGACGATAAGCACGTACTCTTTTATTCATTAGTCAGTACTTATCACATGACTATGACATGATCATGTTCAACGTACGCAATTACGAGCAGTGTGGCACGAACGGATTTCAAATGAACGCCCCTTATACATGGAAAATCGTGACGTGAATTGTTTAGTGGTTGTTCCAATGTTACAGAAACTGAAGTGCAAGGGCTTATATAGAAAGTTGCGAAGGAATTCCACGATAAATTATAACTACAATTAAAAAGATGGAATTCACATATCATTATTAAATGGCTGTTTGACCTGGACCCGTTTTACGCCCCGTGGCTATGTCGATATTTCAAAAGTGTGAAATGTATCCAAATCAGGGGAAATAATTCAAAAAGTATACATCTTTTGGGTATGAAACTTTATTGGCTTCCCTTGTCAAGAATATGTTCAAGATATGAAATATATATACATATTTATATAACATATATTGGCGTTTATATCCAACAGAGACTGGCCAAACACTTTCTTACAATGATCTGTTTCCTTTACATGCTTGGTTAAACACTCAACGAGTAAGTTTGCTATATCCCCTCAAAGACATAAACAGCAGCCATTGTAAGATGCTATCTGATAATAAACAATATTGCTGAGGCAAACATGACCACATACTTATTACTACATACTTTAATAAAAGATGTAGAAATGCATTAATTAATGTAAAGACAATGCCTGGTGCTGACGGTAATAGTGATCATGTACCACTATGTGGACAAATTAAAGTAAGATTAAAGAGAGGGAAAAAATGGTTAAGAACCTGAGACTTAATAAATAGTTCTGAAAGTAGATAAAGGAATTCAAGAACAATACAGAGTGACTGTGAAAAATAGGTACAATGCAATAGCTAAAATACAGAGTATAAATGAACAATGGGAAATGTTAAGGGACTCCATTCATCAAACTAGCAAAGAAATATTACCGGAGAGAAACAACAAAAAGCTAAGAAAAAATGGATGAATGAAGAAATCGTAATGCTGATGGGTTAAAGGAAACATAATAAAAATGACAAACAAGAGTATGCTAAGATAAATAAAGAAATAAGAGATAAATGTGTGAAGGCAACAGAAAGTTGGTTAAACGAGCAATGCAAAAAAAAAAAATTGTATTAAATTCCATTAAAGATTCTTAAAAAAGTATGCACAGACAAATCAGTTAGCTCACAGGAAGAAAAATAAGAATAAATACAATGTTTGAAATCAAAAACAGGAAAGATATTATTGGAGAAAGGTGCTATAATGAAGAGGTGGGATTAGTATATAAGAGAATTATATAATGGAGAAAGGGAAGAATTAACAGAAGAAAGTAACTTAGAAGGCCCTCCTATTCTAAAAGAAGAGGCTAATGAAACTAGAACACTATATACAACAATAAGGAAGAGACAAACAGCTTTCTTTGGTCATGTGATGAGAAGAGAGGCATTAGAGAACATCGTGACAACTCTGAAGATCGAGGGGAAGAGAGGCAGAGGCAGACCAAGAGAAATGATGCTAGATGGGTTGATACGGTAGCATGGAGGAATATCATCAGCAGAGTTGATCCAGAACACCAGAGACCGAGATCTGTGAAGAGCCATGAACGCCTACGCCAGCCGGCATGGCACTTGATGATGATGATGGAACATGACCATACCCACAGCACTGAAACACGTCGGGTTTATTCTTATAACATGTCCACGCTGACAGACGAAGAAGTATGTACTTCACAAATGTAGTAACAACCAAAACAAAAGAAAGATAACAGGCAGCGTATTTCCCACAAATTCACATTTTAGTGACAAAGAAGCTTATATGTGGGTGTTCCCCCTCCCATCAACATTTTCCAAACCTCTTAATGATCCCGAGTGTAACTTTTGGCGTGTTCTCACAAACAGGCTCTGTCTGGGGTATGGAACCAGACCTATCGAGGTAAACTGGCTGTCCTGTAGCTAGAATAGGGACTGGCGTAGGCTAAGGAAGACAGGCTTAAATAAGACAGTTATACCACATCCTCTTTGTAATCATAGGAAAGTGGCGGTATGTAGACACTGCATGCATTATATACATTTTGGCTGTAGAAAGCAACTGTTCCAATGGCAGCTCCTTAACTATGATGTGATGCTGTAGCTTCTGAAAAAAAAATGCAGAAAGAAATGCAAACTGTACTACAAATACTCTCTGTGTGGGCGTGTGAAAGTATATTGTCATGTTATACATAGGGACATGTTACTCTCTTCAACTATTTCAGAACCTTAGCCGGTAATAAATGCCGTTGAATGTAAATGTTAAAGTTGAGTTCTTTAGGCGAATCATAATGCAAAGAGAATGCAAAGAATACCCTGGACAGAGAGAAAAACTAATTACCAAGTACTACAGGAGACAAATGAAAATCGTAAATTGATTAGAGAAATTAGACGTAGACAGTCAAAGTTTTTTTGACATGTTATGAGAAGAAATGAATTGGAGAACTTGGTGACAACTGGCAAGATCAAAGGGAACAGACCAAGAGGAAGACAGAGAGGAAAATACCTGGATGGCTTGGCCACATGGCATGGACGAGACAGGAACACTGAGCTGATCCATGACTCTGGTGATTGAGTGAAATGGCGAGTCATGACCACCCACGCTTACCGGCATGGCACATGATTGATTAATTGAGTCAAGTTCTAAGAATATCTTGGATAAAGAAAAGAACAGATGCATCCACACTTCAAGAGCTGAATAGTGAAGACGGTTGGCTATTATTTCCGGTTGCCTGTGCAAGTAGAAAACTGAATTCGGTAGAGAGAAACTATTCTGCTATAGAGAAGGAATGTTTAGCATTTGTCTCCATAATGCTAAGAGATTGAAGACCAAAATTAGGAGGGTATTGATAAGAGAGTTGATGTTTGTAGACGATGCTGCTAACACGACCCACTCAGAAGAAGAATTACGTCTACTATCTGCATTCTCCATTGCTTGTTCTGAATTTGGTTTAACAATTAGCAAAAACGAATACACAGATTATGTCACAAGGTGCACGTGTTGTATCATAAATCTTTATTGACGATGCCGACTGGAGATAGTAGACCATATTATATGTTTAGGATCAGAGGTAAATAGAAAATTATCCTGAGATCAGGAAATTAACATCAGGATTTGTAAGGCAGCAACAACAATGAGCAGGCTAACAAAAGGATTCTGAGAGAACATGAAGCTTACTGCAAAAACAAAAATTCTTGTCTGTCAAGCGTGTGTCCTTAGTACTCTTCTTTATGGCAGTGAAGCCTGGTCACCTTACTCACACCTGCCAGTCTTAGTTAGTTAGTTAGTTAGTCGACAGATCATCCTCATTGCACATCAAACCATTCAGTCCATAAGTGCTCGGATCCCCTCCTCAGCAAATCCCGCAGCGTGTAGAGGCTAACGACGCCAGTTCTGTGTTGGTTTATCAATCTTCTTTGGCTTCCTGTGTAGTGTTCTTGTTTGGCCACCCCTCTTTTAATTTGCTGCTCTAGCAGTCTGGCCATTGTTGTAGATTCACAGTCATCACTTGGTTCTCGCAAAAGTCTTACTTCTTGTAGAGCATTCAGAATGTCAGCCTGGTCCATGGCGCATCCGCCCTCCACAGTAGCCTCACCTGCGAGCTTGTCAGTCCGCTCATTTCCTTGTACTCCCGCATGCCCTGGCATGAAGATGAAACTAATCTTTGCCAGCCGAGACCGCCCCAGAGGCAGCAACCATTCTCTTTGGTCCGAGCTGTGAAGGCCCATGAGCTCACATGTCGGACGACCGACCCATCTGTGTAGATGACCGCATCACTGTCTAGCGAATTCTCGAAAATCAATGCTTGTACTTCAGCCTCCACAGCAGCCGGATTTTCTTGTCTGCATTTCCTATCTAGTTGGATGCAAACTCAAAAGGATGTGCAGAAGTCTGTTGGCACTTGCACCCACTCCTTGCCAGGTTCTAAGTCCTCAAGTGAACACACCTGTTGAAGAATGTCTAAGGCTTGACCCAACCACGACCGCCCTCTTTTTAACCTGCTGCCCTTCACCTTCCTAATTTCACTATGCAGTGGATGTTGTGTGTTTGCGTTAACTCTGAGGTAGGCGCGTGCCCTGCAAACTTGTATTCTCTCTTCAATGGTTGGAGAATCAAGAAGGTAATACATCGCCCTGCATGCTGTATCTCTTGTACATCCAAGAATAATGCGCATAGCTTCATTTTGTATCCTTTCCATCCTTTCTATCTGCTTATGGCTGAGAGTCAGGATTGCCATTGCATACTCCAAAACAGACATGACCAGCCCCTCGTACAGAAGACATAGATGGTGCTGCTCACAGTTTGCTGCCACCATCATCCGCATCGCAGCCAAACCCCGCTTGGCCTTTGTTATCACCTGGTCTATGTGCACATTATAAGCAAGGCTTCGATCAAACCGTATCCCTAGGTAATTCATTGCCTGCGTTCTTTCCACCGTCTCTGAACACAGCATTACAGTTGGTGTTGGAGTGTTGACAATATGATTATTCAACGAGAACCAAGTCACTGTTGCCTTTGTTGGGTTGACCATCGCCCCAGCTTCATCACACCAAGTACTTATGCGATTGAGTTCGGTTTGTAGTTCCACAGCAACCTGCTCTCTATCCTTATCCTGACGATACACTAAAACATCATCGGCATACGACAATGTCCTGCCAGGTCCAGTGATCTGCTCACTGGTGATTCTCACTGTGTAGGCGTTGAACAGTACCGGAGATAATGGTGATCCCTGTGGTAGGCCAGGATATATTGTTGTTGGTTCCAAAATCCAACTGCCACATCTAAAAACTATGATCCAACTAAGGAGGAATGGACTGCAAAGTCAGTCTTCCCCTCCCAAAGCGAACGATGAGAACAGACATTCATATCAATGTCAAAGTAACGCCCAAACAGCTATACCAACACACCTTTTGTTCACCATATGGTACTAGCTCCATACTTTTATAAAACAACCGGTACTCGATGTGTGATGCGGCTAATATCCATAATAATCCCATAACATTTCCTTTTGCCAATTTTAGCCGGGGTCAATTTTAAAATTTTTTTCAAATAACAAAGAATAAACGAAATATGTTCATTCATTCATTGGCACCTTGCCGTCTTGACAGACGATAGTTTGTGCTTTAAAAAGGCATAATAACTTTTAACTATGGCCGTAGCGAGTGTGACTGATAAGGCCAATTTGCGCTGTAAATGTCCGTTCACAGTGGGTGCATGTGAACACGTGGTTATTTCCACCATCATGCACCATCTTACGATTCAAACGCTCGGTGTGTGACTTATCTGCACTAATTTTCTCCTTTGTCTTTGTTCCATTTCTGATGTTTGCCCTCCATGCAACACGTTCAGCGGCGACTTGCTCCCAATGTGCATTATCAATGCCTGTATCAATCATGTCCCGCTTACACACATCTTTGTATCGTAGTAGAGGTCGACCCTGAGATCTCTTACCCATCTGTAATTCACCAAAAAAGATGTCCTTTGGTATTCTACCATCATCCATCCTCCTAAGATGTCCTATCCATCTAAGTCTACGAAGACTGAGCATGGAATAAACTATCACACAACCTGATCTTTCCAATACTTTAGTATTTGTGATTTTGTCTTGCCACTTAATACCAAGAATTCTTCGCAGACACCGCATATGAAAGCTGTTTAAACGTTTCTCTTGGTGTGAGTAAGTTGTCCTAGGTTTCACTGCCATAAAGAAGAGTACTAAGGACACAGGCTTGATAGACAAGGACTTTTGTTTTTGCAGTAAGCTTCCTGTTCTCCCAGACTCTTTTGTTAACCTGTTCATTGTTGTTGCTGCCTTACCAATCCGGATGTTGATTTCCTGATCTAGGGATAATTTGCTATTTACCACTGATCCTAGATATGTAAAATGGTCTACCTATCTCTAGTTCGGCGTCAGTCAATAACGATTGATGGTACCCCATGTGCACCTTGTGACATAATCTGTGTCTTCTTTTTGCTAATTGTTAAACCAAATTCAGAACAAGCATTGGAGAATGCAGATAGTAGACATTGCAATTCTTCCTCAGAGTGGGTCGTAACTGCAGCATCATCTGCAAAAAGCAACTCTCTGATCAGTACCCTCCTAATTTTGGTCTTGGCCTTCAATCTTTGAGCATTGTAAAGGCCGCCATCTGAGCGTGAGTGAATGTATATACCACCATCCTGATCATGAAAGGCATATTTCAGTAGAAGTGAAAAGTATATTCCAAAGAGGGTGGGAGCTAGTACACAACCTTGCTTAACTCCACTCTTGATTTCAAACTCTTCAGAAGATGCACCATCAAACTTGATTATACCCTTCATGCCTGTGTGGAACGATTCCACAATGGACAGAAGAGTATGTGGGCAGCCAATCTTCTTTAGTGCCTTGAATAGACCCTCACGACTGACCAAATGAAATGCCTTTGTGAGGTCGATGAAGGCAATAAACAGTGGTTGATTCTGTTCACGGCATTTTTCTTGCATTTGTCGCAATGAGAATATCATGTCAATGGTAGACCGGTTCTGTCGAAAGCCACACTGTGATTTGGGGTAGACTTGATCTCCTAGGACTTGAAGTCTGCGCAGAACGATTCTGGCAAATACTTTTCTAACAATACACAGAAGTGAGATACCCCTATAGTTGTTGCAGTCGCTCCGATCGCCCTTGTTCTTGTACAGCGTTATGATGCTTGAATCTTTGAAATCCTGTGGGACTTGTCCTTCTCGCCAGCATAGCTCTATTAGCTGGTGGATCTGTAGAGTGAGTGTGTCTTGCCCACTTCTTAAAACCTCTATTGGAATTCCATCCTTACCTGGAGCCTTGCCAGATGCAAGTTCATTTATAGCACACTTAACTTCTGTTATGGTGGGAAGTGTGTCCAGGTGGTCAAGAGTTGGTAGAGCCTCTATGGCGTTGAGGGCATCATCCGCTAGTTTGGTCTCACTTGAGTAAAGCTCCAAATAGTGCTCTACCCATCTGTCCATCTGCTGTTTCTTGTCAGTGATGATTTCTCCAGTCAAGGTTTTCAATGGTGCACTTCTTTTGATCACTGGACCACAGGCTTTCTTTATTCCTTCATACATGCTTCTTATATTTCCCTTATCACTTGCGATTTGAATGGACTCACATAACTTGATCCAATAATCATTTGCACACTGCCTAGCAGCCTTTTGCACATCCTTCCTAGCTTGCCTTAGTTCACTCAGAGTGTTACGCGATGGTCTTTCCTTGTTTCTTAAGAGAGCTTTCTTCTTCTTATCAATCAAGGGCTGCAGAGTCTCGCTGTTTGCCGCAAACCAGTCCTGCCTCTTATGATCCACAGTGCCGTAAACCCCTACAGCAGTTTTATACTATTAATATACCCTTTGTATAAAAGGGGACTATTAATATACCCTTTGTGTATCTGATTAGATATATTCAAATTACTCGTGACAATAACGATTACCATCTCAGCTTCCGCAAAAATGGCCAGTCTATCATTGTGCACACAGCCGGTGGTTAAATTTACCTTGTCTTTGACATAATTTCACTATTTGGCATACCCTAAGTAATTATAATTCTTTTAATGGAAATAATAGTTTTACGTTAATTTTAGTTGGATTTTTGAATTGTGCATCCAACATATACTTGGTAAGTTTCATTTGAATATACGCATTATTTCTGGTAGAAAAAAATTATTTTTGTGGACATGATAAATTTCTCTTTGTGATTGTAAATCCATATTGTCGACAAGCAAAAAAAAAAAAAAAATGCTTTTAGTGCAATTAATAGATATACTTTAATTTTAATTGGATTTTAGAATTCTGCATCAAAAGATACATATATTTGGAGTTTCATTGAAATATATGGGTTATGTCTGGTAGAAAAAAATTATTTTTGTGGAAATTATTAAATTCTTCTTTGCGATTGGAAATCCAAAATGTCGAATGTCGGCACGTGTGTCACTTAACTTTAAAACATGCAATTTGAACTACAAGTTAAAGAGAATACAAGGTTACAGTTTATTAATAATAATAATTAATAGGCATAAAGGCATCTTTCACTGAGGTATAAATGGATCTTTCACTGAGGCATAAAATAAAGATAAAGGAATAAAGCCAATAAAGGCCATCTTTTACTGCAGTATAAATGTAATGGGTCTTTTACTGAGGTATAAGCGGATCTTTCACTGAGGTAGAAAGGCATATTTCACTGAGATATAAAGATGTCTTGCACTGAGATATAATGACGCCTTGCTCTGATGTAGACATTTTTGCACTGAGATTTCGTGGCCTCTAGCGTTGAGATTTGATTACCCCTGGCTCTGAGATTTGATTACCCCTGGCTCTGAGATTTGATTACCTCTAGCACTGAGATTTGATAGTCTGTAGCACCGAGATTTGATGGCCTCTAGCACTGAGATTTGATAGTCTGTAGCACCGAGATTTGATGGCCTCTAGCACTGAGATTTGCGATTGTAAATTCACATTGTCGGCACGCAAAAAAAAATGCTTTTAGTGCAAATAATAGATATACATTAATTTTAGTTGGACTTTATAATTGTGCATTCAAAGATACATATATTTGGAAAGTTTCAAATATACGCGCTATTTCTTGTAGAAAAAAATTATTTTTGCGGACATATTTAAGGAATTTCAATTTGCTCAATAGAGCTGGCACAAAAGAGTACACAGTACACAGTGAGTTCAAGAGGTGCAGCAAGAAACTGTGAGTACAACTGTGGTTGATCATGCTGTCTTCCTGTATTTCTTTCTGCAAATCTTTTTCATATTGTGGCCAGTCTGCAAAAGAAAATTTTTTATTTGTTAAAAATCTAATAGCAACCATACATCATTGCAATAATAATTAATTGGCGGCCATTTTTATATGCTAATTAGATAACATTGCATACTATCTAAACAGGATATAACACGTATCGTGCATTGCACAATTCCGCAGAATACATGATACAACTTGCCAGGGTGTAAAGCTAATATAAAGAATGCACTTGGTAATTAATTAATATAACAACTACTTAGCGGCCATTTTTATATGCTAATTAGGTAACTTTGCATCATATGTAAACAGGATTTAACCCATTATGTGCGTAGCATCATTCCGCATAATACAAGATATTACTTGCCAGGGTTTAAAGCTAATATAAAGAATGCTGTTGGTAATTAATTAATATAATAACTAATTGGCGGCCATTTTTATATGCTAACTAGCTGACCCAGCCCGGCTTCGCCCAGCCCTGGAGGGGATCTATCTATCTATCAGTCTGTCTGTCTGCTTGTTTGTCTGTCTGTCTGTCTGTCTGGCTGACCCGGCCCGGCTTCACCCAGTCCCTGGTGGGGAGCATCTCATTTAATTCATATACGTAGTCATATAAGCTCCCGATCCCGACTATCTGTCTGTCTGTCTATCTGTCTGACCCGGCCCGGCTTCACCCAGTCCCTGGTGGGGAGCATCTAATTTAATTCATATATGTAGTCATATAAGCTCCCGTTCCCGACTATCTGTCTGTCTGTCTGTCTGAGCCGGCTTCACCCAGTCCCTGGTGGGGAGCATCTCATTTAATTCATATAAGTAGTCATATAAGCTCCCGTTCCCGACTATCTGTCTGTCTGTCTATCTATCTGACCCGGTGTGGCTTCGCCCAGTTCCTGGCGGGGAGCGTCTCATTAAATTCACACAGTAACTTAAAAGAATGTCCTTCCACACACCATCCATTATTTTTAATGAAAACTGTTTTTAATCACCCACATGACTGTAGATAACTTCTTCAAGCATAAAAAGATGAGTTAGAATGTTATGCATTATGCATTATTTTTATGAAAACTTTGAAAATGCCTTAAAGATTATATCATTATTTATTATAACTCATATGCCTGTAAATAACTATAGACAAAGAGTTTATAAATCTTTGAAAACGATGCAACAATATGACTATAAAGTATATAGAAATGTCATTAAAAGTTATGCCCCTTGAAATAACTTTTCTAGAGTTAAGTCCCCTTGCTATATAGAAATTATAATGAAAAATGAAATATTAAATTTTAGTAAGTAAGTAGCCGATTTTACACTAAAAAACTATGACAGAAAGTTGCACAGGAATGAAAAGAAAATGTGTAGAAAATTTCATCTCAATCGGATGGACCGTTCGCGAACGCATAAAGAACGGACGGACATACATACATCATGTTTTATAGATATAGATTAGGTAACGTAATATCATGGGATTTAATCCATTATGTGCGTAGCATCATTCCGCATAATACAAGATATTACTTGCCAGGGTTTAAAGCTAATATAAAGAATACACTTGGTAATTAATTAAAATAATAACTAATTGGCGGCCATTGTTATATGCTAATTATATAACGTTACATCATATGTAAAAATAGATGACAAGAGCAGTTAGGCTTCGATACACCGATCACAATGATGTATGGTTGCTAGGATGTTCGTTTAAAAATAAACAAGCTACACTAGTAAGAACATACATTTTGATAACTTCTGCTATGACCTTGGCTCGGACACGAAAAAAAGATGCCCAGAGGAGATCTTCTGTCTCAATTTCTGTGTTTAGATCAGGACACTCAAAGATGCATATCTTCGCTTCTAATTGACATACATGCATCATCTTGGTACCGTTAGATTCGGTTTCTCAAGGCCTATCTTTCGATGGTGGTCCCATTAGTAAATTATACTCAAATTTAAAATCTGATGAGTGATGGTTCATGCTTAGTGAATGTAATTTATGCGAGTGTGGATTTGTTGTTTGTTTCATGAAGAATTCCAGCCACAGCGTAAAATAATTACGTAATGGATCAGGAGGAAATGAGAATCAAGTCACTTTATTTTAAAAACATGAAATTTGTAACCTTTTTTTTAAATTTATTTTATTTACTTACTGCAGTCTCTGTATATCGCCTGATTTACATGCGTAAAACATGTCTTGAACATCCATACTTTCAACAGTGCTATGAATGTCTTCTCTCTAATAAACTCTAGTTTTAGTTAGTAAGGTCTAACCTAGTGTTAATATCAACTGTCATTTGATATTTTGTGTTGAACATGTACGCGACTTGATGTTTACGGAGATAACATTCCGACATGTTTACATCTGCTGCTGCCAGATACTAATCCGATCTACGTAGTTCTTTCTCAGTTGCCAGTTTCAATACTTGTAACTTAACGGATATTATATTTATAATATTAATATAATATGTCGCTGCCAAGACAGAACATACACTTTAGAAACAGTTTAGTTTAGTTTAGTCGCCGGATCAACATCACGGCACACAGGTGTAGCCCAAAAGTGCTCCGTTCTACTCTTAACTCAAGCCTGAGTCTGGAGAATCTCAGCTTAGTGCACGAACTCCATAGCACCTGCGAGGGTCCTGAAATACCTTGAGTAGATTTTAAATTCAAAATGTTGCCCGGGCAGCGCCGTTAGGCTACTCTTTTTCGATTTCCATCTGCCAAGGGATGTTTTACGTGCGCAACAATACACACGGGCGTCCGATCTCACTACCCAGAGACCAGGGGACATTTTGTTACTAGAAGTCCACGTGAAAAAAATCTCGGCCCTCACCGGGGCTTGAACCCGGGACCTCCAGCACTCGAGGCGACACCATACCTCGAGACCACTCAGTCCCTCCTGGTGGAACCTGACTTAGTAGAATCATGGAACCTAACTGGGAAGCAAAGATAGGAGGACAGACAGATATATTAAAATAAGAATGCAACAGGCAAGGGGAGCTGTCATAGCACAAGGACATTTGTGGAAGTGAAACTAAATGAAATCTAGAGCCAAACTTACAAATGTCATTCTAGCATTAAATGAATACTTCTGTAGGGATCAGTTAGTTAGTTAGTTAGTTAGTCATAGTTCCAACCTCACATCAACGGGTCGTCCCCATTATGCTCCGTTCCTGTGCCAGTGAATATCGCACAAAATGCTCCCCACTGCCCAATGTGAAAAGTGGAAAAGACAGGAGTCTCGACAAACAACAGCCCACACAGATACACTGTGCATAATGCCGCTGCCAGAATGTCAACACAATAGTCCCCCACGAAACACCCAGTTCATCTCTGATGGAATCGGCAGTCATTTTCCCATCTGGATGTTTCCTAGATGTAGGGATCAGTAACATTGGGAATCACTCAAATGATTACTGATCAATCGCAAACATTCATTTAAGCACAGAATAGAAGGAATAAACAGGAGATCGACATGGCAGAATGGATAAGAGAAGATACATCTAGCATAGAATAGATACAAACTATTTTGGCCTTCAACCGCTTCATTTGAGGACAAACTCCATTGAGATGTTAACAAACTTAAGTTGACTACTGCTTTCTTTGCATTCCTATTCATTTGATTGACTTCTGATGTTGAACAACAAAGAAGAAAAGGAAGAAGAAAAGCTGCACACACACAAATTATTGTATGTGTGATTCTGCAATACACACACCTGCATCATTGTTGGTGCTATAGAGTTCGTGCACTGTACTGAGATTCTCATTGTGTTATTTTTGAGACGAGACGGGAGAACTGAATGAGATATGCGTGTATAATGAAAGCAAGCCAAGCCCTTGAAATTTGTGTAACCATGTAATTATCAAAAACAGATCCATCGACATAAATTTACACGACGTAAGCATTCGACGAAGAATTCTCTTGTGATGATCTGAAGTCATATTTCGTGTTTGTTCCGCTCCGCAGTTTTTACCAACAATACACACAAACTGTCATATATTTGGGAATGCCTCTAGATCAACATCTTAACAACGAAAACACAGAGGTAGTTTGGTAGCATGGGGTCGCAGACCAATACATGATGAGATGCGGTGCTAATGACTAATGCTAGTGCAGTGCTTATGTTTTATAAGTTGCTTGTTGGATAAAAAATAGGATATGGAAACATCTATCACCATCAGCTAAATTTAAAAAAAAAAAGCCATTCTTCTTCTTATAGTGCATGTTGTGTGGTGTTTTAAAATAATACAACAAAACGATGAATACTTTAATATATAAAAAGAAAAAGAGACTGTTAGTGTTGCCAACGCGACCGGCAAGACAGGCGGAATACTGACTCCTCCCTCTGTTTCCCCCATTGAGGCATAGCCGCTCAGCTAACTCATGCCAAGCCGTCCTATCGTGTGCTATCTCATGCAGCTTCTGCCCCTACCCATGAAGCTGTTCTCTTCCCCATAAGTGTTTAGGTCTCCCACTACTTCGTTCGTTTTGTGGGTTTCAGACAAAGGAGTACCTAGTTATATAGGGTGTATTTTTAATGACTGTTCAGTGTTTGAAAATATTGCCGGTCCAAATTTTGTATTCACCCTCTGTAAAGTTCATGCAGGAAATCAATTGTAAAGTTCATGCAACATAATAGGTAAATACAAAACTTGGACCGGCAATATTTTCAAACAGTACACAGTCATTAAAAATACACCCTGTACTTTTATCAGTGTGGATCCTATTCAACGATAGCATCTTTTCCTCACCTCTTGGTTCACTGGAATTTGTGTAATTTGCGATTAAATACTGACTCTAGTAAAGAATATCATCAACACATGCCAGACTTAAGCAGATATGTAAGGAACGAAGTATCAAACCCTTAAACTCAAGACAAAAGGTACAGATTTACATACGATCAATTATTACTGACCGAGCGACCATCCCAGTTTTTAGATAAGTAACATCCAATTAAAATGTAAAATGAATGCGTATAAAGATTTTAACAACCATTCACAAAGCTTGGGACGTGATCCCATAGACCAGAGAGGAGAGCAACCGGAGGACGGCAAGATTAGAACAGACTTCTCCTGCCACAAGCTAACCGACCTACCAAGCTTCTCCACACGAGTTGCTCGGTTGCAACCACTACACCTGACCTGGCTTTTCACGCACTGGACTATGAATAGAGTAGCACATGAGTTACTGGGAAACCACTCGGGCTCAATGGCATTTGACCCGACTTTCTAATTGCAGAATTTCATCTTGTTAGAGAAAGCAGCAGCCTGACGAGGTGAAACTGGACAGTATATCAACATCGCACCAGAATATTGTATATTGTCTGTTCTTATATATATATATATATATATATATATATATATATATATATATATATATATATATATATATATATATATATCATTGGCACCTTGCCGTCTTGACAGACGATAGTTTGTGCTTTAAAAAGGCATAATAACTTTTAACTATGGCGGTAGCGAGTGTGACTGATAAGGCCAATTTGCGCTGTAAATGTCCGTTCACAGTGGGTGCATGTGAACACGTGGTCATTTCCACCATCATGCACCATCTTGCGTCTCAAACGCTTGGTGTGTGACTTTTCTGCAATAATTTTCTCCTTTGACTTTATTCCATTTCTGATATTTGCCCTCCATGCAACACGTTCAGCGGCGACTTGCTCCCAATGTGCATTATCAATGCCTGTATCAATCATGTCCCGCTTACACACATCTTTGTATCATAGCAGAGGCCGACCCTGAGATCTCTTACCCATCTGTAATTCACCAAAAAAGATATCCTTTGGTATTCTACCATCATCCATCCTCCTCAGATGTCCTATCCATCTAAGTCTACGAAGACTGAGCATGGAATAAACTGTCACACAACCTGATCTTTCCAATACTTCAGTATTTGTGATTTTGTCTTGCCACTTAATACCAAGAATTCTTCGCAGACACCGCATATGAAAGCGGTTTAAGTTGTTCTCTTGGTGTGAGTAAGTTGTCCAGGTTTATGAAATATATTATGAAATATGTATATATATATATATATATATATTATATTATGAAATATGTATAGTGAAAGTAACTCTTCTACCTGCATCGTCAGGCTGCTCTTCCGCCTCCTGAAGCACTCTGGTACGAGCTGATCTTCGTCTACTCCTTGCATTCTGTAGTCTTCTATCTCGATCATTCTGGGCACGTCTGGCCTCCTGAAACATTATATCTCATAGTAGGTTTCCAAAATCTGCATTAATAAAATAGCATGATATACAGTATATGGAGTTTTAACTCTTAAGCCGATGCATAAGTTTTCAGGTTGAATGTGCAATTAAAAGGGCTGGCATCTATGAAATCAAGTCAGGCTGAATTTTATATTCAAGTTTGGCTGTGAATTTTAATTTGGCCACAGGAAGGGAACTCTCCTTGGTGAGAAGTTAACTTCCGGTAGCACCCTAACATCTGCCATTCTGACATTAGGCTTGAAAGGTGACAGGAGCTAACTATCAAGTCAATTGGCTAAACTTAAACACCTGTCTGTGTCTTAGACATTTTTTTCTGGGTCTTGTTAAGCCGAACAACCCACTAAAACATAGAAAAGCCAATGATAGTCTCCACACCCGATAGGCCAGTCAACATCTAGTTGCAGGGTGAGTTAATAATAATTTTGTTAAAAATTTTTCTGTGTGTGTCAATATGCCGGCAAAATCTAAAGGCCATGCCGATCGATAATAGATACTATTAATTAAAACTAGTGTTAGTTAACTAATACTAGAATTAGTACCATGTTTGTGCCATGTGGCTTGCCGACAAGGGTAAAACGCAAAGCTCGTCACATGTGGCATCAAAAACATGGATAAATTACATTACTTGATTCTCGAAATTAGGTATCCGCCTGCAGAAGGACACCTGAGTTAGTCCGTAGACGATTAGAGTTAAGATATGTTAATTATGTGCTTAACTTCGGAACTAGCATATTTCTCTAGATAATATACTTATTACTTGAAGGAATTAGTTCTGAGAGTGAATAAGTTACAATTAATTATTCTTTATTAATCTCTATCTTGCCCATAGTCAGATTACTACCATGTGGTCCAAGATGGCCCACTTAACAAAGTTCAAACCTTGGGGGAATTCTCCAACCGTAATATTGTGCTTGTGTAAAGTGAAAGTAATCTTAAACCTAGCTAGGAATCGTCTAGATAATTATGTTTAATAAAATATAAGGAAGACTATTGCTAGGAGTACAACTCATAACTCTTCAAGTGAACTTGTGGTGTTTCATGGATTTAATGGTTCAATCATGTACATCGTGACGTTATAGTTGTTGGGTGTGATTTCATTTCATTCTATGTAATTCATCAATATGTGATGTTAATTCATCATGTGGAGTGTAGTTTGTGTGTTTCCATACTTGGAAAACGCTGTGTGTTGTTTCATCGATTTAATGGTTTGTTAATGTATATGGTGACGTCGTAGTTGTGGCGTCCGAGTTTTTCATTCCATTGAAGTCATCCGATGATATGTACTGTTAATTCATTATGTGAATTGTGGTTCAGGGTTCTATGATTAATGACTTAGAATGTATATATATTGGAATGTGGTCTTTGACGTAGAGCATTGTGATTGTACATGTTTGATCTAAATATCAGCAGAGAGAATAGAATATCATTTGTGTGCTGTTTCCATTAGACGCATTAGATGACAAGTACACAGTGATGTGTTGACATATTAGATGACAAGTACACAGTGATGTGTTGACATATTAGATGACAAGTAAACAGTGATGTGTTGACATATTAGATGACAAGTATACAGTGATGTGTTGACATATTAGATGACAAATACACAGTGATGTGTTGACGTATTAAATGACAAGTAAACAGTGATGTGTTGACATATTAGATGACAAGTAAACAGTGATGTGTTGACATATTAGATGACAAGTAAACAGTGGTCGATGGTCACTGCCACCTAGCTGTTTCCCAACAATTCTTTTAATGTTCCATTCCACACATTAACTAAATGAAGTTCAAGATGAAATCTAGTAGAGTTTATACAGATGACCGGCGCTGTGGGTTAGGGGATAGTGAGATGAGCTATTTCAAAATTCCCGGTTACTTCGGAAGTCGGAGTGGGTTCACCTGATGGCGATTGACACTGGTAATAGGGAAAGCTAATCAACACGCAAAATTCAGTCCGGTGCTACTAAAAGTAGCATGTATGGACTAAGCTTGAGGTCAAAGCGAGCGAACTCATAATACGGATACGGAAGATCAGACAACCTATCTCTCTCAAGAAGATGAGGATGCATCCCAAGAGAAGAAGCTGGTACTTGCGGCAAGGATAGATTTGAAGAAAGCCTTTACAAAGTCTGGAAAGAAGGTCTTATGAAGAAACTGAGAAACTGTAAAGTCAGTGGAAGAATATACAAATGAATTAAAGCCGTTATCAGTTATCAGTTCAGTTATCAGTTGGGGTATCTTCATTGCACTCCGAACATGTCCATAGGTGCTCAGATCCTCCCCCCAGCATATGCATCAGCGTCCAGTGGCTAATAGTGCATGATTGTTCTGTATTGGTTGACGAGGCGCTTTGTTTTCCCGATGTACCTCTCGCGTCTGGCCGTGCCGATTCTTACTCCCAAGTCTTTCATCCTGGACAGCGATGTGGAATCACTGACGTCAAAGTCCTCTGTTCTCGCCATATCAGTGAGGACGTTAATAACATCGCCACGATCCAAGGGCTGGCCATCTACAGGGGGTGCAGAGCCCGCCAGTTTGTCAGCTCGTTCATTTCCCTCGACTCCCGCATGTCCCGGGACGAAGATGAAGGTGACTCTACGAACAATGGACTTCCGCAGCGACTCACTCCACTGTCTATGTACAGATCCAGCTTCGACCATCTGAATCATGCTCATTGAATCACTTAGTACACACACGTTGGTATAATGCTGTGATTCCAGCCATATGAAAGCCTGTGTAACTACCATCACCTCCATCGTCATGCTGCTCATGGTCATAGAGTGGGCACCACTGGATTCTTGAACGGTTCGGCCCGCTGAACAGGCTGTAAATGCCCACGCACTTCTCTGCTGCTTTACAACAGATCCATCTGTATATATGAGCACTTCGGGACTATCTGAGTGTTCATAGATGAGTGCGTTAACCTCTGCATTGACAGCGCCAGGGTTCTGCTCTCTGCACCGTCTGTCGAGTGTGATAATGCAGGAGAAAGTGCACATAAAAGCTGGAGGCAAAGGCATCCATTCCTTGCCGGGGTTGATACTGGTAAGACTGCAGACCTGTCTGACGACATCTTCCGCCCGACTCATCCATGATTTGCCCCTCTTTAGCCTGTCACCCTTTTCTCTGAATATAACGTCATGCAGAAGATGCTGCTCATCTGCACTTATTTTTAAGTATGCACGAGCTCTCCAGATCTTGTTCCTGTGTTCCATTGTCGGGAAGTCAAGGAGGTATCTCATTGCTACACAGCTGGTGTCTCTCGTGCAGCCCAAAATGATGCGCATGGCTTCATTTTGTATCTTTGTAAGTCTTCCAATCTGTGTAGGGCTGACAGTGAGGATGGCCAGGGCATACTCGATGCGTTAAAGCACAAATCTGTTATTAAATAATCTGTGAACTAAAATTACTTGAATAATATCAATGACTTCATTAGCAAGATGCAATAGCGCAATGACCGGTGTGCATGCCTCTAACCCGCCTGCAGGTTTGAACCCTCTTTGAGGTGGGAATTTTTCCCCACTTACAGGTCAACCGTGCCTAAAACAGATATCAGAAAATTTTCTAGGATGTAAAGGTGGTAAGTATGATATTCATGACACCATCCATTAGGGGGGGGGGGGGAGAGAGAGAGAGAGAGAGAGAGAAAGAGAGGAATTATAATATAATATAAGGAATTGCTGTATGGACATACAAAACTCCAAAGTACACATAAACTTCCTCACTTAAAATTATATTTAAAACACAAAAACATTCCATGAGCCAATTCCTCAATTTAACATGGTCATACCAAACACAGACAAATATTCCAAGAGCCAATTTCTCAACTGCCATGTTTACAGTAAACACAGACAAATATGTCATGTTTCAATTTTTCATCTGACACATTCATATTAAACAAGAAATTATTTCATGAGCCAATTTCTCATTTAACATATTCACACTAAACAGAGACAAATATTCCATGAGCTTTAGCCTCATAAAAGAAACCCCAGACCTTAATTTGTAAACTTCAAAAAGGGCATGCAAGAATCAATAACCATCTAAACCAGTGGTTCTCAACTGGTGGGGAATTCCCCCCCCCCCTCCCCTTGGGGAGGGGGGAATTTAGGGTTTCCAGGGGGGGGAATTAAGATTATTTCTAGATTGTGTTAATACAAGAACCGATTACTTGATATTGTTTTTCCCTTCATACTTTACGGTTCTGTATGTCTCACCCTTCTGAAATTCATGCTATTATAACATAAGCAGTTCCGCAAATCACGTTTCATGTAGATGTTTAGACTTGTTTTAGTATGTGCTATTAAATTTAGCTTCAATTATTACGTATACTGTGTAGGGGCAGGGGGAAATTTTTAGGGAGGAAATATGAAAAGGGGGGGGGGGGGGATGATGTTCTAAAAATATGGTGGGGTGGGGGGGGGGGGGGGGAGAATGACGTTCTAAAATTATGGTGAAGGGGGGCACGGGCCAAAAAAGGTTGAGAACCAATTATCTAAATAGTATCCACCCCAGACATTCATGCCTGTGCAGACATTGTTCTCAACTTTATGAACAAAACCGCCACTATTTCTTCAAGTACCCTGCACTTTCATACCTCAAGCAAAAGCAACTACATTGTGCTATAAAGTGTAGTCAACTCATCATCATCATCAAGTGCCATGCCGGCTGGCGTAGGCGTTCATGGCTCTCCATAGATCTCGGTCTTTGGTTTTCTGCTGCTGATATTCCTCCATGCCACCGTCTCAATCCATCCAGCATCACTTCTCTTGGTCTACCTCTGCCTCTCTTCCCCTCGATCTTTCCAGTTGTTACGATGTTCTCCAATGCCTCTCTTCTCATCACATGACCGAGGAAAGCTGTTTGTCTCTGTCTTATTGTTGTATATAATGTTCTAGTTTCATTAGCCTGTTTCAGGCAGTCGTCGTTAGTTACTCTGGCAGTCCAAGGAATTCGCAACATTCGTCTCAGGAACCACATCTCTGTTGCTTCTAATTTCTTCTTAATTTGTTCATTTACATTCCAAGATTCACTGCCATACAGCAAAACTGGTTCTACATAGCATTTCAGCACTCTCTTTCTTACATTCAGTGACAGTGACTTATTACATAAGATACTCTTCATTTTATGAAATGCGGCTTTTGCCTGCCCTATTCTGCTCCTAATCTCTGTTGTACATCTTCCATCTGATGTTATAAATGCCCCTAGGTATCTAAAATTATCAACTTGGTTAAGGATTTTCCCTTCTATTTCTATGTCACATTTTGGTGTCACCATTTTCTTTGATATTACCATTGTTACTGTTTTCTTGATATTCAAGTTGAGTCCTTTCCTTGCACTCTCTGTTACTACAACGTCTAATAATTGTTGTAGGTCTGTTGAATTATCCGCCACCAATACTGTGTCATCTGCATAGCGTATATTATTTATATTATAACCTCCAACTATTATTCCTGGCATCTCTTTGATTTCTCTCATTATTACTTCGCTATACAGGGAGAAAAGATCTGTTCGTAACTACCCTCTTTATTTCCCATTTTACATATTCACAGGTATTGTTCGAATATGGAACAACTGTTATCTCCACAAAATTTAAAATTTACAATGAATTATTGCTCTTTAATCTACAAACCTGCAATGCGATTTTATATTTTGGCTTCAGTAATCCATCTGGGCGCTTCACAGATGATTGTGGAAGGCAACATTCCAGAAATTCAAAACAATGTATTCCCGTAGTGAATTAAAACACACAAGCCACAAAAAATATGTTGCACAATACCAGGCAATAAATCATGCAACATATTGTTTATGGCTTCTGTGTTTTAATTTACTAAGAGATTACTCTGTAATCATTATAACAAGAAATTTAACCTTCAATGCACCAACACAATGTCCTGAGCATGTCACCAACAAACCCCTACCTGTGCAGCTACCTGTGCAGTTAAAGCTACTTCTCGCTTTTCTGATCTCTTTATTATATATGATTGTCTAGCCACTTCTGCTTTAAGGGAGCGGATTTTTTCTGTTGTGGATTCCACATTATCATCGTACATCTTCCTGTAAAATAACCCAACAACAGAAAGCACTTTTAGTTTGTTATGTAACATCTCTGTAAATCTCAATCTTAGAAAAAAATATGGCATATTATGTGCTTGTATGCATATATATTAATTAATACAGTGTAACTACATTGTTTGAGACTAATTTTATAGCGATTAGCTAACAAAGAAAACAACACAGCACAAAACATATTAAACAACACAGCACAGCAAACAGTGCAGTAAACAACAGCACAAAATACAGTAAAACACAGCAAACATAAAATCAAACAACACAGCATACTTGTACTCTAATGCTAGTCGCCTTTGTATTTCGAGTTCACTAACTGCTTCCTCCATCTGACTCGTCTTATGTAAGGCAGTTTGCCTTGTCCTCTCGTTGTCTTCTCTTAAAGAAAATAATTCTACCTCCAGCTTCAGCTTTGACTGCTGCAGTTCCTACATTAAGTGAGACAGAAGTTTTGATTCTATAAAGAAGCAACACAGCAATCAATGCAGCAAACTACAGTATCGGCACTTGTAAACTACCACTTCTTCTTCTTCTTTTTCTTCTGCGGTCATCCAGTGTTTTATCAGATTAATTGCGTTGTGCCTTCTTCCTCTTCTGCTTTCATCCAGTAATTTTTCGGATGTGATAGCGTTGTGCCTATTTACAGCGCAGCTGCGATACTGCGCCTTTAGGCCGACACATCCGACTTCTGTGGGCGTTTGGTGACAGGATTAACCTTTCCAGGGCGTTGTGCCTATTTACAGCAGAGCTGCTAACTTGGGCCTTTCGGCTGACACATCTGATTTCTGCAGGAATTTGTTGACCGGGTTAACCCTCCCAGGTAACTATCAATTCAATATTAACTGCTCAATTAGAATTGGATTACAGCTTATCTAAGAAAGTCTATGGTCTGTTAAAGAGTTTCAGCTCTCCTATAGGGTTTCCCTTCCAAAACGGCGGGGGATGAACCACATTCTCCTTCTACATAGGTCTGTGTGCAGAGAAGTCTTTAAGGATTTGAGCAGCCAACATGTTTACTGATGAAAAATGAAATGGGTTGAAATGCAGTAAAGCTGGAAAAATGCAATAAGTAAATAAACAAACCAGTGAAGTGGAGTTGGTAAGATTTACAAGAACACTGTGCAGTCCGCACTGACAAGCCTGGCAACCGGTAAGATTTACAAGAACACTGCATAGCCTGCACTGACAAGCCTGGCAACCGGTAAGATTTACAAGAACACTGCATAGCCTGCACTGACAAGCCTGGCAATCGGTAAGATTTACAAGAACACAGTGCAGTCCACAATGACATGCCTGGCAACCGGTAAGATTTACAAGAACATTGTGCATAGTCCACATTGACAAGCCTCGCAACCAGTAAGATTTACAAGAGCACTGTGCATCTTCCGCCTGCTGTCAGATCATTAACTAATGAATCAACATAAGCAGTATAGGGAATTATTTTTCTGATGTTGTTTATGTAACTTAGTCACAATTGTCTATCTCGAGTAATGTAGAACTACAAATCTTAATCTCACAAACTAGCAATGTCATAAAGCTGTTGGACATTAACTATGGAGATCTTTCATTTCTTGTACCTAAACCATAATTCCCCACTACATCCTCCATTTTTCCCTTTCCTACTTTTGCATTAAAATCACCAAGTATTATCTTTATTTCTTGTGATCCAATTTGAGCCATCGCCATTTCTATTTCATCGTAAAAGTGTTGTATTTCTTCATCACTACTGCTTGCTAATGGTGCATATATACTTGTATAATATTTATGTCTATTGGTTTGCCTTTGATTTTTACCATAATAACTCTATCTGAAATACACCAGTATCCATTAATTGACTTGGCTGTTTTTTCATCTAATATTATTCCTACACCTTTTTCCAGAATAAATTATTGTGTGATTGTCAGCTATAATTTTGCCTGATCCCTTCCATCTCATCTCACTAACGCCTAGTATATTCATTTTCATGCTATCCATCTCTCTTAGAACATTGGTCAATTTTCCTAGCTCATTTAATGTCCTAACATTCCATGTTCCTACTCTAAATTTATTTATTTTAGTTAAGATTTTGCCATCAGTAGCTGGATGACGGTCTGGTGTCACCTGTGGCTCATGACTGTCCCTACCGGACGAGGATGCCCTAAGACAGCCATTACCGTCCTTAACTAACTTTGATATATGTTTTGCCATGAAGTCTTGGGAAGATAATGTGGTGGTTTCCCCTTGCCTTCCACATTCACATGGTGGTCTTTTTACCTCTGCCTTTGACAGCCATTTCCGACTGTAAGGACAAGTGAGTGCCCTGCTCTGCTCAGCTGCAGAGTTGTCCACTTATTCCGGTGGATACTCGGTCCCCAGAGCTGTGTTAGCCACACCGTAGTGTTTCCATCCTCTACCGTGGGGAGGTGCAGTTGGGATTTTCCCTTCATAAAGTTATGGTCTCTGACCAAAACTCTCCAGTACTTTTAGAGGACAATGGCTCTATCAGTATTCAAAATAGAACATTCCATTATTTAACCTGTAAAATGTTGATCAAGTTATCTTTCTAGAACCCTGAGAACAGAATCTGATTTGTCAAATAATTACCTGGATAGTAATCTGATAGATTGGATCATCCTTGGCATAAGGTTCATCGTCATCATCAGAATCTGTTGTGAATCCTATGAAGACGCCTACATTGTGCAGAAATTAGCAAATACTCACATGATGTTTCTTTTGTAGCCATTAAGTCAGCAAATATGTTTTACATACAAATATCAGTCATATTGAATGAACACTTGTACATACATAAATTGTAACTTCGTAGTAGCATATTATTTATCTTTGTCTTTAATTCCAGGACTGAGATCAGTAAAAAACACCTACACCAGTTGGCAGGACACATGATAATGTCTCTAATTCTTTTTCCAGTGTGTTTTAGGTTTTCCTCTAATTCTTTGGCCAGTGGATTCCACAGGAAGAACTTTCTAGTTATACTTTTACAAGATTTTCTCAACTTGTTCCTAAATAGTGCCAGCATATTTTCTTCACCACTTGATTTACGGGAATTTGTTTACTTCTCTCCATGAGCTCCACAATGGTGACTGTCATTGCAGTTTAGTTTTTTATTCTGCGCAGGCACAAATTAATAAATATTTGTAGTTAATTAGAAATTATCTAATAACATATTCACTGTATAGGGTAAAAAAGCTCTAGAGACATTACACATCCCTGTCGCACACCTCTTTATAGGCTTGATATTTACCTATTTCATTATCAATCTGTACGGCAGCTTGTTTCCAATATATATTTTTCTCTTTAGGTTTGTCTTTCCCATCAATATGTTGCTAGCTTTATAATTTCATAGAATAAATGGCACTCGATGGGTGATATGGTCAATACTATGTAGGCTGTCTTTAGGTTAGTCTTTCCCATCAATAAGTTGCTAGCATTATAATTTCATAGAATAAATGGAACTCAATGGGTGATATTGTCAATACCATGCCGGCTGTCTTTACTTCCTGTGACATTTTGTAGTAGCCATTTTAGGCTCGGTCGGCCTTGATAGGCAGTATGCAATATCCTAACTCATCTTCTTCTTCTTCTTTCGTTCGCTTGAAATATGTCTATAACTGCAGTGCTGTCTCTTGTATGAATTGAACTGTCTTTTTCAGTTCACACAGCGGTCCATAGAGTTTATCTTCCACTGTCGTCTCTCTAGGCCAGAAGGTTTGCCTAGATATGTTATATTTTGGGCAGTCTTGGAGTATGTGCTCTGCTGTCTGCGACGCCAATCCACATGTACACATGGCTGTTTCACCATTCTTGAATTTTGTATACATGTGATCCTAACTCATTTTCTGGCTTCCGTCAACAGGAATTTATTCATAGAATGTTGCGCTTCATCTGTCTAACAAAGGGCAGATTGAATGTGATGCCGCCAAGGACTACAAACTTGGCACACTGCAAGACAATCACACACATTCCCCATTATGATGGTATACGACCAGCACGCATGTCTTGCCACACACACACACTACATACAGACAGATCACATGTATGCTTGGATTGAGTATGCTTATATTGAGTATATTGTTTGCAAGCTGGACAGAACCAAGTACTAAAGCTCTCCGATTCAATCAGTTTATAGAAGAGCGGATACCTCAGTGAAGTCCTCTAGCAACCAACCACACAAAACTGAGGTCTAATTTCCCTCTACACCCTATGGTACAGGAAGCAGTATCCCCTCTGCTGTGTGTCCACCGTGACGAGGTAGAGGGGCTTGTGCGTCCCAATGACCCCAAGAGCTATGCCGACGGTAGCACAGCTACTGGTAGGGCCACCCATGTCAGACAGGTCAAGGGAGAGGGACCAGACAAAGAGACACACAAACCTGCTGCCTTGTAGGTAGACTGGGGACAGTCAAAGGCTAGGGAAAGCATCCCAAATAAATGCTTGTCGAAATCGGATGTACTGAGCCACAGGCTTGACAAAGCAGTGCAACGTAAAACCTGCTGCCTTGTAGGTGGACTGGGGACAGTCAAAGGCTAGGGAAAGCATCCCAAATAAATGCTTGTCGAAATCGGATGTACTGAGCCACAGGCTTGACAAAGCAGTGCAACGTAACTTAATTCATGATGTCACAAATCAAAATTAATCGTTATGGTGCTAATCCCGTGAAGTCCCATCAGGCGGCGATAGTGCCGGGCCCCCTGCCTCGAGGGGGTCCACCCATGACTACTGGTGGTCACCTTCCCCTGTGCTGTGGAGTCAAGGCACAGAGGAGTAGGTTAAGAGCTATTGAGCAAATACCAAGGACACTCAACATACTACAGTGGAATGCCGAAGGAGTTTACAAGAAGAAAGACTCCCTAACACAGCGTCTTCATAAAGATAAAATAGATGTGGCATGCATTCAAGAGACACACCTCAACGCCAATCACAAATACTCAGTCAGAGGATATCAGGCCACACGTTTCGACCGCAAAGGACACAAAGGAGGAGTTCTTCTTCTTCTTCTTTGCGTTCATCCGGAGTGATTTTTTCAGATGTGATTGCGGTGTGTCTGGTTAGGCACCCTCGGGTCGAAACCCTCAGGCCAACACATCCGACTTTTAGCGTGCATTTTTGACCAGGTTAGCAATCCTGGGAGACTCTCACTTTTGTGGTACCGTCCACATCTCAGCTGGTCTAGTTGGAACAGTCGAAGACTACACGGTCATCCCTCAAGTGAAGGCAGGGACAGTCCATAGCATTTTCCGCCATCCTGGGTGGCTTCCATAATTGCAGAGCCGGCTCTGGTGCTGGGTTTACCGAGGGAATCGTCACGTCCTGCTCATGGCTGTTTTAATTCCTCACTTCAATATATTGGGCATTTCGCTCGCCCTGGGCCGTTCCTGCACAAACCAGTCAGCACTGCGGTTGGTTTCCACTAAGCGAGTTTTCGGACATGTGCTTGTCCCTTACCCATCAGAGCTGTTCCAGGCACGGCGGACATTCGGAAAACTACCTAGTCAGAGCTGTTCCGAAACAAGAGCGGCATTTGGAAACTAGGTAGTCAGAGCTGTTCCTAACACGGGAGACATTCGGACGAGACATTTCACTCGGACGTAAATGCGTAGTGTCAATTTTTAGTTTGCCACCCGTAGGACGACACTTCCGACTTCCGGCGGGCATTTTTTAGTGAGGTTAGCCTTCCTCTGGTTCGAGACACGTTAGACTGTTGTAATGTCACCCACATCTCAGCTGGTCAAGATAGAACGATCAACGATATCGTGGTCTGCCCTCAAGGGAAGGCAGGGGCAGACCATGGGCATTATCTCGCTATCCAAGGAGGCTTCCATAATTGCAGAGCCGACACATATTGCTCTGAGACTGGGCTCACCCAAGGAGTTTCCACGTCCTGCTCATGGCTGCTTTAGTTCCTCACTTCCATGTGTTGGGCATCCCACTTGCCACTGATCGCTCAATCACACACCAGGAGCGGTCAGACTGCGAATGACATCCACTCGGTAGGCTTTTGCTTGTGACTTCAGACCACGCAATAGGTTCGCTCGCCATGCGTTCCATTTCGCGTTGATGAGACATTATTCCACTTTTGTCTACACTCTCTATGAGTTAGATACAGACAGTTTCCGTAACCCTTCGACTGGGGCACTTTTCTGACTTTTTTGTACTCGCTCACGAGGTAGGCTACATGTGCTGCCGGCTCAGCACCTTACCTTCGTGCAGCAGTGAACGGGAAAACGGCCAGGCCCCTTCATCTGGGAAACTCTCATATCCCCCAGCTGGGAGCCTTCGAACATGTATCAGACCTGAGCATGTAGCTTGCTCAGTATCATGTTTCTATTTTCCGGTAGACGGGTATCAGCCTGGCTCTAAGATCCGAGGGTTTGTGGCTTAGAGGCGTTCAGCCACAGCCCTCGACAGGGAGCCTTAAGAGTTTTGTCCGGACCAAGAAATTCTGCCTTTGTGCACCTCATTTAAATTTTGACTGCTATCCTCAGTCTATGCCTGCTGAGCAGCAGGTTGTGTCTCTCTTAGTCTGGTCCCTATCCCATAAGCTGTCCGATATGTAATTTTTCACCCATCGGCAAGCAAATGGGGTCTATGGGACACGCAAGCTCCCCCACCACGTCAAGGTGGAGACACATCGGGGGAGGGAGGAGTTCTAATACTTACACGAAATACAATACCTTGCAGCGAAGTATCTGTGATCTCTGACAACCAAACAGAAATTATAGGTGTTGATATAATGATAAAGGACGTGAAAATAAGAATCTACAATCTGTATAGCCCAGCAGATAAAGACCTTACACTCTCAAACATGAAAATAACCGACACAAACTGCATTATTGTCGGAGACTTTAATAGCCGTTCAGAAAGATGGGGATACCCAGATACTGTCAAAAGAGGAGATGAATTGGAGGACTGGGAAATAGACTCAAATCTCCATCTACTCAACAAAGCGGATGACACACCGAGCTTCTACTCCAGAAGATGGCTTACCACTTCTACTCCAGACTTGGCTTTCTGCACAGGAGACATCCTCCACAAAATCGATCGCCATGTGCTGGACCAATTAGCAGGTAGTGACCACAGACCAATCAAGCTTGTATTGAATATGGAGTATGTTCCACAGGAGCAAAAGCCCTTGCCCTGCTGGAATTACAAACGAGCAGATTGGGACAGATTTGCCATACTAACAGACAAATATTGTGAAAACATACATACACGATATGGCAACATAAAGCAAATGGTGGAAAGTCTAAACAGAGCGATAATACAGGCAGCCACTGAGTCCATTCCTAGAGGAGCGAGGAAAAATTACAAACCATACTGGACTGAAGAACTACAAAGTTTGGAGGACAAAGTTGAAGATGCCAGGAAGACAGCAGAGAGAGAACAAACAATTGAAGCGAATACCTCTCTCAAAGCCATCTCAGCAAAATATAAAGGACCAGTAAATCAAACAACAAGAGATCGTTGGAGGGAAAAAACAGAAAACCTGGATTTTGACAGGGATGGAAACAAACTATGGAAACTAGTGAAAGCCATGAACAATGAAGGACCTAGAAACAAACAAATAACAATTAAACAAGGAAATGCCTTGCTTACAGGAAAAAAGGCTGCAAATGCACTAATGGAACACTATGCAAATGCAAACCACATTGATATTACAACTGAACAGAAGAAAGCAATCAAAGACAAACAGATACATCATAGAAATACAGAGACAGCAGCAGAATATATGATGGCAAATCTAACAATGGAAGAAATGGAACAGGCAATGAATACCCTAAAAAAGAAGAAATCACCAGGAAAGGATGGAATCACAAATGAAATGCTAATAGGACTAGGCACCAAGGCAAAGAAGAAACTACTAGCAGTCCTAAATAACAGCTGGAAGAGAGGAATAGTCCCACAGGCATGGAAGGAAGCTATACTAATACCAGTCCCAAAGAAAGGAAAAGACCTGGAAGAACCAAATGGCTATCGACCTATCAGTCTACTTAGCTGTGTAGGAAAATTAATGGAACTGCATTATCAATGGCAGGCTAACATGGCATCTGGAAGAAAACAAACTCTTAACACCACACCAAGCAGGATTCAGAAAGTACAGATCCACTGAAGATCAAATAACCTATATAGCTCAGGAAATAGAGGATGCCTTCCAAGAGAAAAAGCACACACTAGCAGTCTCGATAGATTTAGAAAAAGCATTTGATAAAGTATGGAAGGAAGGACTGAAAGTAAAACTGCAAAACATGCATGTTTGTGGAAAAATGTATAAATGGATCAGCCACTACCTTGAGAACAGAACTGCCAGGACAAAAGTACAAGGACAAACAAGCAAAATGATGCTGCTGGAGCAAGGTGTCCCCCAAGGAGGAGTTCTTTCACAAACATTATTCCTAGCATATATAAATGACATCACAGAAAATTTTCCAGCCAGAGTACACACATCCTCCTTTGCAGATGACCTAGCCATATGGACATCTGAAGAATATATTAGTACAGCTAACAGCAGAATACAGCAAGCCTTATTAGCGCTAGAGGACTGGTCAAAATCATGGCTAGTGAAGATAAGTGAGGAGAAAACAACATGCACAGTGTTCTCCCTCTCAAATAAACCTCAGCAATCTAAGCTGGTATTGAATGGAAAAATATTGCGCCATGAAGAAAATCCAAACTATCTAGGAGTCACCTTTGATCGTCGCCTGACATGGAAGAAACAGGTTGAGAAAAATCGAACAAGAGCAAGGCAGAGAATGGCAATCATGAAAAAGCTTGCTGGTACAACGTGGGGAGCAGATGAGAAAGTTCTCAAGAAGTTATATACTGGATGGGTGAGGCCAGTACAGGAATATGGCATTGCAGCTTGGGCAACAGCAGCTAAGTCAAACTTTAACAAAATAAGTAGAGTCCAAAATCAAGGAATGCGAATCATAACTGGAAGCCTGAAGACAACGCCTATTAATGAACTAGAAAAGATCACTTGTTTACAACCAATGCAGGATAGAAGAGATAGCAGAGCCCAGCAACAAGCAGAAAAATTTAGAAGATTGACAGACCACCCTATGTACAACAGATTTAATAGTTTTGGAAAGGGAAGACTGAAGCGTAGCAACTTTGTAGAAACTGCAAAACGAAGGATTAGGGCAGATCCTATTCTTAACATATCAACAGTCAAGCCCATACACAATGCACACAAGTTCCCAGCTTGGCGACAGCAGCAACTGCCTGAGATGATAGAAAACATTCCTGGTATTGAGAAAAAGAACACTCAGCATGAAACCGAAAGAAGAGAAATAACCCTAAACTACATAAAAGAACATTACCCAAGCAGGAATTGGACCCATGCATATACAGATGGATCAGCCAAAAATTCAATAGAGAATGAGGAGGAGGAATTCTCCTAAATTTAAAAAATGGAGTGAAAAAAACACATTCAATGGCAACTGGAAAATTTTCAAGTAACTTCAAAGCGGAGGTAGAGGCTCTGAAAACTGCAGCAGAAATGCTCCTGATGGAGGAAAATAAAGAGAAGCAAATAGCTATCTTCACAGATGCAAAGTCAGCTGTCTCAATACTGAAGAGCAATAACAGCACAGAACTAACTGACCTAAGAGCAGCACTCCATGGTTTATGCCAGAAATCCAAAAAAGTTGTAATACAGTGGATCCCATCACATTGCAGTATACCTGGAAACGAAGAGGCTGACAGACTGGCAAAAGAGGGCGGACTGACTACCACAGCCTGACATAGACATAACCTATAATGAGGCAAAGAGGTTGATAAAAAGCACTTATAGAACCAAATGGGAATCAGAGCATCCAGGCCATCAGAAGGATGATGCATATTACAAACTCAACCGAAGAGAACAAGTAGCAATCTTCAGACTCCGCACAGGACATAACAGGCTGAAATACCACTTGTTCAATAAACTAAAGATAGGAGATACCGATGAATGTAATTGTAGAACAGGAAAAATGACAGCAAAACATTTGCTGCAGGATTGCCCAACGTATGCAGAACAGAGAAAGATATTTTGGCCCACACCTGCTTCATTTGAGGACAAGCTCTATGGAGATATCAACAAGCTAAAGTTGACCGCAGATTACTTTAACTATATACAGGTTGACATTTAAAGGTGCATGAAGACCCAGAGGCATGAAATGGAATATTGCTTGGATAGCAAATCCATTACGTGGAAAGTCCAAATCGAAAGCTCGCTGTGTGGGCTTCATAAAAGGTGGAAAAGTGTCCTAGTGGCATGAAATGGAATATTGCTTGGCTAGCAAATCCATTACATGGAAAGTCCGAATCGAAAGCTCACTGTGTGGATGTCATCTGCAGACTGCATACTTCTGGTTTCCGGAAGAACAGCCTATGGTGAACGGAAGGCCCAATATACGGAAGTGAGGCTAAGCAGCCATGTGCAGGACGTGACGATTCCTTGTGTGAGCCCAGTACCAGAGCGCTATGTATCGGCTCTGCAAGTATGGAAGCCTCCTTGGATGGCGGGGAATGTCCGTGGTCTGCCCCTGCCTTCCCTTGAGGGCTGACCAGGATCTTTTGCTGTTCTATATGGACCAGCTGGGATGGGGGATAACACCACAACAGTGAGAGTCAAACGTCCTAAGAAACCCCCGGGAAGGTTAACCCGGTCAACAAATGCCCGCAGAAGTCGGATGTGTCGGCCTAACGGCGCAAGAATGCAGCTCTGCTGTAAACAGGCACAACGCAATGACATCCGGAAAAAAACTCCGGATGAACGAAGAAAAAGGAAGCAGTATGGTGAAAGAATACAAATAAGACATACCTTCTCCATTTAAGTTGCTGAGAAGGTCAGAAAGAGACTGGCCACCAACAAAAAAATCATCATCTTCAATGTTTTCATTGACATCTTCATCCTCCTCATCGTCATCCTTAGAGAAAAGGGAAATTAAAATATGTCACTTTGAATAATCTACTTTACCTAGGATTACCTCAAGGAGATCTGCATTTCTCATCTGATATTTTCCTTCATATGACAACAGACCACCCCCAGTGGAATTTATTTATTTAACTGAGAAAATAATTAATTTATCCTAACTTTCACAAGATTATTAGCTCTCAGATTCACTTTACCAAGATGTTATTAGCTGAAGTTTTAGGTGATCCATAGTAACTCTGAGCATTCATAGCAACCTTGAGCACTCATAGCAACTTTTAACCCCCATAGCAACCTTGAGCACTCATAGCAACTTTTAACCCCCATAGCAACCTTGAGCACTCATAGCAACTTTTAACCCCCATAGCAATCTTGATCTCCCGCAGCAATTTGCAGCACTCATTGCAACTTTGAGCATGCATAGCAACTTTGAACAGAAAATTTATAAATCTATATACATTATACATACAGCACTTAACACAAGTTATGGCACAAATGAATAGTAAATCTCGATTTGATAACTCACAGAACCTATACTGTTGTATGCATGTGAGGCATAACAATAAACAGACAATACTGAATTTTAGTGAAGATGTGGTTTCTGCGGGAAAATGCAAGAATGCTGTGGATAGACAGAAAAACATAAGAGACAGTCAAGAAACAAATGAAAACTGTAAACTGATTAGAGATATTAAACGCAGACAGTTAAAATTTATGTTAACCAGGAGAAACAAACTTGACCAATTTAGTGACGACTGGCAAGACTGATGGGGAAAAGAAATGAGGACAGGAAAGCTAAAGAGATAGATAAATAAACGGATGGCTTGGCAACATGACATAGTTGGTACATCAACACAAACATGATCCAAGGCTTACAAAGAGTTAGGAAGAAAATACAACCCGAAATAGGAGAGGAACAATGTGGGTTTGTAGAAGGCAAGGGTACAGTAAATGCTGTGTACATACTGAGAACAGTAATGAAACGTTCTATAGAAGTAAACAAAGATTTATATCTTTGCTTTATTGACTACACAAAGGCTTTCGATAGAGTGAGACATGTCAACATGATAAGGATGCTTGAAGATCTACAAACTGATGGAAAAGACCTTAGACTTGTAAAAAACATATACTGGAAACAACAAGCTGCCATCAGAATTAACAATGATGTAGGTCAATATCAGCCCATTAAAAGAGGTATGAGACAGGGATGTGTAATGTCTCTAGATCTTTTCTCCCTCTACAGTGAAAATATTTTCAAAAATATAAAAGATAAGGAAGAAATCAACATTGGGGGAAGATACATCAATAACATTAGATATGCTGATGATACAGTCTTGATTGGAGACAATGAACAGGACCAGCGACATTTAGTAGATGCGGTTGTTGCACACTGTGAGCAACTGGGGTTAGAATTGAATAGTAAGAAGACACAGATTATGGTCGTCACTGGGAGGAAGGAAATACCACAATGTGATATACGAGTAAATGGGCAAATTCTTAAGCAAGTTAATCGGTATAGTTATCTCGGAACAGTCATAACATCTGATGGGAGATGCCTCGAAGAGATTAGAACAAGAATTGCCATTGCGAATTCCATCACCTTTTAGTGCAGTAGTCTTTGTGAAAATACTGTTGTCAACTGCAGAATCTCCTATGAGAATTCCTTCACCTTTTAGTGCGGTATTTTTGGTGAAAATATTGTTATCAACTGCAGAATCTCCTATCAGAATACTTCTACCCTTTAACTTAATCTATGGGATTAATATGGAAAAACTGTATATTTACTGCATTATCTCCTATAAAGATGTATTTACATTTTAATGCAGTCTCTCTTATGGTATTACTTTGTTTGCTGCAAATATCCATTTGTGAATCCACCTTTACCTTTTTACTGCAATAGCCTGGGATTCATTTACCTTTTTATTGTAGTATTTTCTATGGGAATATCTTAATGTTTACTGCTGTATTTTGTTTGGAAATATCTTAACGCAGTAACCATTTATAAGATAGTTTAATATCTTTTGGAAGATGTCTCAATCAGCACAAGCATTTATTGCGCGTTTGTGATTTTCTTGACAATTTTAATTCGGTAGTTTGCCAATGCTTTCTCAACAGCTGGGTTCTGCATAATTGATAACCATGTGCAAGAAAGTTATTTCTTGAAACATTCCTTACCTCATCATCATCTTCATCATCATCGTCATCAGCGTGCATGTTTTCTTCTATGGCATTAGACAACTCTTTGATGAGAAGTTTATAAATCTTGACAAGTGCAGGAACTGTTGTCCACTGCTCTGGAGCTGCAAAGTAATCAACATAGATTACTGCTAAATAACAGTTGTATAAATTTATCATTTTAACAAATTGACTTCTCTCTCTCTATCTACCCCTACCTGCAAGGAAGAAGGGCCCTGGGGGAGAGAGAGAGAGACAGACACTAACAACACACACATGTATGTATCAAGTTTTAAAATGTCTATATGTAAACTCATCAATTTTTAATTTTGTCAGAGGACTGACTATGTCTAATTTCTCTAATCAATTTACAATTTTAATTTGATCCCAAGTCTTATCAAGTAAATAATGTCGCAGACTGGTTGATCGCATTAATACCTGCTTTAGCATTTAACCTGGTTCGAACACCATGTCCTTGTGGGACAATGGGCTCTCCCTGTACCATGATGTCCTGCAGTCTCAGGTCATTGTTGGTGAAATCATGCTGGATTAGCTTGAACAAGGCTAGAATCCTGGAAGAAAAACACAAAGACAACATGATTATAGCAACAGGCAACATTACAAGACTGTCAGAGTCCAGAATAGTGCAGTGATGCAGGGACATCGTTACGCCCGCCAGGCGACTTAGTCCCCAGCAGGGATGCCGTAACTTCGTTACGCCGCCAGGCGAGTAGTAGTTACCTGCCTTCAAGATTGCTGGCTGATGAGACGGCCAGCGGTCAGGCAAGGACGACGCAAGACGCACGCCTGCCTCGTGAAGCCACTTCAGGTGGGAGGCAAGTTGCGAGCTAGAGGCAGACAGCCCTGGGACGTCGACTCGACTGGACGCATGATGAGAGAAAGGCGTTGTGTGGTTTCTGTGCATGAACGTCGAGTGACTGGACATCTTGAGAGATAGACTGTGAGCTGTATTGTGTATGTAAGTGTATTGAAGTGTCAGGTAGATCTTGTTGTGATCATCGTATGGTATATGATCTGTAAATAAATCCATTGAACGTTGTGTCGTTGAGTCTTACGTCAAATCACGTTGTACTTGTACTGTCTCACATGTGTTAGGTTAGCGAGCCAAGTTTAAGACCCTGACATGTGTGGACGTGGGGGCATTCGTCCGGCTTTGAAATGAACGTGTTTATGTGATTAACATTTAAAACTAGAGTTTGTGAACTTAGAATTTTTGTCAAACTTTATAGTATAAGTAAATGTGATCGTGGAAGGCTCATTTTGATATATTACTACATTGTTTAAACATGGAGACTATTTGTAAACGTACAGTGCATACATATTGTTTGATCTTGTAAACGTGTAAAACATTCGTAATTGTTGAACTTGTCACCGTTTTGACCTTGTCGACATTGTGATCTTGTCGCCATTGTGACCTTGTCGCCATCTTGTAAACTTGATGTCTATGTCCTTACTGAATGTCATCTTGATGTAAGTGATGTGTCATCAATGTTGTAGAGTGTTGAGATATATGTAGATTGTCTTTGTGAATTGAGTTGTGGAACGCAGAAAGTTTTGGCAAGAAAGTGACTTGTGTTTTGAAAAAAAAAATTGTTGACTGACAAAATTACGACATACAATTACACTCAACGCCATACAAACCTAATCAACACTTAGTGACAAGCAGGCACACACCATCAAATAGACGCTAATTTATTTCCTCCAAAAACAAAGCAGGTTTTCCGTACCATCTGAAACCTTGCGCGTAGAGGTCATTTGTGTTTCGAAGTAGCGACCCTACAGTTCCTAGCCCGATTTCCAACCGTTCTGCACCGCATCCAGGGCACTTGAGTATATTTTTTCTTTTCACATACTTTAAGGATGCAAATTTAGGCACGTATTGTCAATAGAACATAATTGTAAATTGTTTACTTTACTAACCACTTATAACAAATTGTGTGGCTGGTATTTCATTGTGCATTTTCCATCATGTCTTCATTAAATGATTTCTTCAATATGGGGTTAAAGTTAAAGTTAACAGGTGATGAGTTAACAAAGTGGAGTGAGAAGAAGTACTCTGAATACCACGAGCACGAAGAAAGAGCAGCTGAAAGGGCTGCAAAGACAAAGCAAGCCGAATTAGAACTGGCTGCAAAGACAAAGCAAGCTGAACAAGAAACAGAATTAAAGAAGGCAGAAATAGCAGCTCAGAGTAAGAGAGAAGAACTGGAGTTACAGTTAAAGATGAAACAACTTGATACTAAGACTGCCATTAACAAAGAGTCTAAGAAATCTGAAAGACTGGAGAAAGAAAACCAGTACAAGAAATATCAAGGTATTGTACGTAATTATACCTCAGGTGACTGCATCGCAGCCTTTACCCAAAATTTTGAAACTTTAATGGAACATTACCAGGTTCCACTGTCTGAATGGAATATTGTTTATATGAGGAGTTTATCAGGGGAGCCTCTTAAAGTCATTGAGACCATCCCCAAAGACCTCAGAAAAGACTACCATTATCTGAAATCAAAGATTGTGGCACATTTTATGTTAGATGAGGCAGGTTACAGAGAACAATTCAGCAAGTTGAGTCCAAAACCGACTCAGACGTTCTCTGATTACCTCTGCTTAGTCCGAGATATATTTACCAAATGGACTTCAGCAGCTAAAATTGACAAAAATTATCAAAGATTAGAAGATCTGATCATTAGAGATAAAGTCATTTCATCCATTCCATCAGCATTTTCAAAATTTTTGCAGGAGAATGAATGCACTAGTGTAGATGAGATTGAAAGACGTGGTTCGGCGTACTACACAGCCAACAAACATTGTTTTGCCAGTGAAACTACTGACATAAATTTTGTAGCAGCGGCTAACTATGACAAACCCTATAGTAGGCAGAAACCTCAGAGGCCTACATCTGAGAAGTATAATCACTGTAAATATTGTAAAATTTCACATCATCAAGGTGAGATGTGCGACAAGAACCCCGCATATCATACTTATCTACAAAACATGGTAAACAGACAAGATAAGGAGCGTAGATCCTTCAGAAATTTGCGTAACTGTTTCCTCTGTAAGGCGTACGGACACTATCGCCAGGATTGTAAAGGTAGGCAAATTACCAACAAAGCAAATGCCGCCTTGTTTGACAGTTCATCGTCAGATGAAGAACAATCAGAGAAACATCCTGTGAACTCAGCACAGGCTTTTGACATGTTTAACGCAAATAAATGTACTGTTTGTAACACCTTTTATGAAGATGGTATTTTAACATGCGGCCACGCCATCCCTATTGCCAATGAAGAAGCTAATTTGGTAGTAGATTCTAAAGGCAAGATAAACGTCCATCACGGATATGTGAATGGCAAGTCTGCTACAGTCCTTCGGGACACGGGCAGCTCACTTATTGGTCTGAAGAGAACGTTCATAATGCCTACAGACTATACAGGCAGGCACGTAACATGCAGAACATTCTCAGGCAATATTGAGAAATACCCACTAGCATGGGCATATATTGAAACACCTTTCCTCACTGGGAAAGTAAAGTGCGCTGCATTAACAAACCCAGTGTGTGATGTAATAATTGGAAATTTACCAGAGGTGAATGATAAACCTCATGACATAACATCTCTGTGTATTGATGATAGCATAACATCACCATCCAATGTCATCATTGAAAATGTTACACCACCTATTGAATGTATGGTAGCTAATGTAGCACTAAGATCTCATGACATCATTGATAACATTGTTTCATCACCATCTGGTATCATTGAATGTGTGAACGCAGTAACTAGATCTACTGCTAGAATGCAAGATGAAATTAATCAAACTGAGGCTATACAAATGCTCAGCGCAGTATCACTACCTACTAACACCATGTAGGAAACGTGTGTAACAGCCCAAAAGGCTGACCCTTCATTGTTAAAATATTTTAATCTGATCGGCCAAAAGCCAAAGGTAACCAAGAATGCAAAATGGCATTTTGCTGTGAAAAATGATATCCTCACCAGGTATTATACCAGAGGTGACAACACCACAGAGCAAACTGTTTTGCCAACTAATTATCGCAGGCAAGCCTTACTTCTTGCCCATGATATACCTCTTGCAGGGCATATGGCATACGCTAAGACCAGATCAAGATTATTAACACAGTTTCATTGGCCCAAATTTTGCAATGACATTAAACTATATTGCAGAAGTTGTGACATCTGCCAGAAACTGGTAAAAAAAAGGTAAACACCCACAGGCAAAGTTACAAGTTACTGACTTAGCCAGTCGACCTTTTGAAAAATTATCTGTCGACATAGTGGGCCCTCTCAATCATACAACAACTAGAGGGAATAAATATATTCTAACTGTCATTGATCAATGTAGCTGCTGGTCGGAAGCTATTCCGCTAAAGAACATAACTGCCAATGATATAATGGAAGTTTTCATCCATATTTTTTCTCGGATAGGATTTCCAGACACTATCCAATCAGATAGGGGCACTCAGTTTATCGCCGCATCTACCCAAGCTTTCACCAAAATGTTGGGAGTGAAGCAATGTTTCAATTCCCCGTACCATCCTCACTCTAGTGGAATTATAGAAAAATTTAACGGCAATTTAAAGCACATGATTGCAAAAGTCACGCAAGAGCACCCCAATAACTGGGATGTATATCTACCAGCTATTCTTTTTGCTTATCGCGAGGTACCACATTCTAGTACCGGTTTCTCTCCTTTTGAACTTATCTATGGTGCCAAACCACGTGGCCCATTGACTATTTATCACCAAATGTTAACTGACTCCACTCCAGTACTTAAACCCATATCATCATACGTATATGTTACATCATTGCGTGAAAGAATCATCAAATCTTGTATAATTGCAAAGAATGCACTAAAATTATCTGGTGCTACTTATAGACAGTATGCTGACAAAGGTAACAGGACAATAACGTTGACACCTGGACAGGACGTTCTTCTTCTATTACCTAGAGACAGACATTTATTGACTGATTCTTGGCAGGGACCTTTTAAAGTGACGAGACAGATTTCACCTGTAGACTACGAGATCCAAATAAAAGACGACATCTGTGTTCACACAGAGACAATGACAGAGCACATTAAGACTTTAGAACAGACATTTGAACGTATTAGACAGCACGGACTGACGGTAAAGCCTGCGAAAGTAGACATAGCCTACCAGGAAATATCCTTCTTGGGGTACAAAATATCCAATGGCTTTGTCACGACAGACGATAACATTGTGTCCAAGATACTAAAACTCTCACTTCCGACTACTGAAAAGCAAGTCAGAAGTTTGTTGGGACTGGTAAATTATTACCGGCAGTTCATTCCTGATTTTTCCAAACTGACCGAAGTATTTACTAACTTACTAACAAAAGATAAACCGGAGAAAATTGTAAGCAATGAATGCCTAAAATTTGCATTCCGTAAAGTATTATCTTGTTTTTCTGATAATAGCTTACATAATCCCATCCTGAAATTTCCCAATCTCCATTTACCTTTCAGATTGCAGACAGACGCGAGCTCCGTGGCGATTGGAGCAGTCTTGCTGCAAGAGCACAATAACATCCTCCATCCCGTGTACTTCGTATCCAGGAAACTAAAACCCAGAGAACGGGCTTGGTCAATACCTCAGTTGGAAGCCCTAGCATTAGTGGTGGGTATAACTAAATTGTCCAGATTCCTTCTAGGACGCCATTTCATCGTGGAATCTGACAGCAGCCCGTTGCGATTTATAAATTCAGGTGTACCTTCAAACCAGATGGTAGCACGCTGGTCTCTTAAACTCCAAGATTACAGCTTCGAGGTTCGACATATTCCAGGCAGAACCAACACGATCACCGATCTGTTGTCCCGTTGTCCGACCGACCCAGTAAGCACCAATGTCTGAGTGCAGTGTGAGAAAATACACTCAGATTAACACAGCCATCCATCAGTAAATATTTTTTTTCCATTCACAAAAAGCTGTGTAAAGTCTACTATGTCATGTGATAGGGATTACTCCCAATATATATAGTGTTCTTATTTTACTAATTCATGTAGTGATTGTCGTGTATAATTGTGTAGTGTGTGGTAGAAAGCGAACTTTATTAATTGTATATATTACGAACAAGAACAGTGCCACATTCGCTCAAAAACTTACATTAAGCGAACTATACAATTTGACAGTGGCATCTGCGTGTGGAACATTCCAGGGATATTTTAAATACGTGTGTGAACGTGTGACCTAAACATTGACAGCTACACCACTGCAGTCAATCGTAATCCAGAAGGTTTTACAGTGAAACATCCAACACATGAACGATTAGAACATTGTACTTTCCGTAACTACATCAGACCGGAACAAGTGTGTTCTACAAGCTTCAACATCAGTATGTACATATATTAGACATGAAAGATGACATCTTTCATGAAGTTGCCGGGGGAGCATGTCAGAGTCCAGAATAGTGCAGTGATGCAGGGACATCGTTACGCCCGCCAGGCGACTTAGTCCCCAGCAGGGATGCCGTAACTTCGTTACGCCGCCAGGCGAGTAGTAGTTACCTGCCTGCAAGATTGCTGGCTGACGAGACGGCCAGCGGTCAGGCAAGGACGACGCAAGATGCACGCCTGCCTCGTGAAGCCACTTCAGGTGGGAGGCAAGTTGCGAGCTAGAGGCAGACAACCCTGGGACGTCGACTCGACTGGACGCATGATGAGAGAAAGGCGTTGTGTGGTTTCTGTGCATGAACGTCGAGTGACTGGACATCTTGAGAGATAGACTGTGAGCTGTATTGTGTATGTAAGTGTATTGAAGTGTCAGGTAGATCTTGTTGTGATCATCGTATGGTATATGATCTGTAAATAAATCCATTGAACGTTGTGTCGTTGAGTCTTACGTCAAATCACATTGTACTTGTACTGTCTCACATGTGTTAGGTTAGTGAGCCAAGTTTAAGACCCTGACAAAGACATATATCACCTGCATAGTTCATGCACCCCCTCCCCCAGCACTATAGATAAGCAGTAATGATTGACAACATTGCAGTTAGAGACATATTTCAAGTGAACGAAAGAAGAAACAAAACAATCACATCTGAAGTGACCATACCTAATTTTCCTCTCATAGTGTCCATAAAAGAGATGCTGCCGTGAGCACCACTCATTGAGCACAAACTCCAAGGCCGGTTTCCCCGTTGGTCCAGGAACACTGGTCAAAAAATCTAGAACTGCCTCCATCTGAGTCAACATCAGATGGGCAAACACCATTAGCAAGCTCTGGGCAGGGGGGAAGAAATGTAAGCACATTAGGAGATCATTTACATGACAGTAACATGACATAAGGCACATGGTGACTGGCCAATCGCTGAATTGACTGGATTGCCTTGCCTTATGCAGTAATGTGTGGCTGCTGGTTTTCTTGTGAACGCCGCTTCCATCAACAATGAACTGCATTTTTTATGGTCAACTTTTTGTGTTGGCACTCTGGCAGCGGCATTATGCATAGTATACATGTGCAGGATGTTGGTTTGTCGAGACTCCTGTCTGTTCCACTTTTCACTTGGGTTGTGAGAGGCTTTTGTGTGATATTCGCTGGCACAGGAATGGAGTATAATGGGGGCGACCCTTTGCCGTGAAGTTGCCGTTACTAACTGACAAACTTGCATGACAGTCAAGGTGCTTAACTGTGGCTCCTTACGGGTTTGGTTGGTTGGTGAATCCTCTGGAAGACTGAGTTTTAGCTCTTAAGTCTAATGCATTGGTGATCAGGTCGTTTGAGCCTTGACAATGGCTCGCATCTAGTGGAGTGAAGCTAGAATAGACTGTTTACCCCATTTCTTCTTCTTTCATTCGCTTGAAATATATCTATAACTGCAATGCTGTCTCTTGTATGAATTGAAATGTCTTTTTCAGTTCACACAGCGGTCCATAGAGTTTATCTTCCACTGTCGTCTCTCTAGGCCAGAAGGTTTGCCTAGATATGTTATATTTTGGGCAGTCTTGGAGTATGTGCTCTGCTGTCTGTGACGCCAATCCACATGTGCACATGTTTACCCCATGACCTGGTACTGATGTAACATCTCCACAGAAATTGGGTTGGAGATATCTCCTTCCCCTCTTCAAGTCCAGCAGGATGTTCAAGGCCAGTAAAAGAAGCCCACATGTGTGACGTGACAATGGCTCACGCCTATTGGAGTGAAGCTAGAATAGACTTTTTCTCCGACCTGGAACTGATGTAACATCTCCACAAGGATTAGGTTGCAGATTTCTCCCTCCCCTCTTCAAGCCCAGCAGGCTGTTCAAGCCCAGCAGGCTGTTCAAGCCTGGTATTAGAAACCCACATGTGTGGAGAGGCATGTCAGAATGTAACCGGGTCATGGTTCAGCACAGCACATACAGACCAGCTAGGAGCAGCACATACAGACCAGCTAGGAGCAGCACATACAGACCAGCTAGGAGCAGCACATACAGACCAGCTAGGAGCAGCACATACAGACCAGCTAGGAGCAGCACACACAGACCGTCAGTTAAATGTCAGTTCACTAACTGGACCATATCCTCATGCTTATAAGTAATACTCTATCAACTTTGTCCATAGGCATCAGTCTTAACTTCATAGGGCAACTCCATGAATCTTCTGCTGTTCCTATCTCAAAGCAGGATAGAACACACAATGGGCTAAAGTGTAGGTAGCCTCATAGCAGATAATGCCGCTGGAGTATGAAGTAATGGGCCTTCACATATTTTAGGTTATGACATATGAGGTAGAATAGACAGTACCCTCCTTCATTGCCTTTCCTTCCCAGATATTCAAAACAATGTTTTCCTGTAGTGAATTTGAATAACGAAGGCACAAACAATAGATTGCACAATTTATTGCCTGGCATATTTAGCTGTATCTCAGGTACATACTGTAGAAATCACACTACTTAGACTAAAGTAATTAGATCAATCCTTCAAGCTGAAATATACAACACACATACACAGTAGTGTCAATTGCCTACCATGCACAAAATTGGCTTCTGTAAATTAATGGCGATTGCTTCTGCAACATTTAACATGCGGCCATTTTGTGTGTTAAACAACACCTGAACTGCATTGTCTCTATCAACC
>JACEFZ010014310.1:0-210385 GCA_014155875.1 Cepaea nemoralis | reverse complement strand
GCAAATATTTTTTATGAAATTCTCAATTTTGAGCTATCTCAAATTTTGTCAACAAAACTGCCTCAGGAGTGCAAATTATTATTTTTATGGTCATGTCTAGTGTCAGTACATTGTCTTAGACTAATTTCCTAGATGATTCAGAAACTTTTATATTTTGGGAAAAATCCATGAACGGCCGCCTGTTGAAAATTCTCAATTTTGAGCTATCTCAATTTTGTCAACAAAACTGCCTCAGGAGTGCAAATTATTATTTTTATGGTCATGTCTAGTGTCAGTACATTGTCTTAGACTAATTTCCTAGTGATTCAGAAACTTTTATATTTTGGGAAAAATCCATGAACGGCCGCCTGTTGAAAATTCTCAATTTTGAGCTATCTCAATTTTGTCAACAAAACTGCCTCAGGAGTGCAAATTATTATTTTTATGGTCATGTCTAGTGTCAGTACATTGTCTTAGACTAATTTCCTAGATGATTCAGAAACTTTTATATTTTGGGAAAAATCCATGAACGGCCGCCTGTTGAAAATTCTCAATTTTGAGCTATCTCAATTTTGTCAACAAAACTGCCTCAGGAGTGCAAATTATTATTTTTATGGTCATGTCTAGTGTCAGTACATTGTCTTAGACTAATTTCCTAGATGATTCAGAAACTTTTATATTTTGGGAAAAATCCATGAACGGCCGCCTGTTGAAAATTCTCAATTTTGAGCTATCTCAATTTTGTCAACAAAACTGCCTCAGGAGTGCAAATTATTATTTTTATGGTCATGTCTAGTGTCAGTACATTGTCTTAGACTAATTTCCTAGTGATTCAGAAACTTTTATATTTTGGGAAAAATCCATGAACGGCCGCCTGTTGAAAATTCTCAATTTTGAGCTATCTCAATTTTGTCAACAAAACTGCCTCAGGAGTGCAAATTATTATTTTTATGGTCATGTCTAGTGTCAGTACATTGTCTTAGACTAATTTCCTAGAGATTCAGAAACTTTTATATTTTGGGAAAAATCCATGAACGGCCGCCTGTTGAAAATTCTCAATTTTGAGCTATCTCAATTTTGTCAACAAAACTGCCTCAGGAGTGCAAATTATTATTTTTATGGTCATGTCTAGTGTCAGTACATTGTCTTAGACTAATTTCCTAGTGATTCAGAAACTTTTATATTTTGGGAAAAATCCATGAACGGCCGCCTGTTGAAAATTCTCAATTTTGAGCTATCTCAATTTTGTCAACAAAACTGCCTCAGGAGTGCAAATTATTATTTTTATGGTCATGTCTAGTGTCAGTACATTGTCTTAGACTAATTTCCTAGAGATTCAGAAACTTTTATATTTTGGGAAAAATCCATGAACGGCCGCCTGTTGAAAATTCTCAATTTTGAGCTATCTCAATTTTGTCAACAAAACTGCCTCAGGAGTGCAAATTATTATTTTTATGGTCATGTCTAGTGTCAGTACATTGTCTTAGACTAATTTCCTAGTGATTCAGAAACTTTTATATTTTGGGAAAAATCCATGAACGGCCGCCTGTTGAAAATTCTCAATTTTGAGCTATCTCAATTTTGTCAACAAAACTGCCTCAGGAGTGCAAATTATTATTTTTATGGTCATGTCTAGTGTCAGTACATTGTCTTAGACTAATTTCCTAGAGATTCAGAAACTTTTATATTTTGGGAAAAATCCATGAACGGCCGCCTGTTGAAAATTCTCAATTTTGAGCTATCTCAATTTTGTCAACAAAACTGCCTCAGGAGTGCAAATTATTATTTTTATGGTCATGTCTAGTGTCAGTACATTGTCTTAGACTAATTTCCTAGTGATTCAGAAACTTTTATATTTTGGGAAAAATCCATGAACGGCCGCCTGTTGAAAATTCTCAATTTTGAGCTATCTCAATTTTGTCAACAAAACTGCCTCAGGAGTGCAAATTATTATTTTTATGGTCATGTCTAGTGTCAGTACATTGTCTTAGACTAATTTCCTAGATGATTCAGAAACTTTTATATTTTGGGAAAAATCCATGAACGGCCGCCTGTTGAAAATTCTCAATTTTGAGCTATCTCAATTTTGTCAACAAAACTGCCTCAGGAGTGCAAATTATTATTTTTATGGTCATGTCTAGTGTCAGTACATTGTCTTAGACTAATTTCCTAGTGATTCAGAAACTTTTATATTTTGGGAAAAATCCATGAACGGCCGCCTGTTGAAAATTCTCAATTTTGAGCTATCTCAATTTTGTCAACAAAACTGCCTCAGGAGTGCAAATTATTATTTTTATGGTCATGTCTAGTGTCAGTACATTGTCTTAGACTAATTTCCTAGATGATTCAGAAACTTTTATATTTTGGGAAAAATCCATGAACGGCCGCCTGTTGAAAATTCTCAATTTTGAGCTATCTCAATTTTGTCAACAAAACTGCCTCAGGAGTGCAAATTATTATTTTTATGGTCATGTCTAGTGTCAGTACATTGTCTTAGACTAATTTCCTAGATGATTCAGAAACTTTTATATTTTGGGAAAAATCCATGAACGGCCGCCTGTTGAAAATTCTCAATTTTGAGCTATCTCAATTTTGTCAACAAAACTGCCTCAGGAGTGCAAATTATTATTTTTATGGTCATGTCTAGTGTCAGTACATTGTCTTAGACTAATTTCCTAGATGATTCAGAAACTTTTATATTTTGGGAAAAATCCATGAACGGCCGCCTGTTGAAAATTCTCAATTTTGAGCTATCTCAATTTTGTCAACAAAACTGCCTCAGGAGTGCAAATTATTATTTTTATGGTCATGTCTAGTGTCAGTACATTGTCTTAGACTAATTTCCTAGTGATTCAGAAACTTTTATATTTTGGGAAAAATCCATGAACGGCCGCCTGTTGAAAATTCTCAATTTTGAGCTATCTCAATTTTGTCAACAAAACTGCCTCAGGAGTGCAAATTATTATTTTTATGGTCATGTCTAGTGTCAGTACATTGTCTTAGACTAATTTCCTAGATGATTCAGAAACTTTTATATTTTGGGAAAAATCCATGAACGGCCGCCTGTTGAAAATTCTCAATTTTGAGCTATCTCAATTTTGTCAACAAAACTGCCTCAGGAGTGCAAATTATTATTTTTATGGTCATGTCTAGTGTCAGTACATTGTCTTAGACTAATTTCCTAGATGATTCAGAAACTTTTATATTTTGGGAAAAATCCATGAACGGCCGCCTGTTGAAAATTCTCAATTTTGAGCTATCTCAATTTTGTCAACAAAACTGCCTCAGGAGTGCAAATTATTATTTTTATGGTCATGTCTAGTGTCAGTACATTGTCTTAGACTAATTTCCTAGTGATTCAGAAACTTTTATATTTTGGGAAAAATCCATGAACGGCCGCCTGTTGAAAATTCTCAATTTTGAGCTATCTCAATTTTGTCAACAAAACTGCCTCAGGAGTGCAAATTATTATTTTTATGGTCATGTCTAGTGTCAGTACATTGTCTTAGACTAATTTCCTAGTGATTCAGAAACTTTTATATTTTGGGAAAAATCCATGAACGGCCGCCTGTTGAAAATTCTCAATTTTGAGCTATCTCAATTTTGTCAACAAAACTGCCTCAGGAGTGCAAATTATTATTTTTATGGTCATGTCTAGTGTCAGTACATTGTCTTAGACTAATTTCCTAGATGATTCAGAAACTTTTATATTTTGGGAAAAATCCATGAACGGCCGCCTGTTGAAAATTCTCAATTTTGAGCTATCTCAATTTTGTCAACAAAACTGCCTCAGGAGTGCAAATTATTATTTTTATGGTCATGTCTAGTGTCAGTACATTGTCTTAGACTAATTTCCTAGTGATTCAGAAACTTTTATATTTTGGGAAAAATCCATGAACGGCCGCCTGTTGAAAATTCTCAATTTTGAGCTATCTCAATTTTGTCAACAAAACTACCTCAGGAGTGCAAATTATTATTAGATGTGTATAAGAGACAGCTTTTATATTTTGGGAAAAATCCATGAACGGCCGCCTGTTGAAAATTCTCAATTTTGAGCTATCTCAATTTTGTCAACAAAACTGCCTCAGGAGTGCAAATTATTATTTTTATGGTCATGTCTAGTGTCAGTACATTGTCTTAGACTAATTTCCTAGTGATTCAGAAACTTTTATATTTTGGGAAAAATCCATGAACGGCCGCCTGTTGAAAATTCTCAATTTTGAGCTATCTCAATTTTGTCAACAAAACTGCCTCAGGAGTGCAAATTATTATTTTTATGGTCATGTCTAGTGTCAGTACATTGTCTTAGACTAATTTCCTAGATGATTCAGAAACTTTTATATTTTGGGAAAAATCCATGAACGGCCGCCTGTTGAAAATTCTCAATTTTGAGCTATCTCAATTTTGTCAACAAAACTGCCTCAGGAGTGCAAATTATTATTTTTATGGTCATGTCTAGTGTCAGTACATTGTCTTAGACTAATTTCCTAGATGATTCAGCAACTTTATATGTTTGGGAAAATTCATGACCGTGATATGTTAAATCTGTTTGAGCATAATTGTCTAGTGAACAGCCATCTTAAGAGTTTATTTAACTTCCTTACTGTGTGTGTTATAAAAAGTTTGAACTTTTTCCTTATTCACTGAAATTTCCTCCAGAATGCAATGTACCGTACTTGCATACACAAATTGATACTCAATTATGTAAAAAATGCTGTTTTGTAGTCATTTAATAACTTAAATTTTTTTGCGAAATCTGTGGTGCTAGATTGATGCATCTGAAGATTCTGTATTCTGGTACTACAAAAATTCTCAATGTATAATTACCAATTTTTAAAGTAAAAACATTAACCACCCTTTGTACATCCTGGCAACTACTGTGACATCAGCTGCTACTGCAAGTCTTGACACTTAGGGAACTATTTTCTGTCGACTGGGTGCTGCTTTGGTGTATCTGAAGATCGGTATTCTGGTCTTACCTTTGTTGGTGCTTCTATGGTGAATCCTGACAGAGCTAGAAACAGAGTATGTGAATAACACAGTCATGCAAGTGTGAAAACTAATGAGGGAAGGGAAGAGGGAAGAATGAAGGAAGCAATGTGGCAGATGGACCTGCAGTAATCATAATGGTGGTTTGTGTATTTGCAAATAGTATTTTACAAACTATTTAGTTTTAATTTTCTACCTCACATCTAAACAGTCTTGCAAATGTTTTCTTTCAAATGTTCTCAGCTTTGTTCCATCAGTTTGGACATATTATACTTGCATTCAAATTGTTCTTCACGCGAAAGTCCTCTGGGCATTGAGTTTAGAGCCATTTCTCTGCTGCCTTTATCCTCTGCTGGTGCATAAGCCTTCAGCAAACCAATGCCAAGTCATACTATCTGCTACAATCTCATGTAGGCCTGCCATGTCCTCCTATATTATTCTCACATCTGTGGTCATCTTTCCAAATTCATACATAATTCTACATTCCAGGTGCCAATTCCACAATTTCCTATGTAGTTTAGTTTAGTTTAGTCAACGGATCAACATCACGGTACACAGGTGTAACCATAATGTTCCGTTCTACTCCTAACTAAAAGCCTGAGTTTGGAGAATCTCAGCTCAGTGCATGACTCCGCAGCACCGGCGACGATCCTGAAATACTTTGGGTAGCTTTTTACCTCGAAATTTTGCACGGCAGTGCTGTTAGGCTACTCTTTTTCAATTTCAAGCTGCCAAGGGATTTTTTTACACGCGTTTTGTCCGATCTTATTACCCAAAGACCAGGGAAATTTTTTACTAGAAGTCCACGTGGAAAAAATCCCGGCCTCACTGAGGCTTGAACCAGGGACCTCCAGCACTCAAGGCGACACCATAACTCAAGACTACTCAGCCCCTGAGTGTCTCTCCTACGGTAAAAGGATGTAAATAAGCAATCACAATCATTGGGCTTTCTCCACATCATGCCACATCTCTTCTAGAAGAACCTCTCCTCCTTTTATTTGGCTTAGTTATTTTTTTCCCAAAACAATGAAATCATCATCATGTGCCATGATGATAAGCATGTGTTTTTTTTTCCCCCCCAAGTGCAAATTTTTTTTTTGGGCCTATGTCAGAATTTTTAAAAATTTTAATATTAGAAACTTTTTTTGGGGAAAAATTAATCATTTAAAATTCTAAATTTTGGGCACCAATTTTGCCAAAATCCCCAATTTATTTTTTTTAGGGTCATGCATGGTACTTGTTTAGAAAATTTCCTAGTGATTCAGAAACTTCTTATATTTTGGGAAAATCCATGAACGGCCACCTGTTGAAAATTCTCAATTTTGAGCTATCTCAATTTTGTCAACAAAACTGCCTCAGGAGTGCAAATTATTATTTTTATGGTCATGTCTAGTGTCAGTACATTGTCTTAGACTAATTTCCTAGTGATTCAGAAACTTTTATATTTTGGGAAAAATCCATGAACGGCCGCCTGTTGAAAATTCTCAATTTTGAGCTATCTCAATTTTGTCAACAAAACTGCCTCAGGAGTGCAAATTATTATTTTTATGGTCATGTCTAGTGTCAGTACATTGTCTTAGACTAATTTCCTAGTGATTCAGAAACTTTTATATTTTGGGAAAAATCCATGAACGGCCGCCTGTTGAAAATTCTCAATTTTGAGCTATCTCAATTTTGTCAACAAAACTGCCTCAGGAGTGCAAATTATTATTTTTATGGTCATGTCTAGTGTCAGTACATTGTCTTAGACTAATTTCCTAGTGATTCAGAAACTTTTATATTTTGGGAAAAATCAATGAACGGCCGCCTGTTGAAAATTCTCAATTTTGAGCTATCTCAATTTTGTCAACAAAACTGCCTCAGGAGTGCAAATTATTATTTTTATGGTCATGTCTAGTGTCAGTACATTGTCTTAGACTAATTTCCTAGTGATTCAGAAACTTTTATATTTTGGGAAAAATCCATGAACGGCCGCCTGTTGAAAATTCTCAATTTTGAGCTATCTCAATTTTGTCAACAAAACTGCCGCAGGAGTGCAAATTATTCTTTTTATGGTCATGTCTAGTGTCAGTACATTGTCTTAGACTAATTTCCTAGAGATTCAGATACTTTTATATTTTGGGAAAAATCCATGAACGGCCGCCTGTTGAAAATTCTCAATTTTGAGCTATCTCAATTTTGTCAACAAAACTGCCTCAGGAGTGCAAATTATTATTTTTATGGTCATGTCTAGTGTCAGTACATTGTCTTAGACTAATTTCCTAGTGATTCAGAAAGTTTTATATTTTGGGGAAAATCCATGAACGGCCACCTGTTGAAAATTCTCAATTTTGAGCTATCTCAATTTTGTCAACAAAACTGCGTCCTAATGATTCAGAAACTTTTATATTTTGGGAAAAATCAATGAACGGCCGCCTGTTGAAAATTCTCAATTTTGAGCTATCTCAATTTTGTCAACAAAACTGCCTCAGGAGTGCAAATTATAATTTTTACGGTCATGTCTAGTGTCAGTACATTGTCTTAGACTAATTTCCTAGTGATACAGAAACTTTTATATTTTGGGAAAAATCCATGAACGGCCGCCTGTTGAAAATTCTCAATTTTGAGCTATCTCAATTTTATCAACAAAACTGCTGCAGGAGTGCAAATTGTTATTTTTATGGTCATGTCTAGTGTCAGTGCATTGTCTTAGACTAATTTCCTAGAGATTCAGAAACTTTTATATTTTGGGAAAAATCCAAGTCTGGCGACCTGTTAAAATTTCTCAATTTTGAGCTATGTCAATTTTTCGAAACAAATCCCTCCAGTAGGGCAGATTATTACTTTCATGGTGATATATAATGTCAGCACATTGTTTTAGACTAATTTTCTAGTCATTGAGCAACTATGGATGTTTGGGGAAAATTCATGACCGGTGATATGTTACAAATTGTTTGAGCATAATTATCTAGTGATCAGCCATCTTAAGAGTTTATTTTAAACTTCCTTACTGTGTGTGTTATAAAAAGTTTTGAACTTTTTCCATATTCACTGAATATTTCCTCCAAGATGGCAATGTACGTACTTGCATACACAAATTGATACTAATCTAGTGTAAAAATGCTGTTTTGTAGTCATTTAATAACTTAAATTTTTTTGCGAAATCTGTGGTGCTAGATTGATGCATCTGAAGATCTGTATTCTGGTACTACAAAAATTCTCAATGTATAATTACCAATTTTTAAAGTAAAAACATTAACCACCCTTTGTACATCCTGGCAACTACTGGTGACATCAGCTGCTACTGCAAAGTCTTGACACTTAGGGAACTATTTTCTGTCGATTGGTGCTGGCTTGGTGTATCTGAAGATCGGTATTCTGGTCTTACCTTTGTTGGTGCTTTTATGGTGAATCCTGACAGAGCAGAAACAGAGTATGTGAATAACACAGTCATGCAAGTGGTGAAAGCTAATAAGGGGAGGAAAGAGGAAGAATGAAGGAAGCAATGTGGCATGTGGACTGAGGAAGCAATGTGGCATGTGGACCTGTAGTAATCATAATGGTTATATATATTTGCAAATATTATTTGCAATTTATTTAGTTTCAATTTTCTACCTCACATCTAAACAGTCTGCAAATGTTTTCTTTCAAATTTTCTCACTTTGTTCCATCAGCTTGGAAAATTATATTGCATTCAAATTTTTCTTCACATGAAGTTCTCTGGGCATTGGGTTAGAGCCATTTCTTCTGCCCATTATAGTCTGCTGGTGCTTAAACCTTCAGCCAACTCATGCCAAGTCATCCTATCTGCTGCAATCTCAAGTAGCGCTTGCAATGTCCTCCCTATATTATTCTCCCATCTGTGCCATCTTTCCAAATTCATACATAATTCTAACATTCCAGGTGCCAATTCCACAATTTCCTATGGTAGTTTAGTTTAGTTTAGTCAACGGATCAACATCACGGTACACAGGTGTAACCCATAATTGTTCCGTTCTACTCCTAACTAAAAGCCTGAGTTTGGAGAATCTCAGCTCAGTGCATGAACTCCGCAGCACCGGCGACGATCCTGAAATACTTTGGGTAGCTTTTTACCTCGAAATTTTGCACGGGCAGTGCTGTTAGGCTACTCTTTTTCAATTTCCAGCTGCCAAGGGATTTTTTTACACGCGTTTGTCCGATCTTATTACCCAAAGACCAGGGGAAATTTTGTTACTAGAAGTCCACGTGAAAAAATCCCGGCCTCACTGAGGCTTGAACCAGGGACCTCCAGCACTCAAGGCGGACACCATAACTCAAGACTACTCAGCCCCTGAGTGTCTCTCCTACGGTAAAAGGATGTAAATAAGCAATCCACAATCATTGTGGCTTTCTCCACATCATGCCACATCTCTTCTAGAAGAACCTCTCCTCCTTTTATTTGGCTTAGTTATTCTTTTTCCCAAAAACAATGAAATCATCATCATGTGCCATGATGATAAGCATGTGCGGTCAAGTTTTGTGATCTTACACTATTATCCAGATATACTTTTCTGTCTTCCCCTGGTTCATTTCGCCTCAATCTTGCCAGTTGTCACCAAGTTCTCAAGTTTATCTTTTCTTAAAATATCCCCAAAATATTTGACTCCATCTAATTTCTCAAATCAGTTTACGGCTTTCATTTGCTTCTGTCTGTCCATGGTATTCTTTGTATTTTCCTAAAAAACCACATTTCCACTGTCATAGATATTTTTCAGCTATGCTCACAGTGACAATGAAATACCTTAAACCTGTGGAAGAAACATGACCAGCCTGGATCTAATTCCTGTTAGCCCATACATGCTGTGTTAAACCATGACTGGGTTACATCCTAACATGCCTCTCCCCTCATATAAAGTCTGAGAACTGATTGTACACATCCTGCTGTTTTCTGATCTTACAGAAGGACAGGAGAGCTCCGCAGCATAGTTCTTGTGGACATCATTTGGTTTCTGGCCTGGACTTTAGAAGAAGTTTATAACTCAACCTCATTCTGATTTTTTTTTTAAGGACTCAACATGAACACCCCACCTCCCCGTGGTGTAGACTGGGAAACCATGGCAATGATTTTAAGGGCCAAAAGGGACAGACTCCCCTTGGTCAGATTTTTCTGTCCTAAACCTGCGACTGGCCTAGAAAGCCAGGAGAGGATTTTCATACTCTCGTAGAAAAACTAAGAAGTATAATCAGACTAAAAAAGCACACTACAACACAATCTTCCTACCAACTCTATGCTAAAAATGCCAAACCTGGACAATGACAGATAGAGAAAAGAAAAATCACAACAACAGAAATGAGATTTCTGAGATGAATACTCATTGTGCCAAGAAGAGAGGAAATCAGAAATGAAGAAAAGTAAAAAGTTGCTTAAAAGTCAACAGGGTCAACTTCAATGCACCGGGGTTTTATCCCATATGGCTTAGTCTCTTTCCACAGCACGGAAAGCATCGCACAAAGTACAAACTCGGTAACTCCAGCAATGACCCTCAAGTCTCCACACACAAAAAAGCACTCGTGAACCGAAGGACGCAGCCCAGAATCGAACCCTCAACCTTCAGAGCCCGAGTCAGACTGCTTGACCACTTCACCATGGAGTCTCCCACAGAAGCATAGATTTTATAATTAGAGAATCAAAAATGTTCATTTTGATCAGGATTTTTCATATGGGAAAGAAGTTTGATTATCTTCACTAGTTTACTATGCCATGTATGCAGTCTCAAAAAAGAGGTTGTGTTTTTATATATTTACTGGAAGGTCAGTGGAAATTCTATAACTAAAATCTTGTTTGGAATGTACAATTGTGCGGTTATTACTGTGTATGACGGTGAGGTTGTCATTCAAAACAAGTTCAAATAAAGTTAAAGAAATCAAATTCTGGATGTAAAAATTGTCTGATTATTATTTCTTTAATTACCAACTTTGAAGTACTAGTGGCTTAAATTTTGCTATGCGATATAAATCACTATTGCTGAAGGTCAATTATGAAAATGGAACGGCTTTCACCTCTAATTCATATGGTTGCCACTAAGTTGGAGCGAGTGTCAACCATCCTGTTACATTATTCAATATACCCAAGTAGATTACATGAACCTAACACAAAAACCATAAAACAGTGCCATAAATTAACAAAACTGATGTTTTCTGATTAGTCAAATACTCATTACTATTCAATCACCACCAAAAACAATTTTGAGAATACATGTTGACTGATTATAAAATTAAAAACCACCACCCTTTGTACATTCTGGTTCATCTTGACAACAGCTGGTGACATCAGCTGCTACTGTCTTGATTGCTAGGAAACTTGTCTGTCAACTGATGCTGGCTTGGGTCTGAAGAATTTTCTGTGCTCAGCTACGGAATAGGAAGATGTTTACATCAAAGAGGCATACACTGGATGAATGGATGGAGGGAAGTAGGGGAGTGGGAAGGAAGGAAGGAAGGAAGGAAGGAAGGAAGGGAGGGAGGTAGGGAGGGAGGAAGGAAGGAAGGAAGGAAGGAAGGAAGGAAGGAAGGAAGGAAAGGCAGGCAGGCAGACAGGCAGACAGGCAGGCAGGCAGGCAGACAGGCAGGTAGACAGGCAGGCAGACAGGTAGGCAGGCAGGCAGCAGTGAGGTTATGGGGCAATGGGGACAGACTCCCCTTGGTCAGATTATTCTGTCCTAAACCTGCGCCTGGCCTAGAAAGCCAGGAGAGAATTTTCATACTCTCGTAGAAAAACTAAGAAGTATAATCAGACTAAAAAAGCACACTACAACACAATCTTCCTACCAACTCTATGCTAAAAATGCCAAACCTGGACAATGACAGATAGAGAAAAGAAAAATCACAACAGAAATGAGATTTCTGAGAAGAATACTCATTGTGCCAAGAAGAGAGGAAATCAGAAATGAAAAAAGTAAAAAGTTGCTTAAAAGTCAACAGGGTCAACTTCAATGCACCGGGGTTTTATCCCATATGGCTTAGTCTCTTTCCGCAGCGCGGAAAGCATTGCACAAAGTACTAACTCCGTAACTCCAGCGATGACCCTCATCTCCGAGAAAACAAATGCACTCGTGAACCGAAGGGCGCAGCACGGAATCAAACCCTCAACCTTCAAAGCCCGAGTAAGACAGCTTGACCACTTCACCATGGAGACTCCCACAGAAGCATAGATTTTAGAATTAGAGAATCAAAAAGGTTCATTTTGATCAGGATTGGTTTTATGGGAAAGAAGTTTGTTTATCTTCACTGGTTTACTACGCCATGTATGCAGTCTCAAAAAAGAGGTTGTGTGTTTATATTTTTACTGGAAGGTCAGTGGAAATTCTATACCTAAATTCTTGTTTGGAACTTACAATTGTGCGGTTATTACTAGGTACGACTGTAAGGTCGTCATTCAAAACAAGTTCAAATAAAGTTAAAGAAATTAAATTCTGGATGTAAAAATTGTCTGTCTATTATTTCTTTTATTATCAACGTTGAAGTACTAGTGGCTTAAATTTTGCTATGCTATATAAATCACTATGGCTGAAGGTTAATTCTGGATATGGAACAGCTTTCACCTCTAAGTGATATGGTTGCCATTAGGTTGGAGAGAGTGTCAACCATCCTGTTACAGTATTCAGTATACCCAAGTAGATTACATGAACCTAACACAAAACCATAAAACAGTGCAATAAATTAACAAAACTGATGTTTTCTGGTTAGTCAAATACTCATTACTATTCTAACACCACCAAAAACAATTTTGAGAATACATGTTGACTGATAATTAAAATAAAAACAACCACCCTTTGTACATTCTGGTTCATCTTGACAACAGCTGGTGACATCAGCTGCTACTGTCTTGATTGCAAGGAAACTTGTCTGTCAACTGATGCTGGCTTGGGTCTGAAGAACTTTCTGTGCTCAGCTACGGAATAGAAAGATGTTTACATCAAAGAGGCATACACTGGATGAATGGATGGAGGGAGGTAGGGGAGTGGGAAATAGGCAAGGAAAGAAGAAAGGAAGGAAGGAAGGAAGGCAGGCAGGCAGGCAGGTAGGCAGGCAGGCAGGCAGGCAGACAGGTAGGCAGGCAGGCAGCAGTGAGGTTATGGGCCAATGGGGACGGACTCCCTTAGGTCAGATTTTTATTTCCTAAACCTGCGACTGGCCTAGAAAGCCAGGAGAGGATTTTCATACTCTCGTAGAAAAACTAAGAAGTATAATCAGACTAAAAAAGCACACTACAACACAATCTTCCTACCAACTCTATGCTAAAAATGCCAAACCTGGACGATGACAGATAGAGAAAAGAAAAATCACAACAGAAATGAGATTTCTGAGAAGAATACTCATTGTGCCAAGAAGAGAGGAAATCAGAAATGAAAAAAAGTAAAAAGTTGCTTAAAAGTCAACAGGGTCAACTTCAATGCACCGGGGTTTTATCCCATATGGCTTAGTCTCTTTCCGCAGCGCGGAAAGCATTGCACAAAGTACTAACTCCGTAACTCCAGCGATGACCCTCATCTCCGAGAAAAAATGCTCTCGTGAACCAAAGGGAACAGCCCAGAATCGAACCCTCAACCTTCAAAGCCAGAGTAAGTCAGCTTTACCACTTAACCATGGAGACTCCAACAGAAGCATAGATTTTAGAATTAGAGAATTAAAAAGGTTCATTTTGATCAGGATTTTTTTAACGGGAAAGAAGTTTGATTATCTTCACAGGATGAATGGATGGAGGGAAGTAAGGGAGGGGAAAGTAGGCAAGGAAGGAAGGAAGGCAGCAAGGAAGGAAGGAAGGAAGGAAGGAAGGACGGGAGGGAGGGAGGGAGGAATGAAGGAAGGAAGGAAGGAAGGAAGGTAGGAAGGTAGGGAGGGAGAGAGGGAGGGAGGGAGGGAGGGAGGAAGGTCAAGGAAAGAAGTTTGATTATCTTCACTAGTTTACTATGCCATGTATGCAGTCTCAAAAAAGAGGTTGTGTTTTTATATTTTTACTGGAAGGTCAGTGGAAATTCTATAACTAAAATCTTGTTTGGAAATTACAATTGTGCGGTTATTACTGTGTATGACGGTGAGGTCGTCATTCAAAACAAGTTCAAATAAAGTTAAAGAAATTAAATTCTGGATGTAAAAATTGTCTGATTATTATTTCTTTTATTACCAACGTTGAAGTACTAGTGGCTTAAATTTTGCTATGCTATACAAATCAATATGGCTGAAGGTTAATTCTGGATATGGAACAGCTTTCACCTCTAAGTGATATGGTTGCCATTAGGTTGGAGAGAGTGTCAACCATCCTGTTACAGTATTCAGTATACCCAAGTAGATTACATGAACCTAACACAAAACCATAAAACAGTGCCATAAATTAACAAAACTGATGTTTTCTGATTAGTCAAATACTCATTACTATTCAATCACCACCAAAAACAATTTTGAGAATACATGTTGACTGATAATTAAAATAAAGACAATCACCCTTTGTACATTCTGGTTCATCTTGACAACAGCTGGTGACATCAGCTGCTACTGTCTTGATTGCTAGGAAACTTGTCTGTCAACTGATGCTGGCTTGGGTCTGAAGAACTGTCTGTGCTCAGCTACTGAATAGAAAGATGTTTACATCAAAGAGGCATACACTGGATGAATGGATGGAGGGAGGTAGGGGAGTGGGAAGTAGGCAAGGAAGGAAGAAAGGAAGGAAGGCAGGCAGGCAGGCAGGCAGGCAGGCAGGCAGACAGGCAGGCAGCAGTGAGGTTATGGGCCAATGGGGACGGACTCCCTTAGGTCAGATTTTTCTGTCCTAAACCTGCGCCTGGCCTAGAACGCCAGGAGAGGATTTTCATACTCTCGTAGAAAAACTAAGAAGTATAATCAGACTAAAAAAGCACACTACAGCACAATCTTCCTACCAACTCTATGCTAAAAATGCCAAACCTGGACGATGACAGATAGAGAAAAGAAAAATCACAACAGAAATGAGATTTCTGAGAAGAATACTCACTGTACCAAGAAGAGAGGAAATCAGAAATGAAAAAAAGTAAAAAGTTGCTTAAAAGTCAACAGGGTCAACTTCAATGCACCGGGGTTTTATCCCATATGGCTTAGTCTCTTTCCGCAGCGCGGAAAGCATTGCACAAAGTACTAACTCAGTAACTACAGCAATGACCCTCATCTCCGAGAAAACAAATGCACTCGTGAACCGAAGGGCGCAGCACGGAATCAAACCCTCAACCTTCAAAGCCCGAGTAAGACAGCTTGACCACTTCACCATGGAGACTCCCACAGAAGCATAGATTTTAGAATTAGAGAATCAAAAAGGTTCATTTTCATCAGGATTGTTTTTATGGGAAAGAAGTTTGTTTATCTTCACTGGTTTACTACGCCATGTATGCAGTCTCAAAAAAGAGGTTGTGTGTTTATATTTTTACTGGAAGGTCAGTGGAAATTCTATACCTAAATTCTTGTTTGGAACTTACAATTGTGCGGTTATTACTAGGTACGACTGTAAGGTCGTCATTCAAAACAAGTTCAAATAAAGTTAAAGAAATTAAATTCTGGATGTAAAAATTGTCTGTCTATTATTTCTTTTATTATCAACGTTGAAGTACTAGTGGCTTAAATTTTGCTATGCTATATAAATCACTATGGCTGAAGGTTAATTCTGGATATGGAACAGCTTTCACCTCTAAGTGATATGGTTGCCATTAGGTTGGAGAGAGTGTCAACCATCCTGTTACAGTATTCAGTATACCCAAGTAGATTACATGAACCTAACACAAAACAGTGCCATAAATTAACAAAACTGATGTTTTCTGGTTAGTCAAATACTCATTACTATTCTAACACCACCAAAAACAATTTTGAGAATACATGTTGACTGATAATTAAAAAAAAAACAACCACCCTTTGTACATTCTGGTTCATCTTGACAACAGCTGGTGACATCAGCTGCTACTGTCTTGATTGCAAGGAAACTTGTCTGTCAACTGATGCTGGCTTGGGTCTGAAGAACTTTCTGTGCTCAGCTACGGAATAGAAAGATGTTTACATCAAAGAGGCATACACTGGATGAATGGATGGAGGGAGGTAGGGGAGTGGGAAGTAGGCAAGGAAAGAAGAAAGGAAGGAAGGAAGGAAGGAAGGCAGGCAGGCAGGCAGGCAGGCAGGCAGACAGGTAGGCAGGCAGGCAGCAGTGAGGTTATGGGCCAAAGGGGACGGACTCCCTTAGGTCAGATTTTTATGTCCTAAACCTGCGCCTGGCCTAGAAAGCCAGGAGAGAATTTTCATACTCTCGTAGAAAAACTAAGAAGTATAATCAGACTAAAAAAGCACACTACAACACAATCTTCCTACCAACTCTATGCTAAAAATGCCAAACCTGGACGATGACAGATAGAGAAAAGAAAAATCACAACAGAAATGAGATTTCTGAGAAGAATACTCATTGTGCCAAGAAGAGAGGAAATCAGAAATGAAAAAAAGTAAAAAGTTGCTTAAAAGTCAACAGGGTCAACTTCAATGCACCGGGGTTTTATCCCATATGGCTTAGTCTCTTTCCGCAGCGTGGAAAGCATTGCACAAAGTACTAACTCCGTAACTCCAGCGATGACCCTCATCTCCGAGAAAAAATGCACTCGTGAACCAAAGGGCACAGCCCAGAATCGAACCCTCAACCTTCAAAGCCCGAGTAAGTCAGCTTGACCACTTCACCATGGAGACTCCAACAGAAGCATAGATTTTAGAATTAGAGAATTAAAAAGGTTCATTTTGATCAGGATCTTTTTAACGGGAAAGAAGCTTGATTATCTTCACAGGATGAATGGATGGAGGGAAGTAAGGGAGGGGAAAGTAGGCAAGGAAGGAAGGAAGGAAGGCAGGAAACAAGGCAGGAAGGCAGGCAGGCAGGCAGGAAGGAAGGAAGGAAGGAAGGTAGGGAGGAAGGAAGGAAGGTAGGGAGGGAGGGAGGGAGGGAGGGAGGTCAAGGAAAGAAGTTTGATTATCTTCACTAGTTTACTATGCCATGTATGCAGTCTCAAAAAAGAGGTTGTGTTTTTATATTTTTACTGGAAGGTCAGTGGAAATTCTATAACTAAAATCTTGTTTGGAAATTACAATTGTGCGGTTATTACTGTGTATGACGGTGAGGTCGTCATTCAAAACAAGTTCAAATAAAGTTAAAGAAATTAAATTCTGGGTGTAAAAATTGTCCGATTATTATTTCTTTTATTACCAACGTTGAAGTACTAGTGGCTTAAATTTTGCTATGCTATACAAATCAATATGGCTGAAGGTTAATTCTGGATATGGAACAGCTTTCATCTCTAAGTGATATGGTTGCCATTAGGTTGGAGAGTGTGTCAACCATCCTGTTACAGTATTCAGTATACCCAAGTAGATTACATGAACCTAACACAAAACCATAAAACAGTGCCATAAATTAACAAAACTGATGTTTTCTGATTAGTCAAATACTCATTACTATTCTAACACCACCAAAAACAATTTTGAGAATACATGTTGACTGATAATTAAAATAAAAACAACCACCCTTTGTACATTCTGGTTCATCTTGACAACAGCTGGTGACATCAGCTGCTACTGTCTTGATTGCTAGGAAACTTGTCTGTCAACTGATGCTGGCTTGGGTCTGAAGAACTTTCTGTGCTCAGCTACTGAATAGAAAGATGTTTACATCAAAGAGGCATACACTGGATGAATGGATGGGGGAGGTAAGGGAGTGGGAAGTAGGCAAGGAAGGAAGAAAGGAAGGAAGGAAGGAAGGAAGGCAGGCAGCAGTGAGGTTATGGGCCAATGGGGACGGACTCCCTTAGGTTAGATTTTTATGTCCTAAACCTGCGACTGGCCTAGAAAGCCAGGAGAGGATTTTCATACTCTCGTAGAAAAAACTAAGAAGTATAATCAGACTAAAAAAGCACACTACAGCACAATCTTCCTACCAACTCTATGCTAAAAATGCCAAACCTGGACGATGACAGATAGAGAAAAGAAATATCACAACAACAGAAATGAGATTTCTGAGAAGAATACTCATTGTGCCAAGAAGAGAGGAAATCAGAAATGAAAAAAAGTAAAAAGTTGCTTAAAAGTCAACAGGGTCAACTTCAATGCACCGGGGTTTTATCCCATATGGCTTAGTCTCTTTCCGCAGCGCGGAAAGCATTGCATAAAGTACAAACTCCGTAACTCCAGCGATGACCCTCATCTACGAAAAAAAATGCTCTCGTGAACCAAAGGGCACAGCCCAGAATCGAACCCTCAACCTTCAAAGCCCGAGTAAGTCAGCTTGACCACTTAACCATGGAGACTCCAACAGAAGCATAGATTTTAGAATTAGAGAATTAAAAAGGTTCATTTTGATCAGGATTTTTTTAACGGGAAAGAAGTTTGATTATCTTCACAGGATGAATGGATGGAGGGAAGTAAGGGAGGGGAAAGTAGGCAAGGAAGGAAGGAAGGAAGGAAGAAAGGAAGGAAGGGAGGGAGGGAGGGAGGAAGGGAAGGAGGGAGGAAGGGAGGGAGGAAGGAAGGAAGGAAGGAAGGAAGAAAGGAAGGAAGGAAGGACAGATGGGAGGGAGGGATGAAGGAAGGAATGAAGGAAGGAAGGAAGGAAGGAAGGAAGGAAGGAAGGAAGGAAGGAAGGAAGGAAGGAAGGAAGGAAGGAAGGAAGGAAGGAAGGAAGGAAGGAAGGGAGGGAGGGAGGGAGGGAGGGGGGGGAGGGAGGGAGGGGGGGGGAGGGAGAGAGGGAGGGAGGGAGAGAGGGAGGGAGGAAGGTCAGGGAAAGAAGTTTGATTATCTTCACTAGTTTACTATGCCATGTATGCAGTCTCAAAAAAGAGGTTGTGTTTTTATATATTTACTGGAAGGTCAGTGGAAATTCTATAACTAAAATCTTGTTTGGAAATTACAATTGTGCGGTTATTACTGTGTATGACGGTGAGGTCGTCATTCAAAACAAGTTCAAATAAAGTTAAAGAAATTAAATTCTGGATGTAAAAATTGTCTGATTATTATTTCTTTTATTACCAACGTTGAAGTACTAGTGGCTTAAATTTTGCTATGCTATATAAATCAATATGGCTTAAGGTTAATTCTGGATATGGAACGGCTTTCACCTCTAAGTGATATGGTTGCCATTAGGTTGGAGGGAGTGTCAACCATCCTGTTACAGTATTCAGTATACCCAAGTAGATTACATGAACCTAACACAAAATCATAAAACAGTGCCATAAATTAACAAAACTTATGTTTTCTGATTAGTCAAATACTCATTACTATTCTAACACCACCAAAAACAATTTTGAGAATACATGTTGACTGATAATTAAAATAAAAACAACCACCCTTTGTACATTCTGGTTCATCTTGACAACAGCTGGTGACATCAGCTGCTACTGTCTTGATTGCTAGGAAACTTGTCTGTCAACTGATGCTGGCTTGGGTCTGAAGAACTTTCTGTGCTCAGCTACTGAATAGAAAGATGTTTACATCAAAGAGGCATACACTGGATGAATGGATGGAGGGAGGTAGGGGAGTGGGAAGTAGGCAAGGAAGGAAGAAAGGAAGGAAGGCAGGCAGGCAGGCAGGCAGGCAGGCAGGCAGACAGGTAGGCAGGCAGGCAGCAGTGAGGTTATGGGCCAATGGGGACGGACTCCCTTAGGTCAGATTTTTCTGTCCCAAACCTGCGCCTGGCCTTGAAAGCCAGGAGAGGATTTTCATACTCTCGTAGAAAAACTAAGAAGTATAATCAGACTAAAAAAGCACACTACAGCACAATCTTCCTACCAACTCTATGCTAAAAATGCCAAACCTGGACGATGACAGATAGAGAAAAGAAAAATCACAACAACAGAAATGAGATTTCTGAGAAGAATACTCATTGTGCCAAGAAGAGAGGAAATCAGGAATGAAAAAAAGTAAAAAGTTGCTTAAAAGTCAACAGGGTCAACTTCAATGCACCGGGGTTTTATCCCATATGGCTTAGTCTCTTTCCGCAGCGCGGAAAGCATTGCACAAAGTACTAACTCCGTAACTCCAGCGATGACCTTCATCTCCGAGAAAACAAATGCACTCATGAACCGAAGGGCGCAGCCCGGAATCAAACCCTCACCCTTCAAAGCCCGAGTAAGACAGCTTGACCACTTCACCATGGAGACTACCACAGAAGCATAGATTTTAGAATTAGAGAATCAAAAAGGTTCATTTTGATCAGGATTTTTTTTATGGGAAAGAAGTTTGTTTATCTTCACTGGTTTACTACGCCATGTATGCAGTCTCAAAAAAGAGGTTGTGTGTTTATATTTTTACTGGAAGGTCAGTGGAAATTCTATAACTAAATTCTTGTTTGGAACTTACAATTGTGCGGTTATTACTAGGTACGATTGTAAGGTCGTCATTCAAAACAAGTTCAAATAAAGTTAAAGAAATTAAATTCTGGATGTAAAAATTGTCTGTCTATTATTTCTTTTATTACCAACGTTGAAGTACTAGTGGCTTAAATTTTGCTATGCTATATAAATCACTATGGCTGAAGGTTAATTCTGGATATGGAACAGCTTTCACCTCTAAGTGATATGGTTGCCATTAGGTTGGAGGGAGTGTCAACCATCCTGTTACAGTATTCAGTATACCCAAGTAGATTACATGAACCTAACACAAAACCATAAAACAGTGCCATAAATTAACAAAACTGATGTTTTCTGATTAGTCAAATACTCATTACTATTCTAACACCACCAAAAACAATTTTGAGAATACATGTTGACTGATAATTAAAATAAAAACAACCACCCTTTGTACATTCTGGTTCATCTTGACAACAGCTGGTGACATCAGCTGCTACTGTCTTGATTGCTAGGAAACTTGTCTGTCAACTGATGCTGGCTTGGGTCTGAAGAACTTTCTGTGCTCAGCTACTGAATAGAAAGATGTTTACATCAAAGAGGCATACACTGGATGAATGGATGGGGGGAGGTAAGGGAGTGGGAAGTAGGCAAGGAAGGAAGAAAGGAAGGAAGGAAGGAAGGAAGGCAGGCAGCAGTGAGGTTATGGGCCAATGGGGACGGACTCCCTTAGGTTAGATTTTTATGTCCTAAACCTGCGACTGGCCTAGAAAGCCAGGAGAGGATTTTCATACTCTCGTAGAAAAACTAAGAAGTATAATCAGACTAAAAAAGCACACTACAGCACAATCTTCCTACCAACTCTATGCTAAAAATGCCAAACCTGGACGATGACAGATAGAGAAAAGAAATATCACAACAACAGAAATGAGATTTCTGAGAAGAATACTCATTGTGCCAAGAAGAGAGGAAATCAGAAATGAAAAAAAGTAAAAAGTTGCTTAAAAGTCAACAGGGTCAACTTCAATGCACCGGGGTTTTATCCCATATGGCTTAGTCTCTTTCCGCAGCGCGGAAAGCATTGCATAAAGTACAAACTCCGTAACTCCAGCGATGACCCTCATCTACGAAAAAAAATGCTCTCGTGAACCAAAGGGCACAGCCCAGAATCGAACCCTCAACCTTCAAAGCCCGAGTAAGTCAGCTTGACCACTTAACCATGGAGACTCCAACAGAAGCATAGATTTTAGAATTAGAGAATTAAAAAGGTTCATTTTGATCAGGATTTTTTTAACGGGAAAGAAGTTTGATTATCTTCACAGGATGAATGGATGGAAGGAAGTAAGGGAGGGGAAAGTAGGCAAGGAAGGAAGGAAGGAAGGAAGAAAGGAAGGAAGGGAGGGAGGGAGGGAGGAAGGGAAGGAGGGAGGAAGGGAGGGAGGAAGGAAGGAAGGAAGGAAGGAAGAAAGGAAGGAAGGAAGGACAGATGGGAGGGAGGGATGAAGGAAGGAATGAAGGAAGGAAGGAAGGAAGGAAGGAAGGAAGGAAGGAAGGAAGGAAGGAAGGAAGGAAGGAAGGAAGGAAGGAAGGAAGGAAGGAAGGAAGGGAGGGAGGGAGGGAGGGAGGGGGGGAGGGAGGGAGGGGGGGGGGAGGGAGAGAGGGAGGGAGGGAGAGAGGGAGGGAGGAAGGTCAGGGAAAGAAGTTTGATTATCTTCACTAGTTTACTATGCCATGTATGCAGTCTCAAAAAAGAGGTTGTGTTTTTATATATTTACTGGAAGGTCAGTGGAAATTCTATAACTAAAATCTTGTTTGGAAATTACAATTGTGCGGTTATTACTGTGTATGACGGTGAGGTCGTCATTCAAAACAAGTTCAAATAAAGTTAAAGAAATTAAATTCTGGATGTAAAATTGTCTGATTATTATTTCTTTTATTACCAACGTTGAAGTACTAGTGGCTTAAATTTTGCTATGCTATATAAATCAATATGGCTTAAGGTTAATTCTGGATATGGAACGGCTTTCACCTCTAAGTGATATGGTTGCCATTAGGTTGGAGGGAGTGTCAACCATCCTGTTACAGTATTCAGTATACCCAAGTAGATTACATGAACCTAACACAAAATCATAAAACAGTGCCATAAATTAACAAAACTTATGTTTTCTGATTAGTCAAATACTCATTACTATTCTAACACCACCAAAAACAATTTTGAGAATACATGTTGACTGATAATTAAAATAAAAACAACCACCCTTTGTACATTCTGGTTCATCTTGACAACAGCTGGTGACATCAGCTGCTACTGTCTTGATTGCTAGGAAACTTGTCTGTCAACTGATGCTGGCTTGGGTCTGAAGAACTTTCTGTGCTCAGCTACTGAATAGAAAGATGTTTACATCAAAGAGGCATACACTGGATGAATGGATGGAGGGAGGTAGGGGAGTGGGAAGTAGGCAAGGAAGGAAGAAAGGAAGGAAGGCAGGCAGGCAGGCAGGCAGGCAGGCAGGCAGACAGGTAGGCAGGCAGGCAGCAGTGAGGTTATGGGCCAATGGGGACGGACTCCCTTAGGTCAGATTTTTCTGTCCCAAACCTGCGCCTGGCCTTGAAAGCCAGGAGAGGATTTTCATACTCTCGTAGAAAAACTAAGAAGTATAATCAGACTAAAAAAGCACACTACAGCACAATCTTCCTACCAACTCTATGCTAAAAATGCCAAACCTGGACGATGACAGATAGAGAAAAGAAAAATCACAACAACAGAAATGAGATTTCTGAGAAGAATACTCATTGTGCCAAGAAGAGAGGAAATCAGGAATGAAAAAAAGTAAAAAGTTGCTTAAAAGTCAACAGGGTCAACTTCAATGCACCGGGGTTTTATCCCATATGGCTTAGTCTCTTTCCGCAGCGCGGAAAGCATTGCACAAAGTACTAACTCCGTAACTCCAGCGATGACCTTCATCTCCGAGAAAACAAATGCACTCATGAACCGAAGGGCGCAGCCCGGAATCAAACCCTCACCCTTCAAAGCCCGAGTAAGACAGCTTGACCACTTCACCATGGAGACTACCACAGAAGCATAGATTTTAGAATTAGAGAATCAAAAAGGTTCATTTTGATCAGGATTTTTTTTTATGGGAAAGAAGTTTGTTTATCTTCACTGGTTTACTACGCCATGTATGCAGTCTCAAAAAAGAGGTTGTGTGTTTATATTTTTACTGGAAGGTCAGTGGAAATTCTATAACTAAATTCTTGTTTGGAACTTACAATTGTGCGGTTATTACTAGGTACGATTGTAAGGTCGTCATTCAAAACAAGTTCAAATAAAGTTAAAGAAATTAAATTCTGGATGTAAAAATTGTCTGTCTATTATTTCTTTTATTACCAACGTTGAAGTACTAGTGGCTTAAATTTTGCTATGCTATATAAATCACTATGGCTGAAGGTTAATTCTGGATATGGAACAGCTTTCACCTCTAAGTGATATGGTTGCCATTAGGTTGGAGGGAGTGTCAACCATCCTGTTACAGTATTCAGTATACCCAAGTAGATTACATGAACCTAACACAAAACCATAAAACAGTGCCATAAATTAACAAAACTGATGTTTTCTGATTAGTCAAATACTCATTACTATTCTAACACCACCAAAAACAATTTTGAGAATACATGTTGACTGATAATTAAAATAAAAACAACCACCCTTTGTACATTCTGGTTCATCTTGACAACAGCTGGTGACATCAGCTGCTACTGTCTTGATTGCTAGGAAACTTGTCTGTCAACTGATGCTGGCTTGGGTCTGAAGAACTTTCTGTGCTCAGCTACTGAATAGAAAGATGTTTACATCAAAGAGACATACACTGGATGAATGGATGGGGGGAGGTAAGGGAGTGGGAAGTAGGCAAGGAAGGAAGAAAGGAAGGAAGGCAGGCAGCAGTGAGGTTATGGGCCAATGGGGACGGACTCCCTTAGGTTAGATTTTTATGTCCTAAACCTGCGACTGGCCTAGAAAGCCAGGAGAGGATTTTCATACTCTCGTAGAAAAACTAAGAAGTATAATCAGACTAAAAAAGCACACTACAGCACAATCTTCCTACCAACTCTATGCTAAAAATGCCAAACCTGGACGATGACAGATAGAGAAAAGAAATATCACAACAACAGAAATGAGATTTCTGAGAAGAATACTCATTGTGCCAAGAAGAGAGGAAATCAGAAATGAAAAAAAGTAAAAAGTTGCTTAAAAGTCAACAGGGTCAACTTCAATGCACCGGGGTTTTATCCCATATGGCTTAGTCTCTTTCCGCAGCGCGGAAAGCATTGCATAAAGTACAAACTCCGTAACTCCAGCGATGACCCTCATCTACGAAAAAAAATGCTCTCGTGAACCAAAGGGCACAGCCCAGAATCGAACCCTCAACCTTCAAAGCCCGAGTAAGTCAGCTTGACCACTTAACCATGGAGACTCCAACAGAAGCATAGATTTTAGAATTAGAGAATTAAAAAGGTTCATTTTGATCAGGATTTTTTTTAACGGGAAAGAAGTTTGATTATCTTCACAGGATGAATGGATGGAAGGAAGTAAGGGAGGGGAAAGTAGGCAAGGAAGGAAGGAAGGAAGGAAGAAAGGAAGGAAGGGAGGGAGGGAGGGAGGGAGGAAGGGAAGGAGGGAGGAAGGGAGGGAGGAAGGGAGGAAGGAAGGAAGGAAGGAAGGAAGGAAGGAAGGAAGGAAGGAAGGAAGGACAGACGGGAGGGAGGGATGAAGGAAGGAATGAAGGAAGGAAGGAAGGAAGGAAGGAAGGAAGGAAGGAAGGAAGGAAGGGAGGGAGGGAGGGAGGGAGGGAGAGAGGGAGGGAGGGAGAGAGGGAGGGAGGGAGAAAGGTCAGGGAAAGAAGTTTGATTATCTTCACTAGTTTACTATGCCATGTATGCAGTCTCAAAAAAGAGGTTGTGTTTTTATATATTTACTGGAAGGTCAGTGGAAATTCTATAACTAAAATCTTGTTTGGAAATTACAATTGTGCGGTTATTACTGTGTATGACGGTGAGGTCGTCATTCAAAACAAGTTCAAATAAAGTTAAAGAAATTAAATTCTGGATGTAAAAATTGTCTGATTATTATTTCTTTTATTACCAACGTTGAAGTACTAGTGGCTTAAATTTTGCTATGCTATATAAATCAATATGGCTTAAGGTTAATTCTGGATATGGAACGGCTTTCACCTCTAAGTGATATGGTTGCCATTAGGTTGGAAAGAGTGTCAACCATCCTGTTATAGTATTCAGTATACCCAAGTAGATTACATGAACCTAACACAAAACCATAAAACAGTGCCATAAATTAACAAAACTTATGTTTTCTGATTAGTCAAATACTCAATACTATTCTAACACCACCAAACACAATTTTGAGAATACATGTTGACTGATAATTAAAATAAAAACAACCACCCTATGTACATCCTGACAACAGCTGGTGACATCAGCTGCTACTGTCTTGATTGCTAGGAAACTTGTCTGTCAACTGATGCTGGCTTGGGTCTGAAGAACTTTCTGTGCTCAGCTACTGAATAGAAAGATGTTTACATCAAAGAGGCATGCGGTGGATGAATGGATGGAGGGAGGTAGGGGAGTGGGAAGTAGGCAAGGAAGGAAGGAAGGAAGGAATGAAGGAAGGAAGGAAGGAAGGAAGGAAGGAAGGAAGGGGACAGACAGACAGACAGACAGACAGACAGACAGACAGACAGACAGACAGACATTAGTCATTAGTCACGGTTCCAACATCACAGCAAAGGGTCGTCCCCATTATGCTCCGTTCCTGTGCCAGTGAATATCACATAAAATGTTCCTCACTGCCCCATGTGAAAAGTGGGAAAAGACAGGAGTCTCGACAAACAACAGCCCGCACAGATACACTGTGCAAAATGCCACCGCCAGAATGTCACCAAAAAAGTCCTCTACGAACAGTACAGTTCACCCCTGATGGAATTGGCAGTCATTTTCCCAACCAGATGTTCACCTACTAAGTCTTGATGTCTCTAGATATTGTTGTTCCATTTCTAGATGTTTTCTAGCCATCACGCCATTTTCTCTTATACAAAACAATCTTGAACAGATGTAAAGAAACACTTCACTCCATCGCCAGAATGCCAACACAAAAGTCCTCCTCGAAACAACAGTTCATCATTGATGGAAACGGCAGTCACTAGCAAAACCAGCAGCCACACATTTCTGCATAAGGCAGGAAAATCGGTTCCAGACTTCTGGTCCCAGCATGGCGGATAGACAGTGAAACAGTTAAGGCCTCTAGGTGTTTATGCTCATGGCTACAGGTGCATTCGCATTTTCCTCATGTTGGATTGGTAGTTTACGGTTCCGTCACCCTGCTACTGAGTTTAGTGCATGGCGCGACTCTGTGAGCTGTGAATTTCGTGCGAAATGTTTTTGAATCTGCCCAAGGTTGTGAAGCATGATCTGCATGTTCAGAGCAATGGCGGAGGGCATGTCCCAGAAATGACCATTTTTTGTGCCTTATGCAGAAATGTGTGGCGGCTGGTCTTCTGGTTGACTACCACTTCTTTTGACGATGAACCAAGCTTTTGTAGAGGACTGTTGTTTTGGCATTCTGGAGAAGGCATTATGTACAGCGAAATGTTTGTTTACATCTATTCGAGGTGTTGCGGTGTGATCTGCATGCTCAAAATGGTGTAGCTGGCTAGACGACATCTAGAAATGAAGCAACAACATCCAGAAATATCTGCAAATATGGCGGTTGGCGTGTTACAGCAGAAGGAAGGAAAGATGAAAGAAAGAAAGAAAAAAAGAAAGAAAGAAAGAAAGAAAGAAAGTCAATTTTGTTTAAACCCGTGCACCATCACCAGGTCAACAGACAAGTGTGCTAACTTCTGCAACACCACACTTCCCATGTCCATGTGGCAAACTGTATTTGATAACATGTTTTCTTTCAATTCTTCTCTGCTTTGCTCCATCAATAAGGAACAGTATCACTTCACTGCATTATAATTTTTGTGGCCCCATAAAATTACTGCCTGTCTGCCTGCCCAGTGAGGTTCGAATCTGCATGGAGGTGGATGTTTAAAACTGATCTGGGTTGCCAACTTGACCCAGTCGAACACGGGAGCAGAAAAGTCTTGGGAAGTGACCGAGTCTGGTAGGATGATGACCACATGACTGCTGGCGTGACTTCTGAAGTTAGAGAAGAGTTCGACCTGATGGCCAGGGACAATGGTGATAATCATCATCCAGTGCCTTGCTGGCTGGCATGGGAGATCATGCCTCTCCACAAATTACGATCTCCATCATCATGGATCAATTTGCGTGTTGACTCCCTTCCATGCCATGACACAAGGCAGTCAGGAATCTTCTCACGGTGTTTTATTCTATGTCTCTTTCCACAAATCTTTCCAGTTGTCAAAACATGTTCCTGTTTTTGTCTTCTCATAACGTGGCAAAAAAATTATAACTGCCTCTTTCTGATGTTCGTGATAAGTTGTCTTTGCGACTCAGCTTCCCTTAAAACATCCTGATTGCTCATTTTGACAGTCCAATTAATTATCAGCATTATTCTTTAAAACAACACACTGGTAATAGGGAAAGCTAATCCTCATGCAAAATAATAAATACTAGCAGTAGCATGTGTGTGAGCTGTGCTCAAGTTCACAAGCAAGCAAACACGCACAAAACAAAAAACAACAATAAAAATTATCCAAGTGCCAACTGGTCTATGAATAATACAGGTCTAGCACCATACACCAAATATGTCTTACGGCAAGTGAATGGTCCTTTATGTTGACTAACTTATAAATTAGCTGAGTATGTGTTTATTGCTTTAGCCACATTTTCCAACGTTATTCTTAAAAGTGCTCATCGCACCTACACACTCACCTGTCTTTTATATGTCACCCCCTGCATGAAGCCATGGATATAGTCAAGGGTCATAGACTAAGATGAGGCAGGTCCTGGATAGCACAGGCAGAAATATCTATACATCAGGTTTGTGATCTAGAGACCATCAATCTTGGAAGAGAGTGGGTTGAAGAAACGGAAGGCATGATGGACTGGCACAATGTAATAACACTGGGTCGTGAGTGCAGAGAATGGGCAGCGGGCCGCACTGAGTTTGAGATGCAACAACTGATCCAGAGTAAAATACATCAAGGTGACATAGTGATCTGTACTGATGGGTCAGTGGTGAGAAACAGACGGGGTGGTTGGGGTTTTATTGCAAAGGCTAATGGACGAGTCTTGGGAAAGGAGAGTCTGGCATATGAGACTACGACCTCCAGAATGAGAATGGAGATGGAAGTAGTAACATCAGCATTCTGTTTGTTAGAATAGACCACTAAAACACCCATTGTATTCATTACGGATCGAAGGATTATGCTTAGCAGTGGAGAAAGAAAAGTTTCGTGTGGAATGGCTATCCTCGCTTAAGAGGTCACAGATTGTGAGTATAGTATGAATATTATGCCTGGCCATGCGGGGGTGCGGGGTAGTGAAGAGACTGATAGGCTGGCAGGGAATGACCTCTTGGTGGTAGATTACATATGGATAAAGGAGGGGTGGTTGTGCGCCTGTAGGAACTGGTGGAGAATGCGGGGAAACAGATTGAGAACCCATATGTGGAAAGAATGAGATTGCAGGGGATTGGCAGGGGTTCTGGAAGAATCTCAAAACTGAGAAGGAAGACCAGGAGAACTTTCAATCAGATAATGGTGGGAATGATTAGTAGTATGAATCTTTGCTGGCTGTTGAACGAGGGAACAGAGCACATATAGGAATGTCCTGAGTGCAGTGATGTCGGTTCTTAGCTCAACTTTATTATTTTTTGTTGTGTATCCCTTACGGGGTGTTGCAGTCAACACCAGCATTTTTCAGCTGCTGTTGATGTACTAGGCAAGTGTTACGTTCAGTAGTTTGCCATTGCTTTCTGAACGACCGGCTCCCATACCAGCACGTTATAACACAGCGCGACATGGTCTGCTGCACAAATCGGTCGCAGCTGAGCTTCAAACGCCTGGTACCCGGCTCAAGAACCGCGTTTGCAAGCCTTTAGCCACGGAGCCGGCTTAGCTCAACTCAGCTCAACTTTTATGTGTTAAGTAAAATCAACTCACTATCCATGAAGAGATTCAGGCAGATGTTCAACCACTGGCACCATCACCATGGGAACTCTCCATTAGCAACTGAACAAAGGGACGCAGCATGTGTGGACATGTCCCGAGTACAATTATGTTGATTCTTTATTTCATGTTCATACAAAGAAACAATGAAGATCAAGTTTACATTTGTAAATAAACACTAAACATTTTACAAAATGACGAGTGCCCAGTCCAGCACCTTCTCTTTAACCATTTCTTCTAGAAGAAAGAAATAGAGATCTAGTTCAGTGAGACTAATGGTAACAAACTATCATACAAATGTGAAGATTACAATCTCTGTTATGATAACATAGGTGCTACCTACATGCCTGCCATAACACATCCCAACCTTTTATCCTTATCATAACTTAAGTAGAGCCCCAAACTATTATAGACCTGACCACGGACTGAATGCTGTTTTCTCTGGAATAGTATTATTCAGTTTGTGTGGTTTTTCTTGGATGCATTAATGACCTATGGTCTTTTTGTTTGCTGAAAGCTTTACAACTATTTAATCTACTGTCACTAATGAGCATGTTCTTGTAAGGCTAATACATTTCTACTACCAGTTTTATTCATTATTTTACTGCAGTTAAACCCATCTCTTGTTTGCTCTGCAGGAGGATGATGAATGTAAGAGTTAGGAGGAATCACATGATCTGAACACATAGAGCCTCAAGTATTAGAGCCTCTGAACTCACACAGCCTCAAGTACTGCAGCCTCTGAACTCACACAGCCTCAAGTACTGCAGCCTCTGAACTCACACAGCCTCAAGTACTGCAGCCTCTGAACTCACACAGCCTCAAGTACTGGAGCCTCTGAACTCACACAGCCTCAAGTACTGCAGCCTCTGAACTCACACAGCCTCAAGTACTGGAGCCACCCAAGTAAGATTTATATTGCAACATTATATAGTGTTAGGGGACATATATGTAGTGATTAGTCAGTTGTACAGCTCAAGAGACCAGACTGAAAAACAAAAAAAAACAACAGGTTGAATGGATTCAAACTAGACTAGAGCACCATAGGGAAAGCCAAGGAAGAATGGTCGTCCAAAACAGAACTGGTGTCACCAGCTGCTACACTCTAAGGGAGATACTGAGAAGAGGATCTGAGCACTTATGAACTAATAGTTTGATGTCTAGTGAGGATGATCTGTTGACCAACCAACCAACCAACCAAAACTAACCAACCAACAACTCAAAAGAATGATTTTTTTCTTGGCCATAAACTGTTCCTTCCCCAAATACTGCACGATGTGTGATTTGCTTTGACTTGTGTATCAAGCAAAACATGGATGTTATATCTTTTAAGTGTGGTTTCTGCATACTCTAGAAATCTGCCTACATATTATAACATGTATTGCAGTACATCTTTCAACCATAAATTTACAGGTGTCCTTCAGGGGAAACAAAACATAATAACATTGTTACCTACCATGCATGTTGTAACAAATAAGCGGCTAAGTGTAGTGGTTGTAGGACCAGTTACCCTATCCAATGAACCATTAACAAATCTACTGTATGGAAATAAAATAACTCATGCCAACCAAGATTAAAGCAGTGCCTTCTAAAGAAGTATAAAGTGATGTGCAGAAAGCTTAAGGAATCTGGATGGCCAATTTACTTCCATTCACATAGAAACATCTCTAGAATTTCCACCTAGAATGTTAAATCTATGTACGATTTAAGAGATAGTGGTAGAAGAAATTAAATATTATATTCATATTATTCAGCAACGTACAAAACATGATGACACCTGTGACATAATTCATTCATAATTAGTGGAAATCCAATTCCAAGCACAGGTATGTCGATTGCATGAACCTCCTTGTAATTAGGTAAAGTGACTGGAACAGTTATCACCTGACTGTCAACAGGCAATGAAGGTCACAATATGTTTCTGAACTTTAAAACAAAATGTCTATTGGAAAAATTACATATGAACCAACAATAAAATTCAACAAAGGAGATACTGAATATGTCACAAACTTTGAATACTTTGCTCAACAATGGTGACTGTACAAAACAAGTCTCAACAATGGAGACTGTACAAAACAGGTCTCAACAATGGTAATTGTACAAAACAGGTCTCAACATTGATGACTGTACAAAACAAGTCACAACAATGATGGCTGTACAAAACAAGTCTCAATAATAATGACTGTACACAACAAATCTCAACAACGGTGACTGTATAAAACAAGTCTCAACAAATGGTGACTGAACAAAACAAGTCTCAACAATGGTGACTGTAAAAACCAAGTCTCAACAATGGTGATTGTATCAAGAAGTTTCAACAATGGTGACTGTACCAAGAAGTCTCAACAATGGTGATTGTACACAGAAATCTCAACAATGGTGACTAAAAATCAAGTCTCAACAATGGTAATTTACCAAGAAGTCTCAACAATGGTGACTGTACACAGAAATCTCAACAATGGTGATTGTACAAAATTCTCAACAATGGTGACTACAAAAGAAGCCTCAAAAGTGGTGACTGTACAAAAGAAGTATCAACAATGGTGACTGTACAAAAGTCTCAACTATGGTAACTGTACAAAAGTCTCAACAATGGTGACTACAAAACAAGCCTCAGAATCTGAATGTACAAAAGAAGTCTCAACAATGGTGACTGTACAAAACAAGCCTCAGAAATCTGACTGTACAAAGAAGTCTCAACAATGGTGAATGTACAAAAGAAGTTTCAACAATGGTGATTGTACAAAAGAAGTCTCAACAATGGTGATTGTACAAAAGAAGTCTCAACAATGGTGATTGTACAAAAGAAGTATCAACAATGGTGATTGTACAAAAGAAGCATTAAAATGGTTAATATACAAAAGAAGTCAGAAGAAGTCTGGTCATAACAACGCTGAGGTTAAACATATGACTGGCACCTGCCATCTTGATATAGAATAGTTTGTAAAATAGAGTTAGACCTCTCGATAACACAATGCGTGGACTGAATTTAGAGACCATGTGTCGCCCAAGCAGCATAATACATTTCTCTGCCTGTCTAGTTTACTTAAGAGGAAAGGTAACACCAATACATCTGAAACAAGACAAGCTGCAGAAGGTTCCAGATCAGCAAAGCAATACTCTGTCTGCCTGAGAGCTTCCATCCTAGTCCCAGTTGCATACTAAGGCTTAGGGCCTAATCTGTCTCGCCATGACATTTAATCTTCATGTTGCATTAACTCACACTAGGGTAAGGCTTGAACCCTCCCAAATGCACTCCTCCGCCTGAAGCCGTTGACACAGTGTGGTGTGTCGGGTTCGGTGAGCACCGCCCAGCATTCAGCACTAAAGGGGGTAGTACTGTCTACTGTCATGCTGTAGCTCGGTCATATCTGACCAAGACCTGACTTTCGGTTAAACATAATTAACAGTCTATGTAGATAAAGGCTACTCTGTTTCCTGCTTATTTATCACTCAGCAGAATGAGCACAAACACAACTATATGACAACGTTACGTAAATATTCTACAGCTGTCATTATTTTACTTGGAGTTTCTCTTCTCTTCCCACCCTTCATCTTGCTCTAATTTTTTTTTTTTAAATAAAGCGAAATCCTATCAATAATAATAATATCAGATTGTAACCTAGTTATCTAACCCAGGTATTCTCTGATTTCCTTGTGTTTGTTAAATGAAACAATTTATTTTTTCATAATGTTCAAATGATTTTGATATGCGTTGATGCCATAGTGGCATAACTTGTACTACTTGACTTGTACTGTGTAATCAGTAATCACTGAATCAGTGTCAGCTTTGAATTCTGTTTAGTTAGTAGTTGTGGCAATAGTATACTAGAAGCTAATCTAACATGTCGCTGTCAGTATTTTACATTGCCGCCTATTCAAGCCAATCTTTATCAATTGATTAATTACTATGCGGCAGGTAGTACAATAGTCTGGACATCACATTACCTCAAGCAAAGAGCTCGTTCACTAGCTGTAGGCGCCATATTGCTGCTGATATGGGCAATCACTCTGTCCTGCTAGAAGTTGTCCACAAATTGTGTACAAATATCTGAGGTACAAAATTGTTGCTGTGAATGACTTATGTCCTATTTTAAAAAATGCCACATTAAAACTTCTAATTTAACTGTTTGGATATGGAGTTAGAATGTGGTAGAGTGGGTAAACGACGACAAGAGACGATAGTGCAGTGGTTCTCGACCGGTGGGGAATTCCCCCCCCCTGGGAGGGGGGGGGGGGGTAATTTTATTAGTGTTTCCAGGGGGGGGGGATGAAGATCATTTCAAGGTCACGTTAATACAAGAACCGATTACTTGATATTGCTTTTCCCTTCATACTTTACAGTTATGTATGTCTCATCCTTCTAAAATTCATTTTATAAAGTAAGTAGACCTACAAATCACGTTTTATGTGGATGTCTAGACCTGTTTTACAATGAAGAAGTACACTGTCTACCACCAAGTGAGGTGAAGTCCGACGATTAACACACTGATAAATCATGATTTGGTCTAACAGACTGATCGTCTGTTGGGACTTTATTGATGCTATAGTATATGAACCATCAAGATGACCACCGATCTATATGACCAGACCCAGTTGGCGTCAGACTTGTCATGATATTCATCGCATATACTAGTGACACATTACCATCTAAAGGCGATGGAGTTTCTGAGAAATTCTACGACCTAGTCCGGGTCAGTCAGACATTTTGGACTGTAGTTGAGCTGCTAAGCTCCAACATGTATGCAGCACTTAGTGATCGTCAGCAGGCGACGCCTTATGTCAGGGGGTCGCCGCAGTCAGACTTTATGTGAGAACTAGTTGGGGGTGGGGGGCTACGTCATAGATTGACACTTATTCAACTAACATAGGTGCTAGTAATATCCAGTCACAAGATTTCAAGTCAGCTTTGCTTGGAGGGAGCCCGGTGAGTCTACAAAACCGGGCAGGCGTACGCTCTCAACAGATACTCACGTGCCTCATTATGATCACGGGATCATCTCTGAATCTTCTATCCTCTGTTGTCTAAATTGTATATAGACCTAATTTCTATCTTACTCTTCAACCTTCTTATCTGGACTATTGTACAATAAATTTCGCATTTTGTTACCATGTCTTTGCTTGAGTCTGTGTATGTCGCGTGGACTGAGCCCCCTTAGGGTACCTATCCATAGGTTGGGAAGTGAAAGACAGGTGGAGTCCCGAGTCTGTAGAGATTCAGTAGACGAACTATACTTGTGTTGTGATCATTACAGCTTGGGAAGGTCGAAGTGTATCCCTACCTGTCAAAGCCCCAGAGGTACTGGTACACTACCGATCCCGCAAGGCACCACCAAAACACTCGCCGTCAGCGAGTAGTTGAAACGAAATACCCGAGGCCCTGATATAGAAAACACAAGCTTCACTCGTGTTGACTTTGACACGTGTCACAATTTGGTTTTCCATCTTCTACGAGGGCGAGTCAAAAAGTAAGTTACACAATTCTGTGGGATGGCAGATAAATGTAGTTGGTGTTTTCTGCAGGTGTTATTAGGTGACAGCAACATCGACATTTATATTTCCGTTCGTCAGGTGGCGCTAGGTGTCTCATGCATATGCGCAGCGCATAAACAGAATGGCGACTCTACTTGGATATATTGTTGTTGGTTCAGAAGTCCAACTGCCACATCTAAAATCTACTTTCAGATGGAAGAGGGCTGCAGTGATACAACTAAAGATGAATGGACTTATCTTGAGTTCAAAAAGCTGAAACATTAAAAAATCAATCGGTATTCCATTGTACATCTCCTCAAGATCAATCGCCGCAGCACATGTTTCAATGCCTGAGTGGAAACCTTCATAGACATCATGGACAAAAACTGCTGCGTTGGTCCAAGTTTCTCTGTTTAGACCAGTGTTTCCCAACGTGGGGCCCACGCCCCACAGGGGGGGCAATTTGACTGTTAAGGGGGGCAATTCGAAAATGGAAGAAATCGGCTGAATATTATAACAAAACGGGGAGACTTGAGACTGAAGTTTACTAAATTGGAACCTGACATAAGATCTCTTTGCAGCAAGCATCAAGCGCAAGGATCTCACTAAATTTAAGTAATAAATAATTACTAATAATTAAAATAATATAGAAAAATCTTTCATTAAAATTATTTTGTACTTGAATTTCAGTTCTCCATTATATGTTTTGAAAATTTACTTACTGTGTTTGCTCAATAATTACCTAGTGATTTCTTCCTAAAACCTATCATTCAAGTTTCTTTAGTGAACATTTCAATTTTTGAATATTAAAAATAATGTATATGTTGAGGGGGGGGGGGGGGGGGGACATGGGGCGGGGGAGGGGGGCAATATGAATTTTAGAAAGGCTTAAGTGGGGCATGGTACAAAGAAGGTTGGGAAACACTGGTTTAGACTGTACCCTCCAAGGGTAGGTGGGAAATAATCTTGCCTCTCTAGCTGGCTTGATATTTTTCTAGCAATTAACGTCTCCAGCAGCTTGCCTGTTGTATTTTGCATGGTTATTACCCGGTATCCCTGAATTTTTGTGTGGTCTTTACCAGGCTTCGGCAAGAGAATCAGATAGCTGTGTAACCTCTCCTCCTTGATGCTAGCACTCCCTATTCTGTTGTTGTAGATATCTGCTAGTTTCTCTAACTCGTTGTAGGTACACATACTGATGTCGTCATAACTTATACCATGTGACAATGGTGAGCTGTTTCTTGATCGTCGAAGCACAGCCCTCATCTCTTTCACTGTTTCTTCAAATTAAATGTTCTGAGCCTTACACCTATCTGAGGTAACCTCTTTGGCAAAATTTCGGTTGGCTGCTCTGCTCTAGATAGCGTTCGAAAAGGGCTTTGCCCTTATTCACGTCAGGCCTCTGCCAGATAAGGTCAGCACTTTGGAAGTCAAGAACACTCTTATTCTTGACAACCCCATTCATACTTGTATGTAATCACCCGAACAATTTCAGTGACTTGTCTGTGCTTATTCTTTGACCCAACTCTGCCCATTTTTCACTTTTAACCAGTTTTGTTTTAATAGCTAACTTTGGTGTCCATCTCTCTTTCCAAGTGCACAATAAGACTAGGACGGGCACCTCTGTTCTTCTTGGCGTTTTGCCATTTCCTTACAGCACCACGCTTATCCACCCAAGTCTTCTCCACCTTACAATTCCACAAAGGTGGATGTTCCCAGCTTTTTTTTTTTTCCCGCAATGATGATTCCTGAGCTTGTCACGCCTTACTTTACGCACCTCTTTTGAACTGAATTGTCATACTTAAAGTTCTTGACTGTTGTCTTGTGCTGCATGGTTCTGTTGTTCTCCACCAATATGCTGCAAGGGTGGTGGTCGCTGCCATGATGCCCTAGAACACCCCATCTACACACTGTAGTGAGTGACGGAGTCACCAGCGCCAGGTCAATAACACTGTTCTCGTCACCTGGACGACTTGCTGTCCTGTGCCACAGCCACTGTTGATACAAACTTGGTCACTAGTTTCAAGTGCCGTCTCGAGCTTCTCTTCCTGCGTTTTGGAAGAAATGTTACCCCAATATTTGCCCTTAACGTTGAAATCGCCACAAAAAATGACATTCCTTTCGTGACATAATATGTCTCTCAAACACTGCCATCTCTGGGAATCCATACTCGTGTTACAGACATAAACATTCACCAACACGAATGGTAGACCAGAGTGAACTCTAACAGCCTGTAATTGTATCTCGTCACTGTCCCACCTGGACATGTCCAGCTCTGAAACCACCATACAGTCTTGAATCAGAATCGCCATTCCCAGGTGTCGCCTGTTATAGAAACATTTGAAGCCGGCTATATGGAGTGTATTAACACAGTCTCGTCTCCTGAAGCACAACTATATCGTTCCTGTATGCTAGGCTTTCCAAAATAGGGCCTCGTTGTTTAGCGCTGGCACAATTCTAATATATAATACGCCTGTTCTTGAGGCCCAGTGGGTAGCATTTGCGTCTGAAACGCCTAGCACCGGCCCGTTTGCCTTGTCGCTTGCGTTGTGTACCACGCCAAATCGGTTTGTTTACTGTGTGCACGGGGCACCAAATCTGCTCCGCCATTTTGAAGAAAACAGAAAACAACACAGTAACTCAACACGTATCTGTAGCGATGCTAGTTACAAATGCTTTGACCACAATTAGTCGACTGTCATAGCTGGTCTCCGTGGCTAAAAGCTTGTGAAGCGATTCGTGAATCGCTTACCACGCGTTTGAAACACAGTGGTGACCGATTTGGCAGCAGACCGTGTTGCGCTATGGTTTTAACGTGTTGGTATGGGAGCCGGTCATTCAGAAAGCAATGGCAAACTACTGAACGTAAAATTTGCCAAGACATCAACAACAGCAGTACAATTCTGGCGTCCTGTAAATAGGATATGAAAAAAACTAACTAACTACCTAACTAAGTAACTAACCAACTAATTAAGTAACTAAGTAACTAACTAAGTAACTAACTAACTAACTAACTACCTAACTAAGTAACTAACCAACTAATTAAGTAACTAAGTAACTAACTAACTAAGTAACTAACTAACTAACTAACTAACTGACTATCTAATTAAGCAACACATATGTAGACCTGTAGGCACTGACTATTGGGGCCGCTGTAACACAATCGTCTAGCGCACTTTTCTACAGGCCTGTTGGTCATATGTTCGAATCCCCACCCAATGGAATATGGTTAAAACGTTGATAGGGCTGTCAGGTTGACCCAACTATCATGGACCGGGCAAGTAACAATCTGGTGGCGTCATACTGACATCACTCACTGAGTGCCGATTGGTCTAGGCACAGGCGATAGCACCATGTACCCAATACACCTTGAGGCGTGTAGAAGAGCCCTTTACTTGACTTACGGACAGTTAGACTGGCCCCAGTCTTCTAGTTTGTTGTGTCTGGACAGTGAGACTGACTCCAATCTTCTAGGTTGTAGTGTCTGGATCAGTATTGTGAATTTAGATCAAGGTAACCTATTGCTGTACATCACAGTAAAGCTAACAAAAGGTCAATTTCAATGCCTTATGATTTCTAGCACCTTCCGGTCATGACAGACGATAGTTTTTACATTGTGCTTAAAAATAGCACAAAGCCAAGGCTGAACTGAAGAAGCCATGTGTTGCCCATGCAGCAAGACCCCTCTCTCGGCCTGCCTAGTTTACTCCAGAGGAAAGGTCACACCAATAAGCCTGGAACAAGACAAGCTGCAGAAGCTGCCGGATCAGCAAAGCATTACTCTAACTCTCCGCCAGTCAGAGCTCCAATCCTAAACCAGTTGCTGGCAGAGGCTTGAAGCATGGTCTGACCTGCTATGATATTTAGTTTTTAGGTTGTGTTTCCTCGCACCAGGATCAAGCCTGTAACCTCCCATTTGGCTCTCTACTCCCGCGGCGGGAGTCGGGTTTAGTGAGCGTCGCCCAACATTCGGCTCTAACAGAAAGAACTGTAGACTGTCAAGAACACAAAGAATAAATGTTAAACTGTAAACATTCAATGTGTGTGTGTGTGTGTGTGTGTGTGTGTTGTGTGTGTGTGTGTGTGTGTGTGTGTGTGTGTGCATTGAGTTTATCGTAACAAGTATGTGGCCTATGCCGTCTCTGTGGCGAAGATTATGCGGACGCAGTTCATAATCCCACATACCCGCGGTGGAAACACAGCTGCGTGCGATTTCTCAGCAGACCGCCTTGCGTTGTTTTTTTTTCTTTTCGAATTGATATGGGGGATTGTCGTTCGGGCACAGCAATGGCAAATTACTGATCGTAAAATTGCCAGGATATCATAAACAGCCAAAAAGTGCTGGGTAGCCTATTACATCCTGTATAGAATATACGTATTAAATTTTATTTGGCCTGTAAAACAGACCGGACAAAAATTTATTTAAGACGTCATGTAATGATTCACAGTTAAAAGGATGAAACATTGACTGTTATTTCGAAGTAAGAATAGAAAGAATGCGTTAGAATATTTTCACACATCTAAAATTAAGCCATAACTTTTATTTAAACTATGAAGAGATACCTTAAAGTAATTATCACATTATTTATTATGTTTTATAATTTAGGTAACTATTGTAAAGATATTGACGAAAGTCAAATAATTATTACAACTGTTTAAATTACCTAAACATATTCATTCTACTATAAGTATTGTCCCGTGAAATAACTAATGTAGTTATGTCCCTCGCCTTAATTTTAATTACATGTTTTTCTGTTTTTTATTTCGTACAACACTGTGTTTTTACAAGAAGACTCCCAGCCGTCATATGCAGCAAGATGTTCTAATTGTTTGTGTAATGATGGCATAAGTACCTTCAATAAATAAATGAACAACGTAACCTGAATAGAACAATTAAACGCAGACAGTCTAGTTTTGTTTTACAATCGTGGTCCGATGAGAAATAAACTTGAATACTCAGTGACCACTAGGAAATGTGACAGGAAAAGAGGATGGAACTAATTGTTGTTTTTTGTAAAACCGGTCGGAAACTTCTGTTTCTTTTTGTTTGTTTGCTCTCCCCCCCCCCCCCCCCCCCCCCTTTCGCATAAACTTTATTTGCCATGAATAATTCAGTTTTTCTATAGTTCTGTTGAAGCATTAAACATTTTAACTCCACCATTTTAGTTGATGGCAATTACCCCTTCTCCAACATCCCCCCCACCCCACCCCCATTTCCCCCCCCCCCGCCAAAAAAAAAAAAAAACATGGGATGTTTGACACTGCATGTAGGTGACAGAGCACTTACAAAGAAAACAATTCATGAGAATCTCGCATGAAGCCAACACCGGAAATCCTTCAAATAGAAGAAGAGAAAAACAGAACACAGATTACAATAATAATCGCAAAATCAGAACTAAAGTTACTAAAGTCTGACCCAATGAAATATACGCAGACATTAAAAACAGAAGGTAGTTAGTTGTGTGGTTCTTTTCAGAAGGAGAAGAAAGAAATGGCAACTTTTATGTTTGCATCCTTAGTGGCCATTAATCTGGTCAATAAAACAGATCACTCGATCCCTGCATGGCTTCGATGTACTGCTGTGGAGTCAAACATTCAGCGGTGTATATGTTATACCTCGACTGTTAAAACTCGTAATTTTAATTCCCGCTGCCTTTTTTGTTGTTATACAAGAACCGGTTAAGTATAATTATGTTTCTTGTGTAAACTGTCTGTACTGTCTGTATTCATGTTATCATTTCTGGAAATATTTAGTAGATTCCTTCCCCGAGCTTCAAATATCCAAGTCAATAATGAGTCGTGGAGAAGAATCTGACTGGCTTCTTCGTCGTGGTGGTGTTCTGATATTATAAATGTCTCTTCCGGTCATGGCGCTGGTTGTTATCTGTTTTTTTTAAAATAATTACTTACAAATTTCTCTGTGGTTGCCCCGTGCGCTTCAGGCGGTGTAGGGTAGTCGTAGTTGTCGAGGGGCAGCGGTGTGGTAACAGGGGTTTGGGGGGGGGGGGAGCTGGAGGTGTCGTGCTCTCGCCGTCAGACCAGCTGAAAATTCTCTCTTTGTGCAGTCTAGCCCCCTTCTTTGTTTGTCCTTTGACCGGCCATTTAATACTCCAGTGGGAGTCCTCCCCACAGACTGTACACTCCGTACGGCGCCCGGGAACTGTGATGAAAGACGGTGTACCTTATCTTCTACCTCGTCCAACACCATGTGCACGTAATGTGTAATGTGGCAGAGTATCGTTCTGGTTGTACAGCAGTAACCACTTGTCCGTGCTGTTTTCAAGTTTATGCACATCCGCATTTATATCTCCCGAAATATCCGCGGCTATTTGCTTCACTGTCTCAACCTTTGCGGTTATAGGCATCCAGTGAAGTATAGCCTTTGTCTTCTCTTTCTCTATGTTTTCCATTACAATAGTTAATTTAGGATCCTGCATTTCATACTTCATACCGTGAAGCCGTTCATAATGCTTCTGATTTCAGCGTAGCGTACCATCTTTTAAGGTCCTCAAAACGGTAGATGGATTTTATCCCTTGGCTACCGATCCGTCAAGGCGAGTAGTTGAAACGAAATACTTGAGGCCCTGATATAGAAAACACTAGTGTGTTTGCTTGATGGAGTGCTCCTCCCTCAAAACTTTCACTCGTGTTGACTTTGACACGTTTTACAATTTGGTTTTCCATCTTCTATAATCCGTGACAGAGGAAATCTTTAATCAAGATCTACATGTGTTAAAACAGTCGAAATCACTTCCACAAAATTAATATCACTGATATGTTTGAATAATCAGTGACAGAGGAAATCTTTAATCCAGATCTACACGTGATGAAAAACAATCGAAATAAATGCCACAAAATTAATATTACTGATGTGTTTGAATAATCCGTGACAGAGGAAATCGTTAATCCAGATCATTTGAAGGTGATTATTGTCCTAAGGGGTGACGGTGTGTACTAATGAAATCAACATCATGCATGCAGTGCTCGGTCTTGCACAAAGTGGGCATTCGTGAACCAACGTAATCCACGAACCCAGAGGCCGGACAAACATAATCTTTCTACAACAATCACTGTTGTGATTTTCTCGTTTACCATTAGAATGTAATCAGGAAAGAAAATGTCTTAGTGTTTTAATTTAATTTTAAAGACTTCAACAGATGTTTATTTGGTGTCAACAGCAGATGAAGCAGGAGTACAGCCTTGTTTCTTGGCTTGGGCACAGTCCCCTGGCGGAAACCATTTCTGAATCTCCTGAAGACAACTTTCAGGTGACTCATTCTTCCTGTACCAGTTGTCTTCCTCCTCAGAGCCTTCTTGGGCCAATTCTAGTGCCTAAAGCGTGGGCTTGGGTATGCACATCTGGCGCATGTTTTCTTCTGAATGTGAAAGGCTCTCTGCCCACACCTCCGACAGAAGTTGTGGGCCTTGTTATACCTTTTACCAAAACTGGAAGTACTCTTCGTCATCTTCTCTAGATCGGAATTTTTTTTAAAAATCTCTCACCTTTTTTTTTTCTTAAATACTGGATTTTGTTGTTATCGCTATTTATACACATATGTATGTATTTACACATGATAATGGATTAGCGTCGCTCTAGCTTTTGAGGTAGAAATTATTCCAATGGAGCGAGAAATAGACGTTCAGAAAAATAGAAAGACTAATCACTGCCGAAGAAGAGACCAACTGACTCGCGATTCTAGACTTGTGATTTCAATATGTCCCAGAACTGACCAAGTCTTCTGACAGTGGCAAGCGGAAATGGATGACGAACAATGGTACTTAGATAAAGACAGTAGGCCAAGGGATTCCTGCTGCGATGCCTGGATGATAAATGGTCCCCCAAACCTAGTCCTGCCTCACAAACAAGGAGATAGACAGATTAACAAATAAAGTACATTACGGATCCAAACTATCTAGGAGTCACCTTTGATCGTCGCCTGACATGGAAGACACAGGTTGAGAAAAATCGAACAAGAGCAAGGCAAAGAATGGCAATCATGAAAAAGCTTGCTGGTACAACGTGGGGAGCAGATGAGAAAGTTCTCAAGAAGTTATATACTGGACGGGTGAGGCCAGTACTGGAATATGGCATTGCAGCTTGGGCAACAGCAGCTAAGTCAAACTTTAACAAAATAAGTAGAGTCCAAAATCAAGGAATGCGAATCATAACTGGAAGCCTGAAGACAACGCCTATTAATGAATTAGAAAAGATAACTTGTTTACAACCAATGCAGGATAGAAGAGATAGCAGAGCCCAGCAACAAGCTGAAAAATTTAGAAGATTGACAGACCAACCTATGTATAAAAGGTTTAGTGGTTTTGGAAAGGGAAGACTGAAGCGTAGCAACTTTGTAGAAACTGCAAAACGAAAAATTAGGGAAGATCCCATACTTAACATATCAACAGTCAAACCCATTTACAATGCAGACAAGTTCCCAGCTTGGAGACAGCAGCAACTGCCTGAGATGATAGAAAACATTCCTGGTATTGAGAAAAAGAACACTCAGCATGAAACCGAAAGAAGAGAAATAACCCTAAACTACATAAAAGAACATTACCCAAGCAGGAATTGGACCCATGCATATACAGATGGATCAGCCAAAAATTCAGTAGAGAATGGAGGAGGAGGAATTCTCCTAAATTTAAAAAATGGAGTGAAAAAAAACACATTCAGTGGCAACTGGAAAGTTTTCAAGTAACTTCAAAGCGGAGGTAGAGGCTCTGAAAACTGCAGCAGAAATGCTCTTGATGGAGGAAAATAAAGAGACACAAATAGCTATCTTTACAGATGCAAAGTCAGCTGTCTCAATACTGAAGAGCAAAAACAGCACAGAACTAGCTGACCTAAGAGCAGCACTCCATGGTCTATGCCAGAAATCCAAAAAAGTTGTAATACAGTGGATCCCATCACATTGCAGTATACCTGGAAATGAAGAGGCTGACAGACTGGCAAAAGAGGGCGGACGACTACCACAGCCTGACATAGACATAACCTATAATGAGGTAAAGAGGTTGATTAAAAGCACTTATAGAACCAAATGGGAATCAGAGCATCCAGGCCACCAGAAGGATGATGCATATTACAAACTCGACCGAAGAGAACAAGTAGCAATCTTCAGACTCCGCACAGGACATAACAGGCTGAAATACCACTTGTTCAACAAACTAAAGATAGGAGATACAGATGAATGTAATTGTGGAACTGGTAAAATGACAGCTAAACATTTGCTGCAAGAGTGCCCAATATATGCAGAACAGAGAAAGATATTTTGGCCCACACCTGCTTCATTCGAGGACAAGCTTTATGGAGATATCAACAAGCTCAAGTCGACTGCAGCATACTTTAACTGTATTCAGGTTGACATTTAAATGTACATGAAGAAGTATTTAGACTGCCACACTTCATACCACAGGCATGTCGGTTACACAAGCCTCACAGAGGCATGAAATGGAATATTGCTTGGATAGCAAATCCATTACGTGGAAAGTCCGAATCGAAAGCTCACTGTGTGGGCTTCATAAAAGGTGGAAAAAGCGTCCTAGTGGCACAAAATGGAATATTGCTTGGATAGCAAATCCATTACGTGGAAAGTCCGAATCGAAAGCTCACTGTGTGGATGTCATCTGCAAACTGCATTCTTCTGGCTTCTGGAAGAACAGCCTATGGTGAACGGAAGGCCCAATATACGGAAGTGAGGCTAAGCAGCCATGTGCAGGACGTGACGATTCCTTGGGTGAGCCCAGTACCAGAGTGCTGTGTGATGGCTCTGCAATTATGGAAGCCTCCTTGGATGGCGGGGAATGCCCATGGTCTGCCCCTGCCTTCCCTTGAGGGCCGACCAGGATGCCTTTGGCTGTTCTATATGGGCCAGCTGGGATGGGAGATGACACCACAACAGTGAGAGTCTAACGTCCTAAGAAACCCCCCGGGAAGGTTAACCCGGTCAACAAATGCCCGCAGAAGTCGGATGTGTCGGCCTAACGGCGCAAGAACGCAGCTCTGCTGTAAACAGGCACAGCGCAGTCACGTCCGAAAAAAAAAAAAAAAAAAAAAAAAAAAAAAAAAAACTCCGGATGAACGAAGAAGAAGAAGAAGAAGTACATTACTTTCGCCTCGTCATACAATTTTATTACACTAATCTTAGTCACTATGATAACAAACGAGTTTGTGTTGAAACTTAAAATAACAATTAAGTTTTTTATACAACACTTAGTGTGCTCCACAGGGGGCTACACTGAAACAAATGGGGTTTATCACTACCCCTTTATTCTTAAGTTTGATCTTGATATGTATATTTCCTGTCAGGCTATCCTGTATTAATCAGCTGAGTTATATTCTAATATAGACATCAGTCCTTGGACCTTATTTGGTTTAGACTAATTGGTTGAAGGTTTATAGTGGTGTCTAGCCACTTATCTGCAGATTCTTTTCCTCGCTGCCGGCAAACGTGTCCTTCATTATCGATTCTCCCATATATATAATTGTTCAGTATATAATTGTTCAATATATAATTGTTCAGTATAATTGTTCAGTATAATTGTTCAGTATAATTGTTCATTATATTTGTTTAACTATAATTGTTCACTATATATGTGTGTGCGTGTGGGAGCGAGAGAGAGAGAGAGAGAGAGAGAGAGAGAGAGAGAGAGAGAGAGAGAGAGAGAGAGAGAGAGAGAGAGAGAGAGAAAGTGGGTGTCAGTGAGAGGGAGAGAGTGAATGCGTGTGTGCGCACGTGCATGCGTGTGTGTGGAGAGAGTGACTGAGCGAGAAATGGTGGGGGAATGTGTCAGTGCATGCATTCGTACGTGTATGTGTGAGAGTGAGTGAGGGAGTGTATGCGTGCGTGCATGCGTTTATGTGCATGCGTTCATGTGTATGTGTATGTGTGATAGAGTGATTGAGAGAGTGAGTGTGTGTGTGTGTGAAGGATTGTGTGTTAGAGAGTGAGACAGTGGGAGAGTTGATGTGTTAGTGTGTGTGTGTGTGAGCGCGCGCATGCGTGTGAGTGTGTGAATATGAAAGAATACAGACACACACACAGAGAGAGAGAGAGAGAGAGAGAGAGAGAGAGAGAGAGAGAGAGAGAGAGAGAGAGAGAGAGAGAGAGAGAGAGTGAGAGCTGAGCAGATGCATGTCATGTAACACGCATGTTATGTAACACGCGAATCCATATGTTTGTGTATTCTCATCTGTCATATTATCAGTTAAATACCATTTGATTTCATCATGCATAATATAAACTCATGTTCATTACTGTAGTTTGAGTGAGTGAGTCAGTGAGTGGGAATGAGAGACAGAACGAGTGAGCGTGAGAGTGAATGAGTGAGCATGAGAGTGAATGAGTGAGCGGGAGAGTGAATGAGTGAACAGGAAAGTGAATGAGTGAGCGGGAGAGTGAATGAGTGAGCGTGAGAGTGAATGAGCGGGAGAGTGAATGCGTGACAGTGAATGAATGAGCGGAAGAGTGAATGTGTGTGTGTGTGTGTGTGTGTGTGAGAGAGAGAGAGAGAGAGAGAGAGAGAGAGAGAGAGAGAGAGAGAGAGAGAGAGCATCACTATTTTTACGTCACATACATTTTATGTACACATTTTTCTCCATGTTTAACATTTTTATGAGACTGCCCATGACAAGTGTCAGTGTATGTGTGTGAGTAAAGTGTGGGAGTTTGTTCATACTAGTTTCAATACTAACGTGAGACATTTTGTATGTGTCTAGATGTGAGGAAGTGTGAGTGTATGTGGAGGATGTGTGTGGGTGGGGGTGTGTGGGTGGGGGTATGCATTTGGATGGGTTGGGGTGTGTGGGTTTTGGTGGGTAGTGGTATTTGTGGGTGTTGGTAGGATGTGTGGATGGATGTGTGGAGGTGAAAGTAGGGGTGTTGAAATGGATATGGGGGATGTGTGTATGGGTGGAGGATATGTGTATGGGACGGATGCAGGGGATGTGTGTTTATGTGGGTGGAGATGTGTGGATGGTTTGAGGAAGTATGTGTGGGAGGCGGGGTTGTGTGGGTAGGAGATTGTGTTGGGTGGATTTGGGATGGAAGGGCGGGTGGGGAGAAGTGTATGGTGTGTGGGTTTGAGATATGTGTGCGGTGTGTTGGTGGGGGATGTGTGAATGATGTGTGGGTGGAGGGTATGTTTGTGGTGGTATGGGTGGAGGATAGTGTGTGGTGTGGGGGATGTGTGTGATGGGTGTGGGGAATGTGCGTATGAGTGGGGTATATGTGTGTGTGAGCAGGGGATTGTGGTGGTTGGGGGAAGTATGTGGGGGAGTGTGGGTGGGAGATGTGTGTGTGTGGATGGGGAATGTGTGGGTGGGGGTGTGTGAGTGGCTTATTAGGGATGTGTAGGTGGGTGAGGGAGTTGTATGTGTCGGGGTGGGATGTGTGAGTGGGTGGAGGATGTGTGTGGGGGTAGGGGTATTGTGATCGAGAGATGTTTGGTTGTGGGTGGGTGGGGGTGTGTGGGTGCGTAGTGGAGGATGTATGCGTGAGTGAGTGTGTGTTGGTGGACGGGTAGGGAATGCGTGTGTGGGTGGGGAGAGGTGTGTAGTGTGTTGGTTGGTGATATTGTGTGGGTGAGGTATGTGTGTGTGGGTGGGGGATTTTTGTGGTGTGTGAGTGGGGGTATGTGGGGTGGATGGGTAAGGGTATCTGTGTGGGTGTGGGTGGGAATATTGTGTGGTATCTTTGTGGGGGATACGTGTGTGGTGTGTAAGTGGGGATGTGTTGGTGAGGGATATGTGTGTGTGTGGTGCATGGGTTGGGAATAGTTCGTGGTAGGAGGTGTATGTGATGTGCGGGTGGGGGATTAGGTTAAGGCATGTGTGGGTGGGTGGAAGTTGTATGTGTGGGTGGTGGGGTGTGTGTGAGTGGATTGGGGATGTATGGGTGGTTAGGGAGATGTGTGTGTGTGTGGGGGGGGGGGTAGGGACATGTCAGTTGGTGGGGATGTGTGTGTATGGTTTGGGGATGTGTGAGTGGATGTGCGATGTGTGGGTTGGTGAGGGATTATGTGTGTGGGTGGGGAATATGTTGTCGATGGAGATGTGGATGGGGGATGGGTGGGGAGAGGATGTGTGGGGTAGGATGTGGATGGGCGTGGGATGTGTGGGTTGGTGGGGGAATGTTTGTGGGTGGCGAGTGTGTTTTGGTTGGGGGATCAGGTGAGGGCAGTGTGTGTGAGTGGGGGATGTGCGGGAGGGGGATGGGTCGGTTGGTGGGGTATGTATGTGTCCCTTGGTGCGCGTGTATGTGGGTAGGTGGGGGTGTGTATGTGTCCCTTGGTGCGCGTGTGTGTGGGTAGGTGGGGGTGTTGTGTGGGTGGGGTGATGTATGGATAGGTGGGAGATGGGCCTCATAACATGGTAATTAGCCTTGTTTATGTTTATAACATTCATTTCACAATGTTTATTTTTCTTCCTATGTAAATGTATAATGCTCTTGATGAACGAAAGACGAGTGATTGGAAGGGCCGAATGTAAGACGGGCCTGCGTGCCCAATTTGTGACCCTAATAAAGTTGATTTGATTTGATTTTGATTTGATTTGATTTGATTCTCTGCTCCTCCTCCTCTGGTGAAAAAGACGTACTCGAATCTCCGGGCAGGATGACTGGATTCAGCTTTTTTTTTTTTTTTTTAGTTTATTAATATTATAACAATGTCTTATTCTTGATTATAAATTTACTGACCAATGTCCAACGTATTTTATATTATTTTGTGCGGCAAGGCACTTAACTCAATTGTTATGTAAGTTGATTGGTGGTAAGTAAACCATGAAGATACACAGTGGTGCTTATTATCGTAGATGGTAGGAGGTCCCTACCACGCCATGACAGAAGACTGTCAAGAATCTTCTCACGGTGTCTTACTCTATGTCTCTTTCCACAAATCTTTCCTGTTGTCAAAACATGTTCCTGTTTTTGTCTTCTCATAACGTGGCAAAAAAAATTATAACTGCCTCTTTCTGATGTTCGTGATAAGTTGTCTTTGCAACTCAGCTTCCCTTAAAACATCCTGATTGCTCATTTTGGCAGTTCAATTAATTTTCAGCATTATTCTAACAACACACTGGTAATAGGGAAAGCTGATCCTCATGCAAAATAATAAATACTTGCAGTAGCATGTATGTGAGCTGTGCTCAATTTCAAAAGCAAGCAAACACGCACAAAACAAAAAACAACAATAAAAATTATCCAAGTGCCAACTAGTCTATGAATAATACAGGTCCAGCACCTACACCAAATATGTCTTACGGCAAGTGAATGGTCCTTTATGTTGACTAACTTATAAATGAGCTGAGTATGTGTTTTTTGCTTTAGCCACATTTTCCAACATTATTCTTAAAAGTGCTCATCGCACCTACACACTCACCTGTATTTTTATGTCACCCCCTGCATGAAGCCATGAATATAGTCAAGTGTCACACACTAAGACGAAGCTGGTCCTGGATGGCACAGGCAGAAATATCTATACATCAGGTGTGTGATCTAGAGACCATCAATCATGGAAAAGAGTGGGTTGAAGAAACGGAAGACATGACGGACTGGCACAATGAAATAGTAACACTGGGCCGTGAGTGCAGAGAATGGACAGCGAGCCGCACAGAGTTTGAGGTGCAACAGCTGATCCAGAGTAAAATACATTGAAGTGACATAGCGGGCGGGCGGGCGGGCAGGTAGGCAGGCAGGTAGGTAGGTAGGTATGCCATGCTATAAGTCCGGCGTGTTCATAACTGTTAAACGCAACTTAGCAAATAGTATGTGACTTAAATGTCGGGCTCGACACAACAATCGTAAAAGCAAAATGAACAAACGTTCAACGCTGGAACCGCAAGGAAAATGACTTTGAAGATAACGGCCGTGCTGAAGATTTTGATAATAAATAACATTTAATAAGAGCTCACAGTCAGTTAGAGATTTCTATCAATTCTATCCGTACCTAGGGGCTTGTTGTTGCCAAGCAGGACCTAGTTCTATTTACAGGAACTCATCGTCAACTCAACACTAACCTGCTTTCCTTCGTATCTTCCATTGCCCTTCTGTCATTCTGCCTGAAGTTCTCCTTTGCCGCTCTGCACGATATAGGTCTAGGTACTCCTGTAAGTTCTGTAGCGATACCTTGTAGCAATCCCTGTATATCTTCTTTCCCTGCTATCTCCGTCGCAGCCACTGCTTTATGTGCCAACACTATTCCATCGCCAACATTTGCATTTGCGCGGCCTGCTCTTACATTCCCAATCCGTTTCCTTCTTGTTGTGATCCTAGTTGTTCTCTGATACTGTTATCTGATGTCACTGTGTCGTTTGTGCTGTTTACCGACAGTTTCTTAGTTTCTTGTGGGGTTTTCCCTATATGATTTTCTACCGCCTTTTTCCGATGACGTCATTCTGTCTAAACGCTATGTGGCAGATAGATAGATAGATAGATAGATAGATAGATAGATAGATAGATAGATAGATAGATAGATAGATAGATAGATATGATAGATAGATAGATAGATAGATGGATGGATGGATGGATGGATGGATGGATAGATGTATAGATAGATAGATAGATAGATAGATAGATAGATAGATAGATAGATAGATAGATAGATAGATAGATAGATAGATAGATAGATAGATAGATAGATAGATAGATAGGTCCCCACCAGAGCTGGGCGAAGCCGGGCCGGGTCAGCTAGTTAAATATATAAATAACGGATCTACAAGCCTAAATACCTCTCTCTTTTAAAAATACTGGCTCTTGACGATCATAATCATACATTTTTTTTTTGTAGTGGAAAGAGAAAAGTTAAACTAAAGATGGTAAAACATAAATGATGGCAATAAAACTAAGAATGATTGATTGAAGACAATGGTACACATTATGAATATAGATTCTGATCATGATTTTCAAATTGATCATTTACTATTGGGAGAACCACAGATAGATAGGCCTTGAAAAACCAAATCTAACGGTACCTCAATGAGTTGTGTATCTCGATTCTAAGCTGAGTTATGTAAATTTGAGTGTCGTGACCTTTGGACTAAAATTTTTACAAAAGAGTGCTCACTAAAGGAATTTTTTGCGTCCTGGTCAAAATGAGAGCCCAGATTATCAAAATTTTGGTTTTTTGAGACTATCTGTTTTGTTTTTAAACTAACATCTTAGCAACCATACATCACTGCGATCGGGGTTATAAGGCCTAACTGGTCATGTTATTTATTTTTTGATATGATGTCTGGTGACCTAATTAGGAAGTAAAAATGGCCGCTAATTAATTACTAAATCAGAATTTAGCCAGCGTTTTATTAATTTTATCTTTAAAAATTAAACGTTATGCATGTTGTTATGCGGAATGATGTTACGGACCTAATGGTCACTTTGGTTTTTTGATGGTGTCTGTGGTGGCCTAATTAGCAATTAAAAATGGCCGCTAATTAATTACTAAATCAGAATTTAGCCTGCGTTTTATTAATTTTATCTTTAAAAATTACAAGTTATGCGGAATGATGTTACGGACCTAATGGTCACTTTGGTTTTATGATGGTGTATAGAATATAGAACTAACTATCTGTGAAAGTATGTGTTTGAACATGCATAATATGAAGTGTGAATGTGAACTTAATGGGAGTGACATTTTGCTTAATCTATGAAATTTTGTTTTAAAATAAATGTATGAAAGTGTGTGTGTGTGTGTGTGTTATTGTGAGTGTGTGTGTGTGTGTGGGGGGGGGGGGGGGGGGTGAATGGGTGGGTGTGTGTGCGCGCCCGCGTGCATTGAGTTTTTCGTAACAAGTATTTGGCATGTGCCGGCTCCGTGGCGGAGGCGTTACGGACGCAGTTCGTAATCCCACATACCAGCGTTCGAAACACAGCTGCGTACGATTACTCAGCAGACCGCCTTGCGTTGTTCTTCTTTTTGTTTTACGAATTGGTATGGGTGCTGGTCGTTCGGAAAGCAATTGCAAATTGTTGAGCGTAAATTTGACAAGATATCATAAACATCCAAACAATGCTAATGTAGACTGCGACGTTTTGTATAGAATACGCTTTTTAAATTTTATTTGGCCTGTAAAACAGGCCCGAAAAAATTTATAAATATATAAATGAATGAATCATAACGTATCATTAACAGGATGAAACATTGACTGGTGTTTCAACAATGAATAGAAAAAATGCGTTAGAACATTTTCTTATTTCTAAAATAAAGCCAAATTTTTTCTCAAGCTATAAAAAACCTAACAATTCTTACCGTTTATTTATATTTTTTGTAACTGTAGGAAAAATCTATAAAAAGTATATAAAAGACTAAGATAATTTCTACAACTAATTAAATTATCTAATACAATCATTCTACTATTAATATTGTCCCTTGAAATAATTTTTGTAGTTACGTCCCTTATATCTAATTTTATTACGTTTTTGTTTTTAATATGGTTATATTTCGTACAACGCCGTGTTTCTACAAGGTGTTTTCTTTTACATTTACAAAATACAACAAGACACCCAGACGTCAAATGCAGCAAGATTCTCTAACTGTTTGTATAATGACTGCATACTATTTGAGTAATTGTTACATTACATACAATGCATACATTAATTAATATCTACCTATTTAGTGACATTTTAAAAATTGGTTTAGTATTGATTATATCTGGATAGTTGAATAGGACCTGACAATTGCTTTCCAACGGTACCTCATTCAAGTCTGTATGTTGATTCTGAGCCGAGATATCCAGATTTGTGTGTCAAATTATGTTATAAATAGAACATATAGGAAAATACTGATATTTCTGATTTTGACTTGCTGCCCAGAAACAACAATTGTTTACAATTACAGACACAGATGGGTCAGCACAAAAATGCTGTTCGAAATGGAGGAGCGGGAGTGTATATAGAATACCCAAATAATACTAGAGACACGGCCAGAATTCCAACAGGAAAGTACTGCCATAATTATGATGCTGAAATTGAGGCAATCAAGATAGCCACAGAGAAATTACAAAATACCAGCCATGGTACACAACCTGTGGTGATATTGACAGATGCAAAATCCGTAATAGAGGCGCTCCTGTCTGGGAAATTGCCAGTTCTGAGGACACTACTTTCTGAACTTAGCAGTCATCGTAAGATCACCATACAGTGGATACCATCCCACTGTGGAATCCCCGGAAACGACAGAGCTGATCGATTGGCTAAGGAAGGAGCACAAGAAGAACAACCAGATGTGCCTATTACATACCACCAAAAGAAAAGAATGATCAAATCAGTCAGAAGGCCACCAAACCTTACTCAAGACGACTACCACGTTATGGACAGACCAGAACAGGTCATTCTTCTGCGCCTCAGAACAGGACACAATAGATTACGCAACCACATGTATACAAAATTCAAGATTGGTGACTCAGCCATGTGCACATGTGGTTTGGCGTCGCAGACAGCAGAGCACATACTCCAGGATTGCCCAAACTACAACATATCCAGGCGAACCTTCTGGCCTAGAGAGACAACAGTGGAAGATAAACTCTATGGACCGCTGAATGAACTAAAAAAGACTGTTAGATTCATACAAGAGACAACATTGCAGTTATAAACAAAATTTAGGCGAACGAAAGAAGAAGAAGTTTACAATGTATTTAAAACTGCTATAACATCTTTAGTTTTGAGGAAAACCCTTAGCAACTATATATTGTCTCGTTCGGAACGGCGAGGTCTAACTGCCTAGGCAGAAAATTTTTGATGTTATGCAATATCGACTCTTTAAAATTCAAAATTGCCGCTAATTAATTATTTAATCATTATTAAACTTGGCTAATTAACCTTGAAATGCCAATTATGAATATTTTCCCTTCAGTTTGATAAAAGAAATAAAAAGGCCATGTTATGATGTTGTATATATGTTTTATGACTAATGTAAATTCAAAATGGCTGCCAATTAATTAATTAATAATTAATTTTTTAAATTTAAACTTTGCTAACGAACGTTGAAATACCAATTACGGTATGTATTTCAGAAGCTGGAGTGGGTTCGCCTGATGGCGAGGGACACTGGTAATAGGGGAAGCTAACCCACGTGCAAAATTCAGTCCAGTGCACTAGAAGTCATGTGTATGGACTATGCTTGAGTTCAAAGCGAGCAAGCGCCCAAAAATATATATTTAAATTGTTTGTTTGTTAAATATGTGTATTTTTTCACCTTCAGTTTGATAAAACAAATCAAAAGACCATGTTATGATTTTGTAAATATGCTTTATTACCAATTAAAATTCAAAATGGCAGCTAATTAATCATATATATTGCAACTCAACTTATCAAACATAATGAAGATCTAGCAAGCAACATTAAGTTTTAACACCATTTGCATTCTACTCTTTAACGATAGCATCCTGCTAACCTGAAAAAGAAAAAGAATACTATTAGTTAATAGTTATACTAATTAATAGTAGTAGTACTAATTACAAAACTAATACACATATTCTTTGTCATTAAAACCTCCCTTGTGTTGCCGGGGCCCATAAGGGAAGCAAAGAATATCAACACTGCAGCCTACCACGCATGTCGTAAGAGGCGACTAAGGAGGCTTGATGGTTCCGTTGCCCTGCTACTGCTACAATCAGGACATCCTGATTGTGCTGGGAGACTTCAATGCAAAAATAGGTAGAGAGCAAACTAATAAAAAAAAGTGGCCGGTATGGAAAGCCTACATACAACTTCAAATGATAATGGATGGAGAGTCATCAACCTGGCAGAAGCCAAAGGGCTGCAGATTAGCAGTACCAGACTACAAAGAAAGGATATACACAAACAAACTTGGAAATCATGTGACAAGAGAACCTATAATCAAATAGATCACATTTTAATTAACAACAGAAATACATCAAACATACAGCAAGTCAGAAGTTATAGAGGAGCTGAGTGCCACAGTGACCACTTCCTCGTTGGAGCAAAATTTAAAATAAAACTTAAGAGAGCTTTCTATACTAAATTACAAAGATTACACCTAACATATAACAGAGAAAAACTACAAGACATTACAGTCAAAGAGAAATTTACAGATGAAATAAAATGTAAACTTGAAACTCTGCAAAACCCTTTGGAGGAAAGCGTTAACCAAACTTGGTTGAACATCAAGAATACAATTCAATCTACCGCAGAAGAATGTCTCGGTGTGTTAACCACGCATAGAAAGAACAGATGGTTCAATCAAAAATGTGAAGAAGCAGTCATTAGGAAGAAGAATGCCAGACATGAATGGTTAAATGACATCAGTAACATCCAAAAGGAAGAGCATTATAGAAATGAATGTAAAGAGGCTACAAAAATAGTCAGACAGCAGAAGCCAGAATATATGAGTAATATAATCAAAGATATGGAAACTAATCACCAGAAAAATGAATCCAGAAAATTTTTTAAAGAACTGAAGTCAATGAAACGAGGGCACCAACAAAACACATATGGTTTAAAAGACAAAAATGGGAATATGATAAATACCAATGAGGAAATGTGCAACACATGGAAAGAATATTTTATTGAATTACTAAATTGTGAAGCTCCAAGTAACATTTTCCCACAGGAAGAGGTTCTAACATGCGAACCACAGATTGAAGAGCCTACATTTGAAGAAATCCTATATGTAATCACACGACTTAAAAACAATAAGGCAACTGGGACTGATGGAATTGCTGCTGAATTTATAAAGGCAGGTGGCCATGCATTACATCTAAAGCTATACGAACTAATAATAAAAATCTGGAGGACAGAAGAATTACCCCATGACTGGAAAGAGTCATTATTGATACCTATCTTCAAGAAAGGAGACAAGTTCCAATGTGGAAATTACAGAGGAATATCACTACTGTCCACAAGCTATAAGATACTATCCGCAGTATTACTAAATAGACTAAAACCATATTCAGAAGACATATTAGGTGACTACCAGGCGGGTTTTGGACAAAATAGATTAGATATTTATCTTACGACAAATAGCCGAGAAACATTGGGAATATAAAAGAGATCTCCATAACATTTTTGTGGATTTTAAAAAGGCTTATGATAGTGTCCATAGGAATAGTCTATGGAATGCTATGCAGGAATTTGGAATACCAAGGAAGTTAATCAACATGACCAGACTATGCTTGGAAGATACGTATAATATAGTAACATGTAAAGGCAGGAAATCAGACCCCTTTCAAATAACATCTGGCTTGAAACAGGGTGATGCACTATCTTCAACCTGGCTCTAGAGAAAGTTGTAAGGAAGGTAAAGGAGGAATGTGATATTGGAGGAACATCCAAGCTGCTTGGTTATGCAGATGATATAGATATTATAGGGCAAAGTGAACAAAAGACATTGGAAATATTGACTCACTTAAAGGAAAAAGCCCAACAGATGGGGCTGGTTATCAACCAAGATAAGACAGAATATATGGTAATTTCAAGAGACGGAATGGCTAAAAACTCTGGCCACATACAAATAGATAAAATGACCATTAAAAGAACGGAAACATACAAATACCTGGGTACAATCTTCAACTGCTCCAACATCATAAGGGAAGAAATACAAACTAGAATCAACTCTGGAAATAAGATATACTATGCACTACAACATCTACTAAAATCAAAGGCGCTATCTCGTAACACCAAAATCACAATATACAAAACACTGACCAGACCAGTTGTGCTGTATGGCTCTGAAACCTGGAGTACAACGAAAGGAGACGAAGCCTTGTTACAAACCTTTGAGAACAAAATTTTAAGACGCATCTTTGGACCCATTAGGGATACACAAAGTGGAGAGTGGAAAAGAAGAAGTAACAAAGACATTTATGATCTGTTTAAGTCCCCGCTAATCACTGGTATCATGAAGGCTAATAGACTACAATGGCTGGGGCATATAGAAAGAATGGAAGATAATAGGGAAACAAAACTCGCTTACACTCAGGAAATAAATGACCGTAGACCCCGAGGTAGACCAAGAAGGCGGTGGAGAGATAATACATGTACAGACCTACAAGCACTTGGAATCAACGACTAGCAAGAGAAGGTCCACCAGAGAGACGAATGGAGACGGATTGTATTTGCAGCAAAGAACCTCAATGGCTCGGAACGCTGAAGAAGAAGAAGATATTTATTGGTTAAACAGGCTATTTATAATTTATTTTAGACAAGAGATATAGAAATGGATGAAGAATTAAATTATTATTAATATTAACCTCAAGATGGCTTTAGCAACGAACTGTTAATTAAAGAACTGGTGTAAACAATGACAAGTCCTATCTGTATAAGGCAAATAACAATGATGATGATGATAATTACCTGTTTTGGCACTCTTCTGTCTGTCTTCATCTGTTGTGTTGACTGGTTCCAGCGTGTGCAAAACTTCACCAGCATCTATAGTCTCATGTCACTTGCAGTTTTCTTCTCCATGTTGATGATGAACTTTAGAACTGTGGAGGAAAAATTGTTCTAAAATAATGTAAGTGGCATGAAGTTGGAGGAAGGGGAGGGGAAGAGAGGGAAAGAAAGGGAGAGAGGGAGGAAAGGGAGAGAGAGGGAGGGAAGGGAGATAGGAGGAGGGAAGGGAGAGAGAGGGAAGGAAGAGAGAGGGAGGGAAGGGAGAAAGAGGGGGAAGGGAGAGAGAGGTGGAAGGGAAAAGGAGAGAGAGTGGAAGGGGGAGAGAGGGGAGGGAAAGGGAGAGAGGGGGGAAGGGAAAAGGAGAGAGAGGGGAAGGGATAGGGAGAAAGAGAAATAAAATTAAAAAGACAAAAGGGGAGGAGCAGGGGAGAGATATAATTAAATTAATAGGGTCATATTTATTAATTAATCAGGCTATTTATAATCTATTTTACATAGAGATATAGAAATGGATAGAGACCTAAAGGTTTCTGTCACTTTACCGTCTTGACAGACATAGTTTGTTACATTTTTCTTCAACAATAGCATAACGCCTGGGCTGAACTGAAGAAACTACGTGTTGCCCATGCTGTCTGATTTTCTCTCTCGGCCTGCCTAGTTTACTCCAGAGGAAAGGTAATACCTATACGACTGTAATAAGACAAGTTGCAGAAGCTGCCGGATCAGCAAAGCAATGCTCTAACTGTCGGTTTGACCTAGATAAGTGGCTGAAAAATGCCTGGCATGCCATAACATTTAGCTTTTAGGTATTTCTTCGCACCAGGATCAGGGTTGTAACTTTCCAGCTGCATCCTCCTCCCGAAGCGGGTGTCGGGTTTGGTGAGCTCCGCCCAACATTGGGCGCTAACAGAAAGGACTATACACTTTGTCTAAGAATAATATAAAAAATAACACATGCAAATATATAAATAGTCAACTGTTTATATATATATATATATATATATATATATATATATATATATATATATATATATATATATATATATATATATATATATATATATATATATATATATATATAAAATGTGTGTGTGTGTATGTGTGTGTGTGTGTGTAACATGGGCGTAAAGTCCACACACGTGCTGCTACTACTAGTGAGAGAACTGGACTGATTTTGAGTGAGAGTTTGATTTCCCTAATACCAGTGCCCCTGGCCATCAAGTGAATCCTCTATGACTTCTGAGGTACTTGTAATTTACGTCCCCACGACAAGGACGAGAAGTCAATATGTAAGTCCAACTGACCGGAGTGTGGAATAAACCCAATACGCCGCTGCCACTAGATGAAGTTAATAGATGAAGACGTTAAACTTCTGTCTGCGACGCCAGTCTCCCGCCAGTATAACGAAATCCAACAGACTTAAATGTTTTTTTTTTCCTTCAAGTTATGCAGAGACATAGAGAGAAATAGAGAGAGAGAGAGAGAGAGAGAGAGAGAGAGAGAGAGAGAGAGAGAGAGAGAGAGAGAGAGAGAGAGAGAGAGAGAGAGAGTGTGTGTGTGTGTGTGTGTGTGTGCTGGTATATAATGCAACAAGTCGGCTATCATACCTTCCATTTTCTGCCATCCTTTTTTGTTTGGTTATCAGTTATCAGTTGGAGTATATTCATTGCACTCCGGACAGATCCATAGGTGCTCAGATCATCACCCCCCCCCCCCCACCCCCTCTCTTTGGAATATACTTTTCACTTCTACTGAAATATGCCTTTCGTGATCAGGATGGTGGTATATTCATTGACTCAAGCTCAGATGGCGGCCTTTACAATGCTCAGAGATTGAAGGCCAAGACCAAAATTAGAAGGGTACTGATCAGAGAGTTGCTTTTTGAAGATGATGCTGCAGTTACTGCCACATGGCGTTTAGACAGAATGACGTCATCGGAATAGGCGGTAGAAAATCATATAGGGAAAACCCCACTCGGACGTCAACAAAGGAATCCAAGGAGAATGTGGAGAACGTAATTGGACAGCAACGGGAGAGGCTGGGACTTCGTGATACGGATAAGATGTGTTGATGAAGGCTCGCTGTGAAGGTTACACCTGGAGGCCGTTATTTCAGGATGAAACAGCTGGGACTCCGGAGAGGAATTTATTGAGGCGACAACGGTGAATGGATCGGAAATGGAAATCCACCTAGACTGAATTTTAGTATCTAAGAAATTGAGCTGAAGAATGGATAGGAAGGCTTCAAGGGCGACGAGCTTGTTTGGGAGCTCAGGGGTGGATGTATTTGAGTAGGTGCCGATCCTGTGGTTAGGGATCAGCCTGCTTTTCTGCCAGAGTTTTAATCCTGTTACCGGTGGCGGAAATAAACGTCTGGAAAATCGTTCGCTTCACTTGAGTATGCTGTTCTGAATCGTTCTGTTATCAAGTTCCGATTTTTCGATGATGCTTTTTGTGTTTGCTCCAGTTGCGTTTAGAGGACAGGCACATTGAGACAGTTACGATCCACTGTTAGGAAGAATTACAATGTCTACTATCTGCATTCTCCAATGCTTGTTCTGAATTTGGTTTAACAATTAGCAAAAAGAAGACACAGATTATGTCACAAGATGCACATGGGGTACCATCAATCTTTATTGACGACGCCGAACTAGAGATGGTAGACCATTTTACATGTCTAGGATCAGTGGTAAATAGCAAATTATCCCTAGATCAGGAAATCAACATCAGGATTGGTAAGGCAGCAACAACAATGAACAGGTTAAGAAAAAGAGTATGGGAGAACAGGAAGCTTACTGTCAAAACAAAAGTCCTTGTCTATCAAGCCTGTGTCCTTAGTACTTAATATACTTTTTAAATTTTATTTGGCCTGTAACACAGACCGGAAATTTTTTTTCTTTACATTGATTCAAAATAGTCACTCATACCATTAAAGGATGAAACATTTACTGTTATTTCGAAGAATGAATAGAAAGAATATTTTCACATGTCTAAAATATAGTCTTAACTTTTATTTAATCAATAACGATACCTTAAAATAATATCCGAATATTTATCACGCTTTATTATTTTAGGTAACTATTGTAAAGATATTGATGAAAGTTAAATAATTACTACAATTATTAAATTACCTCGATATTGTTATTGTAAAATAAGTATTGTCCCTTGAAATAACTAATGTAGTTATGTCCCTTGCCTTAATTTTAATTACATGTTTTTCTTTTAAAAGAAAGTCGCTTAAAAGTCGACTTCATCGCACGGTTATCCCATATGGCTCGGTCTCTTTCCGCAGCGCGGAAAGCGTCGCACAAAGCACGAACTCTGTAGCTTTTAGCGACGACCCACAGGAGTCTCCGAAACATTTAACTCGTAAACCGAAGAGTGCGGCCCGGAATCGAACCCACAACCTTCGGATCACAAGTCAAACGGCTTGACCACTTCGCCACAGAGATTCCCCGTTTTTCTTTTTAGTATGGTTTTATTTCGTACAACACTTTGTTTTTACAAGGTGCGTTGCATGTTTTCTTTTACATTTACAAAATACAACTAGACTCCCAGACATCAAATGCAGCAAGATTTTCTAATTGTTTGTGTAATGACTGCATACTATTTGTTACATAACATGTCATTAATTATCCATCCGTCCATCATGTGCCATGCCTGTAAGCGTGGGCGGTCATGTTTTGCCATCTCACTCGATCACCAGAATCGTGGATCAGCTCCATGTTTCTGTCTCGATCATGCCACGAGGCCAAGCCATCCAGGTATTTACTTCTCGGTCTTCTCCTTGGTCTGTCCCCTTCGATCTTACCAGTTGTCACCAAGTTCTCCAATTAATTTCTTCTCATAACATGCCAAAAAAATTGTGACTGCCTACGTCTAATGTCTCTAATCAGTTTACGATCTTCATTTGTTTCTTGAAGAACTTGTTCATTGGTTTTTTTCTGGCTGTCCATGGTATTCTTTGTATTTTCCTCAGAAACAAGGTTTCTGCAGCCATCAGATGTTTTTCAGCTTGACCACTCATTGTCCAATTTTCACATCCATATAAAAGTGCAGGTTCTCTATACCACCTCAACGCTCTTTTTCTCGTTTCAATTGACATCATTTTATTGCTCCCGTGTGTTGTCGGGGCCCATAAGGGAAGCAAAGAATAGCAACACTGTAGCCTACCATGCATGTCGTAAGAGGCGACTAAGGAGGCTTCATGGTTCCGTCGCCCTGCTACTGAGTGAGTGCGTGGCGCGACACTGTGAGCTGTGAGTTTCGTGTGAAATGCTTCTGAATCTGCCCGAGGTTTTTTGGAACGTGACTGCATGTTCGGAGCGATGGCAGCTGGCTATGTCCCAGAGTTGACCGGTTTTTGCCTTATGCAGAAATGCGTGGCTGCTGGGCTTCTGGTTGACTGCCACTGCCATCGACGATGAACTGTATTTTCGTGTACTGTGTGGGTGAACATCTAGGAAACATCCAGATGGGAAAATGACTGCCGATTCCATCAGAATGTTTCGTGGGGGACTATTGTGTTGACATTCTGGCGGCGGACATTATGCACAGTGTATCTGTGCGGGCTGTCGTTTGTCGAGACTCCTGTCTTTTCCACTTTTCACATTGGGCAGTGGGAGGCATTTTGTGTGATATTCACTGGCACAGGAACGGAGCATAATGGGGACGACCCATTGCTGTGAAGTTGGAACCGCGACTAACTAACTAACTAACATCAATTTATGTTATGTTTTTCATCTTCCTAAAAGCTACTTTTGCCATGGCGATTCTTGATCTAATCTCTTCAAGGCATCTCCCATCAGATGTTATGACTGTTCCGACATAATTGTACCTGTTCACTTGTTGAAGAATATTCCCATTTACTTGTATATTACATTGTGGTATTTCGTTCTTCCTAGTGACGACCATAATCTGTGTCTTCTTACAATTTAATTTTAACCCTAGTTGTTCACTGTGTGTACTTATATGCAGGCATTAAATGCAGTTTGATTCAAAAGTTGCATATCAATAGGAATTGTAAGTATCCTTTTCAACCATTAAGTTTTTATTGTTAGAACCTACGAACAAACGTTGCTGTCCTATTGTGTGAATTATTTCTCTTGGAACAATAGGACCATTTATCTGTATTAGATTGTCCCACTTTCGTTTACAACATTATCACCCTGTCAAATCCACGGACACAAATATTTCGTTAGAATCTTCCACTATACGCAAGATAGTGTCTTTTTCAAATGTAGGTAAGCATTTAGTACGGAAGCCGAGCTAGCGTGGTGTCTAAGATGCTCGCATGTCGGCTTGGTGGTCATGAGTTCGAATCTGCATCGGGGCGGAATTTTACAATGGTTCTGGCCTCCCTGGTCGTACTTGGCTGATGAAGACTAATCGTTGCAACGTGCTTTGTTTTCCGTCATTGTATTCTGTAATACTGCACAACTTCGTGTTGTTTTATATTGTTTACATTTCCACAGCTTTAAAGCAGACAAGCTAGGAAACATCTAATGGCAGTAGATATGAGATTTCTGAAGAAAATGCAAAGAATGCCATTGATGGACAGAAAAACGAATGAGAAAGTCTCGCAAGGAACAAATGAAAAGCGTAAACTGAATAGAAAAATTAAACGCAGACAGTCAAGTTTTGTTTTAAAATCATGGTTCGATGAGAAATAAACTTGAATACTCCGTGACCACTAGAAAAAGTGACGGGAAAAGAGGATGTGGAAACGAAGAGATATATGCCAGGTTGGCTTGGCGTAATCGAGTCAAAAAAGAGACCCGGCCATAGACTGGCGACTGTGTGAGATGGCGAACTAGGGCTGCCTAAATGTATTCAAATTGCACATGAAGGTGTTACATTTGTCAATAACAGAATAAAACCGATTGTTGTAGTGTGATATCTAGCACACATTTTGCACCTAAACATATATAGAAGTAGTACACGTTCTGAAACTCTCAACAGAAATCTCAATTTATTTGGACGAGATAGTGCCAACGCAGTATCCCTTGGGAGAAAATTACGCACTTGAGGCACCCAGATTTTGGGTTAGAGGACTCACTTCCGTGATTCTTTCAAACATTTTCTTTCATACAAAGTAGTGTATATTTACATGCTGTAATGTGCATGTTGTTCGTTGTTGTTGGGTATATATCATGTTGTTTGTTGTTGGGTATATATCACATAGCGTTGATGTTTCTTAGTGTTAAGCGACACAAGTGCGAACAAACGAAACACATTCATATATACATATGATAATATAACATTTATGGCATGGTGCATGTTCACACGCATTCCTGGCAGAAGGAAGGAAGGAGGCCCATCAAATTATTTATTTATTTTTTTTTTAACTTTTATGTCGTACAAAACTCTGTGTGTGTGTGTGTGTGTGTGTGTGTGTGTGTGTGTGTGTGTGTGTGTGTGTGTGTGTGTGTGTGTGTGTGTGTGTGGTTACATTTGCGAATACAGCATATACATTCATATAAACATGATAATATTACATTCGTGGCATTGTGTAAGTACCTACAAAATTGCTTATAGACGGTGATGGTGTTGTAATCATTTGCGCTTAGGCTCACAAAATACTTTCATTACAATTTCTTTCATGCACTGTGATATATCGTTGTCATTCATCCAAATTTTCAGTGTATAGGGGATTTGCCAAATCTATACAATATAGAACGGTGTCGATACTGATAGTATGCCATCTGGGTTATTTCGAGAACGAACATTCTGGAACAAGTTGCACTAGGTTAGCTTGGTTTGAAAGGGTGCATGCAGTCATTTGATTGGCTGATTTGAAAAGCCTGCTAAGAGATTCCATCTGATCCCGGCCAACACATAGCATAGTATTAGCCATGTAGATTTCATCTGGGCTGGTCACTTTCGAGATGTGGTGAAATGCAGCGTCAAATTTCGTTCTCTCTGTGTCACAGGTATGACTATAATATCATGTTAAATGTTGTGACCGTGCCTAGTGATGAGAAAGAGATGGGTATCAGTGTATTTGTATGAAACATGTGAAAGTGTGAGACCAGAGCTTCATTGAGAAATTACTTCGAATGTTTGCTTTCTGACAAAATGACATGTATAACACACTGAATATTTTGCCATGTCTATCGTTTCGTCTGCTATGAGAATCCTGCTGTATGCTTGGTGAATGTTATCTTAATCTAAATGCATAGCTGCAATCTTTATTTTCTATACAACTTCCCTATGAACGCACACCATTGAACATTCTAATCAAACTGTAGAAACGTTCTAGAGAGTCTGGTGTTTTGCAACTCTTGTGCTTAAAATGTGTGATTTGACATGTAATTTTTTCCCTGAAAATGCTGAGAATATTTAAGTGAATGATATGTTGAGTTTATGAGTTATCATCTCATATAAGAAGAAAGATAGACGCATCATATATTAATATGTTTGCAAGACGTGTATTTCACGCCAGCACTACACAATTGCTGTGATGACTGGGCGAATATTTTATGTTCATGAGAATTGCTAAAAGCATTCTTAAAGATTTGCAAAAGATGCAATTTATCTCTGAAGTTGTGCAATTGTTAGCTTGCAACAGTGGTTGGGTTTACGAACTGCGTTCACAAAACCTCTGTGCCTAATGGTCAGGGGCAAAGGACAGTATGTGTTCGAACCTTTTTCTATGATTGATGAATATATATCTGATGGCTCAGGCAATATTTCATAGAGGGAATCTGTGTTTTTCTCCTATCTGTTCTGTTTCAAATGTGAATGTTGCTTATTAATTATTGCCCTATCTGCTGTGGGAGAAGTACTAATGTTGTCTAGTGGGGAAGAGTAAATGACTTGATGGTGATAAAGGATGGCACTTTTGAATCGAGTCTATCCTAAGAGATGGGAGGATCAGCTTTGCATTATGAGTGTTGATGGGATGGGACATCTGTGCGCCAGAGCGCCACCCGAAGGGATTGGTGTCTGGGTTGGTCGTTGGACTATTTGCCATTTGTTTGTTGACATGTGCATATTGCAGTTGTGGATGGGAGATGATGAGATCTTACCATGATGTCTGTATCGTGATGTCTGTCTCATGATCAGAAATACATATCATAATGGGTGATTTCAACGCAAAAATAGGAAAGCAATGCGATGGACGCAGTGCAGGCAACCATGGTTTGGGAGAGAGAAATGAAAGAGGATACAGATTTGTAGAATGGGAAAAAGAACAAGAAATGGTTGTAGGAAATACCTGGTTTAAACAGCATCCTAGAAGATTATGGACATGGAGGAGTCCAGACAACAGGATTAAAAACCAGATAGATTACATCCTGATTAGCAAAAGGTTTCGAAATGCGTTAACAGTCGTAAAAACAGTTCCCAATGCAGACTGTTGCAGTGATCACAGATTAATTACAGGCACATTGAGGGTAAAGTTACAGAAAGTCAAGTATACAGCAGGAAACCCTAAATATGACTTGTGCAAATTAACAACTGACAAAGAAATACAAGATAATTTTAACATACAAGTAAAGAATAAATTTGATTTATTGTCTGATCTAGAGATCCTATTTCAAGATGTAGACGATCAATGGGATATGCTGAAGAATTCAATCAGTTGTGCAGCAGAAAAAACTTTTCCAAAAGTAAAGAAAGTTGGCCGTAAGACATGGATGACTGAAGAAATGTTACAACTAATGGAAACACGAAGACAGAACAAAAATAATCCTGCCAAATATGAAGAAATTAACATAAAAGTCAGAACCTTATGTAAGGGGGCAAAAGAAACATGGCTTGAGAAAAATTGCAGAGAAATTGAAAAACAACACAACAGTAAAGATGCGAAACTAATGCACAAAAGAAGTCAGGAGTTTACTAATCAAGGAACACGAACATCAGCAGGCTGCCTAAAGACAAAAGATGGAAGAGTCATAATAGAAAATGATCAGATCTTACATGTATGGTCAGATTACGTGAAAAACCTTTATGACGATAGCAGAGACGAACAGTATAATGTTCAAAATAATAATGAAGGACCAGCAATTTTGAAGATGGAGGTTCAGAATGCTCTTAACCATGTGAAATCTGGCAAGACCCCCGGTTCAGACAGCGTCACAACAGAAATGATTAATGCTTTAGAAGAATATGGAATAGATAAAGTTAACAGTCTGCTTAATACAATATATGATACTGGAAATATACCTCAGGAGTTATGTAATTCTGTATTTATTGCAATCCCAAAGAAATCAGGAGCCTTGGAATGTGATCAACATCGAACAATTACTAGTATAATGAGTCACATCACGAAGATTTTGCTAAGAATTATCATGCAAAGAGTTAGGAGGAAAATACAACCTGAAATAGGAGAAGAACAATGTGGGTTTGTAGAAGGCAAGGGTACAGCAAATGCTCTGTATATACTGAGAACCGTAATCGAAGGTTCTATAAAAGTAAACAAAGATCTATATCTTTGCTTTATTGACTACACAAAGGCTTTCGATAAAGTGAGTCATGTCAACATGATAAGGATGCTTGAATATCTACAAATTGATGGAAAATACCTTAGACTTGTAAAAAACATATATTGGAAACAACAAGCTGCCATAAGTGTTGATAATGAAGTAAGCCAATATCAGCCTATTAAGAGAGGTGTGAGACAGGGATGTGTAATGTCTCCAGATCTTTTTTCCCTGTACAGTGAAAGTATTTTCAGAAATATTGAAGATATGGAAGGAATCAACATTGGCGGACGATGCATCAATAACATTAGATATGCAGATGATACAGTCTTGATTGCAGACAATGAACAGGACTTGCAACATTTAGTAGATGCGGTTGTTACACACAGTGAACAACTAGGGTTAGAATTAAATTGTAAAAAGACACAGATTATGGTCGTCGCTAGGATGAACAAAATACCACTATGTAATATACAAGTAAATGGGAATATTCTTCAACAAGTGAATAGGTACAATTACCTCGCAACAGTAATAACATCTGATGGGAGATGCCTTGAAGAGATTAGAACAAGAATCGCCATGGCAAAAGTAGCCTTTAGCAAGATGAAAAACATACTGACCAATACAAAAAAATGTCAATTGAAACGAGAAAAGGAGTGTTAAGATGCTACACAGACCCTGTACTTTTATATGGATGTGAAGCTTGGACAATGAGCAGTCAGGCTGAAAAACATCTGATGGCTGTGGAAATGCGGTTTCTGAGGAAAATGCAAAGAATACCATGGACGGCCAGAAAGACCAATGAACAGGTCCTTCAAGAAACAAATGAAGATCGTAAACTGATTAGAGACATTAGACGTAGACAGTCACAATTTTTTGGGCATGTTATGAGAAGAAATGATTTGGAGAACTTGGTGACAACTGGTAAGATCGAGGGTAACAGACCAAGGGGAAGACCTAGAAGCAAGTACCAGGATGGCTTGGCCTTGTGGCATGGTCGAGACAGAAACACAGAGCTGATCCACGACTCTGGTGATCGAGTGAGATGGCAGAACATGACCGCCCACGCTTACCGGCATGGCGCATGATGGATGGATGGATCTGTGAAAGTATGTGTTTGAACATGCATAGTATGAAGTGTGAGTGTGAACTTAATGGGAGTGACATTTTGCTTAATCTGTGAAATCTTCGGAATAATAATGAAGGACCATCAATTTTGATGATGGAAGTTCAGAATGCCCTTAACCATATAAAACTGACAAGACTCCAGGTACAGATAACATCACAGTAGAGATGATCAATGCCTTAGAAGAATATGGAATAGACCAAGTCACCAGACTGCTGAACGCAATATACGATACTGGAGATATACCTCCTGAATTATGTAATTCTATATTTATTGCAATCCCGAAGAAATCAGGAGCCTTGGAGTGTGATCACCATCGAACAATTAGTATAATGAGCCACATCACGAAGATTTTGCTGAGAATTATCATGCAAAGAGTTAGGAAGAAAATACAACCCGAAATAGGAGAAGAACTATGTGGGTTTGTAGAAGGCAAGCGTACAGTAAATGCTGTGCATATACTGAGAACAATAATTGAACGTTCTATAGACTTAAACAAAGATCTATATCTTTGCTTTATTGACTACACAAAGGCTTTCGATAAAGTGAGACATATCGACATGATAAGAATGCTTGAAGATCTACAAATTGATGGAAAAGACCTTAGACTTGTAAAAAACATATATTGGAAACAACAAGCTGCCATCAGAATTGAGAACGATGTAGGCCAATATCAGCCTATTAAAAGAGGTGTGAGACAGGGATGTGTAATGTCTCCAGATCTTTTTTCCCTGTACAGTGAGAATATTTTCAGAAATGTAGAAAATATGGAAGGAATCAACATTGGGGGACGATACATCAATAACATTAGATATGCAGATGATACAGTCTTGATTGCAGACAATGAACAGGACCTGCAACATTTAGTAGATGCGGTTGTTGCACACAGTGAACAACTAGGATTATAACTGAATAGTAAGAAGACACAGATTATGGTCGTCACTGGGAAGAAGGAAATACCACAATGTCATATACGAGTAAATGGGCATATTCTTAAATAAGCAAGTGAATCGATACAGTTATCTCGGAACAGTCATAACATCTGATGGGTGATGCCTCACAGAGATTAGAACAAGAACTGCCATTGCGAAGGTAGCCTTTTGCAAGATGGAAAACATACTGACCAATAAAAAGATATCAATTGAAACGAGAAAGAGTGTTGAAGTGCTACATAGAACCTATACTTTTATATGGATGTGAAGCGTGGACAATGAGCAGCCAAGCTGAAAACCATCTGATGGCTGTGGAAATGTGGTTTCTGAGGAAAATATAAAGAATACCATGGACAGACAGAAAAACCAATGAACAAGTCCTTCTAGAAACAAATGAAGATCGTTAACTGATTAGAGTCATTAGACGTAGACAGTCAAAATTTTTTGGACATGTTATGAGAAGAAATGAATAGTAGAACTTGGTGACAACTGGCACGATCGAAGGGAAGAGACCAAGGGGAAGACCGAGAAGTAAATACCTGGATGGCTTGGCCGCATGGCATGATCGAGACAGAAACACGGAGCTGATCCACGACTCTGGTGATCGAGTGAGATAGCAGAGCGCTTACCGGCATGGCACATGATGGATGGATGGTGAAATTTTGTTTTAAAATAAATGTATGAAAGTGTGTGTGTGTGTGTGTGCGTGCGCGCGCGCGTGCACGCGCGCATTTAGGTTTTCGTAACCAGTATTTGGCATGTGCCAAGATATCATAAACAGCCAAAAAAGAAAATGCTAGGGTAGACTGCAACGTTCTGTAACAAATATGCTTTTAAAATTTTATTTGGCCTGTAAAACAGGCCGGACAAAAATTTTTAATAAATGATTAATACATGATATATACCATTAAAAGGATGAAACATTGACTGCCATTTCGATAATGAATAGCAAAAATGCATTAGAATATTTTCACATTTCTAAAGTATGGCCATTACTTTTTCTTAAACTATAAAATTTCCTTAAAATCAATATCGCACTATTTATTGTATTTATAATTGTAGATAAATTCTTTAAAGAATATATAAAAGGTAAAAGTAATTACTACAATTATTTAAATTACCTAATACACTCATTCTGCTGTTAGTATTGTACCTTGAAATAACTTATATAGTTACGTCCCTTTACACTATTTTTATTACATGTTTTTCTTTTCAATATGGTTTTATTTCGTACAACACTGTGTTTTTACAAGATGCGTTGCGTGTTTCCTTTTATATTTACAAAATACAACAAGATACCCAAACGTCAAATGCAGCAAGATTCTCTAATTGTTTGTGTAATGACTGCATACTATTTGCTACATTCAATTAATCAATCATGTGCCATGCCGGAAAGCGTGGGCGGTCATGACTCGCCATTTCACTCGATCACCAGAGTCGTGGATCAGCTCAGTGTTCCTGTCTCGTCCATGCCATGTGGCCAAGCCATCCAGGTATTTTCCTCTCGGTCTTCCTCTTGGTCTGTTCCCTTCGATCTTGCCAGTTGTCACTAAGTTCTCCAATCCATTTCTTCTCATAACATATCCAAAACATTTTGACTGTCTACGTCTAATTTCTCTAATCAATTTACGATTTTCATTTGTCTCCTGTAGTACTTGGTCATTGGTTTTTCTGTATTCTTTGTATTTTCCTCAGAAACCACATTTCTGCAGCCATCAGATGTTTTTCAGCTTGACTGCACATTGTCCAAGTTTCACATCCATACACAAGAACAGGCTCTATGTATCCCCTCAACACTCTTTTTCTCGTTTCAATTGACATCTTTTTATTGGTCAGAATGTTTTTCATCTTGCTAAAGGCTACTTTCGCCATGGCGATTCTTGTTCTAATCTCTTCAAGGCATCTCCCATCAGATGTTATGACTGTTCCGAGATAATTGTACCGATTCACTTGTTGAAGAATATTCCCATTTACTTGTATATTACATTGTGGCACTTCGTTCTTCCTAGTGACGACCATAACCTGTGTCTTCTTACAATTTAATTCCAACCCCAGCTGCTCACTGTGTACAACAACTGCGTCTACTAATTGTTGTAGATCTTGTGCATTGTCTGCAATCAATACTGTATCATCTGCATATCTAATGTTATTGATGTTTCGTCCTCCAATGCTGATTCCATTTATATCTTCTACATTCCTGAAAATATTTTCACTGTATAGGGAAAAAAGATCTGGAGACATTATACATCCCTGCCTAACACCTCTCTTAATAGGTTGATATTGTCCCACTTCATTATCAATCCTTATGGCAGCTTGTTGTTTCCAATATATGTTTTTTATAAGTCTAATGTCTTTCCCATCAATTTGTAGATCTGCAAGCATGTCTACCATGTTGACATGTCTAACTCCTATCAAAAGCCTTTGTGTAGTCAATAAAGCAAAGGTGTATATCCTTGTTTACTTCTATAGCACGTTCAATAACTGTTCGCAGCATATACACAGCATTTACTGTACCCTTTCCTTCTACAAACCCACATTGTTCTTCCCCTATTTCAGGTTGTATTTTCTTCCTCACTCTTTGCATGATAATTCGTAGCAAAATCTTTGTGATGTGGCTCATTATACTAATTGTTCTATGTTGATCACATTCCAAGGTTCCTGATTTCTTTGGGATTGCAATAAATACAGAGTTACATAATTCAGAAGGTATATCACCAGTATCATATAATGTGTTCAGCAGTCTGGTGACTTGATCTAGTCCAAATTCTTCTAAAGCTTTAATCGTTTCTGTTGTGATATTATCTGCACCGGGGGTCTTGCCAGCTTTCATATGCTTAAGAACATTTCGAACCTCCATCTTCAAAATTGGCGGCCCTTCATTATTAAATCTAATATCATACTCTTCCTCTCTGTTATCATTATAAAGGTTTTTCACATAATCTGTCCATACATGTAGAATCTGATCTTTTTCTATTATGATTTTGCCATCTTTAGTTTTTAGAAAGCCTTGTTCTTTTATTAGTAAGTTCCTGAATTCTTTTGTGCACTAATTTAGTATTTTGACTGTTGTGTTGTTTTTCAATGTCTAAGCACTTTTCCTCAAACCATGTTACATTACATACATTAATTAATGCCTACCTAAAGGTTTCGGTCACTTTGCCATCTTGACAGACATAGTTTGTTACATTTTTCTTCAACAATAGCATAACGCCTGGGCTGAACTGAAGAAACTACGTGTTGCACATGCAGTCTGATTCCCTCTCTCGGCATGCCTAGTTTACTCCAGAGGAAAGGTAACACCAATACGACTGTAACAAGACAAGCGGCAGAAGCTGCCGGATCAGCAAAGCAATGATCTAACTGTCGGTTAGGAGCTTCACTCCTAGGCCAGTGGCTGACCAAGGTCTGACATGCCATAACATTTAGCTTTTAGGCATTTCTTCGCACCAGGATCAGGGTTGTAACTTTCCAGCTGCATCCTCCGCCCGAACGCGGTGTCGGATTTGGTGAGCACCGCCCAATATTGGGCGCTAACAGAAAGAACTCTAGACTTTGTCTAATGATAATATAAAAAAATAACACATGCAAATATGTCAACAGTCAACTGTTTATTCATTGGCACCTTGCCGTCTTGACAGACGATAGTTTGTGCTTTAAAAAGGCGTAATAACTTTTACCTTTCAACTGTGTGTGTGTGTGTATATATATATATATTTATTTATATATTTAATTTTTTGTTGTTGCGTATCCCTTACGGGACGTTGCAATCAACACGAGCATTTTCAGCTGCTGTTGATGTACTAGGCAAGTGTTACGTTCAGTAGTTTGCCATTGCTTTCTGAACGACCGGCCCCTATACCTTTTTCGAAAAAAACCAGCACCGCCGTGTTTCGAACCCGGGTATACGGGCTCACAAACCGCGTTCGCAAGACCTTAGCCACAGAGACCGGTTCATATATATATGTTGTTCACGCCTGGGTGGTTTAATTCACTATCTTTGACATTCTCCACCTGGCTACAGGTAATTGCCCAGTTCATTGTTGATTCAGCCAGGGTCTACCTGGGCGAGAAGGTGCCAATGTGTCTGTGTGGTGTCATAGCCCGTCTGGGTCAGCAGTTTTCCAAGGTGTAGACTAATTTAAATTATCTAGTTGTGTCCTTCTCAAGTATCCCATTTTACTTGCCATCTGCAAACTTACGTCATGGCTAGAGGCTTTTTGTGAGTATTCTTACCTCACGACTAGATAGTCCATGGAGCAGCCTGATTAATTCATTCTTTCTCAAATTGGCCTCTCAAATTTGGAGACCGAGAAAATATTCTGGGATGTTAACGCGGCATTTCGCGACAGTGGCTAACACAGCTCTGGGGACCGAGTATCCACAGGAATAAGTGGACAACTCTGCAGCTGAGCAGAGCAGGGCACTCACTTGTCCTGACAGCCGGAAATGGCTGTCAAAGGTAGAGGTAAAAGACCACCATGTGGATGTGGAAGTCAAGGGGAAACCACCACATTATTTTCCCAAGACTTCATGGCAAAACATATATCAGAGTTAGTGAACGACGTTAATGGCTATCTTAGGACATCCTCGTCCGGTAGGGACAGTCATGAGCCACAGGTGACACCAGACCGTCATCCAGCTACTGATGGCAAAATCATAAATAAAATAAAGAAATTTAGGGTAGGAACATGGAATGTTAGGACATTGAATGAGCTAGGAAAGTTGAACAATGTTCTAAGAGAAATGGATAGCACGAAAATGAATATACTAGGCGTTAGTGAGATGAGATGGAAGGGATCGGGCAAAATTATAGCTGACAACCACACAATAATTTATTCTGGAGGGGATACACATGAAAAAGGTGTAGGAATAATACTTGACGAAAAAACAGCCAAGTCACTTAATGGATACTGGTGTATTTCAGATAGAGTTGTTTTGTTCAAAATCAAAGGCAAACCAATAGATATAAATATTATACAAGTATATGCACCAATAACAAGCAGTAGTGATGAAGAAATACAACACTTTTACAACGAAATAGAAATGACAATGGCTCAAATTGGATCACAGGAAATAAAAATAATACTTGGAGATTTTAATGCAAAAGTAGGAATGCGAAAAATGGAGGATGTAGTGGGGAATTATGTTTTAGGTACAAGAAATGAAAGAGGGGAAAATAATAGAATGGGCAAATATCAATGATATGATAATTGGAAACACGTGGTTTAAACACCATAAAAGACGACTATACACATGGAAAAGCCCTGATCAGAAAATACGCAACCAAATTGACTACATTCTAATTAATGAAAGATTTAGAAATGCTATAGCTATAATTAATGTAAAAACAATGCCTGGCGCCGACTGTAATAACGATAATGTACCACTATGTGGACAAATAAAAGTAAGATTAAAGAGAGGGGGAAAAATGGTTAGGAACATGAGATTTAATAAAGAGGTTCTGAAAGTAGATAAAGAAATTCAAGAACAATACATAGTGACTGTGGAAAATAGGTACAATGCAATAGCTAAAATACATAGTATAAATGAACAATGGGAAATGTTTAGGGACTCCATTCATCAAACTAGCAAAGAAATATTACCGGAGAGAAGTCAAATAGCTAAGAAAAAATGGATGAATGAAGAAATCTTAATGCTGAAGGACAACAGAAAACAGAGTAAAAATGACAAACAAGAATACGGTAAGATAAATAAAGAAATAAAAGATAAATGTGGGAAGGCAAAAGAAAGTTGGTTAAATTAGCAGTGCAAAAAAATTGAATTAAATGCCATTAAAGGTACAAACAATATGCACAGACAAATCAGTGAGCTCACGGGAAGAAAAATAAGAATAAATACAGGGTGTTTGAAATCAAAAACAGGAAAGATATTATTGGAGGAAGGTGCTATAATGAAGAGGTGTGTCACACGTCTTCTTAATGATAATATCAATGTTCTTGATGATCTTTGCTTGATATTGTCGTGTGATGGTCGTTGTCTAGGTAACGATGTTCATGGTGTGTCAATTGAGCTATTTAACTGTCTCTTAATCCAACTCACCCCAGAAGTGCACCTTCACCAGTCATGAAACAAGATTGAGTTGGCGCACATAATCATTTATTCCAGAAATAAGACGGACAGACGGAACATGTTTATACATCCAGAAAATAATGTAATCCATAGAATATAAATATCCTCCTCACAATTTAACCAGCACACATCAATGCCTTCTCACGGCCTGCTTCTTATAAAATCCACAAGACAGGTAATCCAGCTACTATCCACGGCTGGATCTCCCACAATACAACCCACACATTGGGTTGGAGCCACTGCTCAACTATGCAACCCACTCTGGGTTTAGGCCTGTCTTCACCACTCGGAGAACAACACAACACCGTTGTCCGTGGACTACCGACTCCTTCGGTATCTCAAACTCAACTCTCTGAAGTCCCTTGACTTCACACACAAAATACACTATCTCTCTTCCCATCCGCCCTAGGGGTTTTTTCCTCTACCCTCACTATTTTATTTCTCAGGACTGGCTGTTTTCTCATAGCCAGGTCAGTCACTTTACTGTCTCCCACTCTCATCTCCATTCTTCCTCATGCCCGGTCACTCACCTCAATGTCAATGACCCGGGCTTATGTCATCACCCCCCTCTTAAAAGAAAACTTCGTTTTCAAATATTGGGCGACTAAAACTTACTAAACATGTGACCCAGACATATAGCCTGGGTAGCCCTAAGTATGGCTGCACCTCACTTTAGCTACCACCCTAAATAATACATCAAATGCTCATAGGACACTCCCATATTCCCCCCACATAAATACAAACAACTTTCTATCTTGTGTACCAATGCATGAACTAATACATCACATAATAATAATACATCATAGAAAAGCATTATACTTATGTACCCACAGGTCTCTTACTACTTCACGACCCCACAATACTATTTGTGTACCGACCCTATATCAGGTGGTTCTGTTCTTGTATCAACCCACCTCTGATTCCTGTCGATGCTGTGTCTACCTTTCATGTACCCATGACTCATGGTACCTCTACCGTTACAACATCTGTTTGATATCCCTAGCCCTGGGTCAGTAATGTCGCGAAAACTCTTTTGACCTGACTCAACTTTCCTATCTGTATATTGCACCGTTACCCTTGAGTCTCTGTTTAGTCTGAACTCTTTATTCAATCTTGACCCATATACCTGGCACCTTGCTTTCTGCTGCATACGCCTTATGCCTATGTGCCTATTAATCCGTCGCCACAAGTTCTTTTTATTCAGTCACTAAAGTTTTTGTTCGTTTTAATAGTTATTCGCAAACCACTGGGAATGTCTACGACACTAGATTCCAAAACGACTTATTGATTCGTTGATTGGTTACTGAATTTCACGTTTAAATCACAAGTTCCAACTGTCGACAAAGCTGAAGATGATAGTGATTATCCAACATGTTCTGCTTTGACACAGTCCGTAACGTTATTTACTTTCTCTGTACGTGGTAACACAAAAGTAATAATCCAAAATGTTCTTTTTAGCTTAGTTGCTGAAATGGTTCTATTTGTATCCTATATGTTGTAGATTCACCAAGAGAAAAGACCACAATGATGGCAGGAAATGTTCAACATTTTAATTTTGTACAGTCAGTTCTTTTTTTTTGCTACTGTGTGCAACTATGTTCGCGGAGATGCCACGTCGTCAATCGTTGACAAAATGTTTGCTGATTATAAGGTAATGAACACAAAGGGCTTTTAACAAAGACGACCATAAAGTCTTGTTTCACACAAAAACAGCTTGTTTATCCAGTTCCACTATGGAACATCTCAGTAACTTTCCACTGTCCCCAGCCTTGACCTTGCCGGACACCTCAAGTCAGTACCTCAGTACCCTTTGTCACAATAATACACACTGTAAACTGACCGGACACTTTTCCCGTTTTACAAAAACACTTTCCATACAACCTCTCAGCCCCGACCCGGCTTTGAATAAAGTAATGTCCGGAATTATTTTTTTTTTTATCCACAAAGACACCTGTCCGTTGAATCAGCGACTGTCACTTTTCTCTGTGTATTCTACACATTCATTAACTCATCCCCTTCCCGGGAGTTTAATGTTCTCGTAAACAGCGCTGACCCGATTTGTCCGTGGAGACTCACACTTCCACCGGCCTCCCCCGTTGTGTTACCTGTGGTGAAATTCGTCACTTGTCGACCCGCGACCAACACCGTGCGTTGCCTCCAGCACACACACACCAAATATCCCACCACACACAGGATGTTGAGACGAAATTGCTCGCTGTCTTCAATCCTGTCCTGTCACACACACACACACACACCTGTCAGGGTATCGTCCAGTTAGTTAGTATCTTGGCGCCGACTTTTACCTGTGCTGTCTGCTGGCGCTTCTTCTCTTGACTTATAAACACATGCGCCTGGCCTCTCAACCCGACAGTCCGTGCTGCGTTAATTCTCCACCCCCACTCGCTTCAGCGATATGGTTGGTATCCAATTCACGTGTAGTGAACTTGACGTGAACTGTCTGCTCGCCTGTGACCTCCGCCGCGCATTTTCCCCACGCGCTGACAGTTTTTCTTCGATGTGGCGTCTTACACACACAAAAGAGTTGCTGTTAATCTCTTGACGCAGTACTGTCTAAATTGATGGAACGAAGTCACCGATACTAACTCCTCTCTCAGCGAAAGAGCCCACAGATATCTCCGAATGACAACAATGTCTATAATGCTCTTGACCGTACGTAACCTTCCAGATACTCCTTACTAAGCGACGAGCGCCCAGATTGTCACACGTCTTCTTAATGATAATATCAATGTTCTTGATGATCTTTGCTTGATATTGTCGTGTGATGGTCGTTGTCTAGGTAACGATGTTCATGGTGTGTCAATTGAGCTATCTGTCTCTTAATCCAACTCACCCCAGAAGTGCACCTTCACCAGTCATGAAACAAGATTGAGTTGGCGCACATAATCATTTATTCCAGAAATAAGACGGACAGATGGAACATGTTTATACATCCAGAAAATAATGTAATCCATAGAATATAAATATCCTCCTCACAATTTAACCAGCACACATCAATGCCTTCTCACGGCCTGCTTCTTATAAAATCCACAAGACAGGTAATCCAGCTACTATCCACGGCTGGATCTCCCACAATACAACCCACACATTGGGTTGGAGCCACTGCTCAACTATGCAACCCACTCTGGGTTTAGGCCTGTCTTCACCACTCGGAGAACAACACAACACCGTTGTCCGTGGACTACCGACTCCTTCGGTATCTCAAACTCAACTCTCTGAAGTCCCTTGACTTCACACACAAAATACACTATCTCTCTTCCCATCCAGCCCTAGGGGTTTTTTCCTCTACCCTCACTATTTTATTTCTCAGGACTGGCTGTTTTCTCATAGCCAGGTCAGTCACTTTACTGTCTCCCACTCTCATCTCCATTCTTCCTCATGCCCGGTCACTCACCTCAATGTCAATGACCCAGGCTTATGTCAAGGTGGAATGAGTATATAAGAGAATTATATGACGGGAAAAGGGAAGAATTAACAGAAGAAAGTAACTTAGAAGGTCCACCTATTCTAAAAGAAGAAGTCGCTGACGCTATGAAATATATGAAGAAAGGAAGAACAGCTGGACCAGATGAAATCACAAAACAAGAATTAGAAGTATTGGGAGAATTTGGAGTAGATATATTAACCAAAATGTTAAATGATATTTACAGCAGTGGATATTTACCCAATGATATGCTGAAATCTGTATTTATAGCTATACCAAAAAGACCAGGAGCAATTGAATGTGAAGATTTTCGTACAATTAACCTCATAAACCATATCACTAAGCTTCTGCTCAGAATCATAATGAGAAGAACCAGAAAGAAAATAAAAATGGAAATTAGTGAAGAACAATATGGATTCGTGGAGGGAACGGGCACAAACAATGCAATATATACATTAAGGACACTAATAAAAAGGTCAATAGAGAAACAGAAAGACATATAATATATTTATGCTTTATAGATTATACTAAGGCATTTGATAAAGTAAAACATGATGAACTGATTAAAATGTTGGAAGATATCAACATTGATGGGAAAGATTTAAGAATAATAAAGAATATTTACTGGAATCAAGTAGCAGCAATTAAAATTGGAAATAAAGAGGGTAGTTATGAACACATAAAGCTAGGCGTACGACAGGGATGTGTCTTGTCACCAGATCTCTTCTCCCTATATAGCGAAGTAATAATGAGAGAGATCAAAGAGATGCCAGGAATACTAGATGGAAGTTATAATATAAATAATATACGCTATGCAGATGACACAGTATTGGTGGCAGATAAATCAACAGACCTACAACAATTGTTGGACACTGTAGTAACAGAGAGTGCAAGGAAAGGACTCTCCTTGAATATCAAGAAAACATTATTCATTAACAATGGTGATATAAAAGAAAATGGTGACACCAAAATGTGAGATGGAAATAGAAGGAAAAATTCTTAACCAAGTGGATAATTTTAGATACCTAGGGACATTTATAACATCAGATGGAAGATGTACAACAGAGATTTAAGAGCAGAATAGGGCAAGCAAAGGCCGCATTTCAGAAAATGAAGAGTATCTTGTGCAATAGGTCACTGACACTGAGTGTAAGAAAGAGAGTGCTGAAATGCTATATAGAACCAGTTTTGCTGTATGGCAGTGAATCTTGGAATGTAAATGAACAAATTAAGAAGAAATTAGAAGCAACAGAGATGTGGTTCCTGAGACGAATGTTGCAAATTCCTTGGACTGCCAGATTAACTAACAACGACTGCCTGAAACAGGCTAATGAAACTAGAACACTATATACAACAATAAGAAAGAGACAAACAGCTTTCTTTGGTCATGTAATGAGAGGAGAGGCATTGGAGAACATCGTGATCACTGGAAAGATCGAGGGGAAGAGAGGCAGAGGCAGACCAAGAGAAATGATGCTGGATGGATTGAGACGGTGGCACGGAGGAATATCATCAGCAGAGTTGATCCATAACACCAAAGACCGAGATCTGTGGAGAGCCATGAACGCCTACGACAGCTGGCAGAGCACTTGATGATGATGATGATATATATATATATATATATATATATATATATATATATATATATATGTGTGTGTGTGTGTGTGTGTGTGTGTGTGTGTGTGTGTGTGTGTAACTAAGGCGTAGTCCACACACGTGCTGCTACTACTAGTGAGGGAATTGGATTGATTTTGAGTGAGAGTTAGATTTCCCTACTACTAGTGAGGGAATTGGATTGATTTTTAGTGAGAGTTAGATTTCCCTACTACTAGTGAGGGAATTGGATTGATTTTGAGTGAGAGTTAGATTTCCCTACTACTAGTGAGGGAATTGGATTGATTTTTAGTGAGAGTTAGATTTCCCTACTACTAGTGAGGGAATTGGATTGATTTTGAGTGAGAGTTAGATTTCCCTACTACTAGTGAGGGAATTGGATTGATTTTGAGTGAGAGTTAGATTTCCCTACTACTAGTGAGGGAATTTGATTGATTTTGAGTGAGAGTTAGATTTCCCTACTACTAGTGAGGGAATTGGATTGATTTTGAGTGAGAGTTATATTTCCCGTCTACTAGTGAGGGAATTGGATTGATTTTGAGTGAGAGTTATATTTCCCTACTACTAGTGAGGGAATTGGATTGATTTTGAGTGAGAGTTATATTTCCCTACTACTAGTGAGGGAATTGGATTGATTTTGAGTGAGAGTTAGATTTCCCTACTACTAGTGAGGAAATTGGATTGATTTTGAGTGAGAGTTAGATTTCCCTACTACTAGTGAGGGAATTGGATTGATTTTGAGTGAGAGTTATATTTCCCTACTACTAGTGAGGGAATTGGATTGATTTTGAGTGAGAGTTAGATTTCCCTACTACTAGTGCTCCTCGCCATCAAGTGAATCCTGTATGACTTCTGAGGTACTTGTAATTTACGTCCACACGACAAGGACGAGAAGTCAATATGTAAGTCCAACTGACTGGAGTGTGGAATACACCCAGTACGCCGCTGCCACTAGAGAAAGTTAAAGGGTGAAGATGTTAAACCTCTCTGTCTGCAACGCCGGCCTCCCGCCAGTATAACGAAAACGAACAGACTGAAATGTTTTTTCCCTCAATTGACGCAGAGAAAGAGATAGATAGATAGAGAGAGTGTGTGTGTGTGTGTGTGTAGTGATGTGTGAGAGAGAGAGAGAGAGAGAGAGAGAGAGAGAGAGAGAGAGAGAGAGAGAGAGAGAGAGAGAGAGAGTTGGTATATAATGCAACATGTCTGCTAACATACCTCCCATTTTCTGCCATCCATTTTTGTTTGGTTATCAGTTATCAGTTGGAGCATCTTCATTGCACTCCGGACAGGTCCATAGGTGCTCAGATCCTCCCCCCCCCCCCAGCATATGCATCAGCGCCCGGTGGCTAATATTGCCAGTTCTGTGTTGGTTGACGAGGCACCTCGTTTTCCCGATGTACCTCTCGTGTCTGGCCGTGCCAATTCTTACTCCCAAATCTTTCATCCTGGACAGCGATGTGGATTCACTGACGTCAAAGTCCTCTGTTCTCGACATGTCTTTAAGGACGTTAATAACATCGGCACGATCCATGGGCTGGCCATCTGCAGGGGGTGCAGAGCCAGCCAGTTTATCAGCTCGTTCATTTCTCTCGACTCCCGCATGGCCCGGGACGAAGATGAAAGTGACATTAACTTTACGGACAACAGGCTTCCTCAGCGACTCAGTCCACTGTTTAGTACAGATCCAGCTTCGACCTTCCGAATCATGCTCATTGAAACACTTAGTACACACACGTGGTATAATGCTGAGATTCTAGCCTTATGAAAGCCTGTGTTACTGCCATCGTCATGCTGCTCGTGGTCATAGTGTGGGCACCACTGGATTCTTGAACTGTTCGGCCCGCTGATTGGACTTAGAACATGGAAGCACGGCCCGCTGATTGGACTTAGCACATGGAAGCACGGCCAGTTTTGGTCCAAACCTAATTTTGTTTGGCACTGAATCTCTTAATTAATTATCAGTACTATAATGCATACTAGTGGTATACCATGACCTAGTTTCACAATACTGAACCAGACACAATGGCCCAGAAAAATGAAATCCGTGACACAGTCCAGTCAAACCACACAGTGACACACTCAGTGACACTGTGTTCACGTGTCATCGGTGATAGCGGACAAGACTGTGCCGTGTTGGACCCTGTACAACGTATAAGGAATATAACACAACGACGTATGAGCGGTATACTACTAGTACTATACTAGTTCAATAGTTGTCTGGATATTTGAAGAGCAATAATATTAGGTAGCACGTCTATTATTAGTATTGTTTCGTTGAGTAATAATAATATAAACAAAAAGTCTCATGTAATATTATTATTAATAATATTAATAATATACATCAGTATTACTATTTGTTCATTTATCGGAACATCACGTAGCAATGTTTCCAGAATAATTCCAGTATTTTTCCTTCTTCGTACACATTCAGACATTAACATGAATATATAGAAAGAAACCAGCAATCAACTTAACTCTCAACTTGTTGACATCTCCATGTTTTCCTCCTCTTGTTGGCATCTAAATATAGTTTTCTTAGCTTGTTAACATCTCCATATATTATACTGTAGTATTCATAGCTTGTTAACATTTCAATAATATATATATAGTTTTCTTAGCTTGTTGACATCTCCAAATAGTTTTCTTAGCTTGTTGATATCTCCATATAGTTTTATTAGCTTGTTGGCATCTCTATATAGTTATCTTAGCTTGTTGATATCTCTATATAGTTATCTTAGCTTGTTGACATCTCCATATAGTTTTTCTTAGCTTGTTGACATCTCTATATAGTTTTCTTAGCTTGTTGATATCTATCTTCATATAGTTTTCTTAGCTTGTTGATATCTCCATATAGTTTTCTTAGCTTGTTGACATCTCTATATAGTTTTCTTAGCTTGTTGATATCTATCTTCATATAGTTTTCTTAGCTTGTTGATATCTCCATATAGTTTACTTAGCTTGTTGACATCTCTATACAGTTTTCTTAGCTTGTTGACATCTCCATATAGTTTTCTTAGCTTGTTATAGGTTACTTAGCTTGTTGACATCTCCATATAGTATAGTTTACTTAGCTTGTTGACATCTCTATACAGTTTTCTTATCTTATTGCATCATTTATCTTTGTCTGCGCCTGCCTCTCTTCCTCTGATATTTCCAGTTCTCACAATGTTCTTCAATGCCTCTCTTCTAATCACATGACCCAAGAAAGATGTTTATCTCTTTCTTATTGTTGTATATAATGTTCTAGTTTCATTAGTATTAGCCTCTGTCAGGAAATCGTTGTTAGTTACTCTGGCAGTCCAAGAACATTTTTCTCAGTATCTGGTTACTTACTAGTATTTCTGTTTGCAGGAGCCTTGGTACCGTAGTGACTAGATGCTTGTCTGCTGATCAAGGGTTTGAATCAGCATAGGGTGGTTTTTTGTTTTGAATTACCCGGGGTTTCATGTTGGCCAAGACTAAAATGTCTTTAAAATTAAAGGTGACTGGCGTGACACTAATCATATCACTCAATGATTGCCCCAACACCATACTCTCAATGCAGCTTTAGGCATACCAAACAGTTCTTTAATTACTTATTTTAATGACTTGTTACAGATGTGAAGTTTTCATACTAGCCTGGCACACCCCACTGGTTTCTGATCTAGGATATGGAAAAGACAGCTTGTCGGCACAGTACTCGTGGCAGTGGTACTTTGGTACCAGGTCGAGAGAACACGCTTTACATTAGCCTCAATAGATGCAGCCCCTTTCTTCTTATGGCTCATTCAACCTGAACGCAAATACATCAACCTTATGAGTTATAAATTAAGTTTTTCCAGAAGATTCACAACCAAACAACTAATCAATGGAGTAATTTAAATTCAGCGCTGTGGCATAATAAGTGGGCACTCTCCCGCTGTTTATACTTCACCTCGACACCGCAAGGTACCAGACGAACATGATGAGGTGAGCTGAGCTGTGACATACCGCATTCGAAACACAGCAGCAGATGATTTGGAAGTAGACTGCCTTGCATTGATTTTCCATACCATGGTATGAGTGCCGGTCATTCAGAAAGCAATGGCAAACTACTGAACGTAAACTTGCCCAGGAATCACTGACATGCTGGAGTTGACTGCTATGTCCTGTAAAGGATATGCAACGAAATACTTTACATTCTAATTATAATATTAGTTAGTTTCATTATTTTCTTCTTCCACCCATTATCCAACAGTGGGACATAAACCCTCAGCCAAGTCACTCAAAGAAATCTATCCTTAGTTATTCCATGCCGCTCCGTCCATGTCCTTTCCAAATTTTTCATTTCTGTCTCTAGTTCCCTCCGCCATGAATTTTGTTACTTTCATTACTGAAGATCAGTATGGATTTGGAGCTGTGGTTGTGCAATGACTCCCACGTCTGCCTGCTGGCCTGGGGATTTGTTTTCAGTGATCCAATCTGAAATGGTTACCAGAAACTTTTCTGGGGAGTAAAGGTGGCCAGCATGATACTGATCACATCGAGTGTTGATTGGTCTAAAATTATGGGACTCGCACCATATACTTATTACACCCCATGGCGTGTAAAGGGGTCCTTGACTGCACTTTTTAATTGGATGTCTTTAATTACTACTGATCAGAATGGGTTACCTTTTCTTTATTAATGATCAAAATGGGTAACTTTCTTCACTAATGATCAACATTTCTTTAGTAATGATTACAATTTCTTTACTAATGATCAAAATGGATTACTTTCTTTATTAATGATCAAAATGGCTTATTTTCTTTACTAATGGTCAAAAAGCCGGTCTCTCTGGCCAAGGAGTTTCACCACTTTCTCCGTAATCCCGTTTATCATGCAGTCTTGTAGCGGGCGAGAACTGGGAGCGGTTCGTCCCCCGCTGGTGACTTGCGGGATAACTGAGCCGGCCGCTCAGAAAGCAATGGCAAACTACTGAGCGTAATCGTGCCAAGAAATCAACAGACAGCTGAAAGATGCTGCTGTTGACAGCGATGTCCTGTAAAAGGATATGTGATTTTTTTTTTTTTAAATGGTCAAAATGGGTTACTTTCTTTACTAATGATAAAAATGTCTATACTAATGATCAAAAGCAGTTACTTTCTTTATTAATAATCAAAAGCAGTTAACTTTCTTTACTGTTAATCAAAAGAGGTTACTTTCATTGGTTATTGTGACAACTTAAAATCCACTTCATACTGATTAAGGGAATAAGATCAAGATCAGACATGTACAATTATTTCTGAAACTCATTTCTCTATGCCATGACGTCAAACTGACCAGCATTTTCTCCCATAATCCCATCTTGCCTCTCTCCCCATGTCCAACTTTCCCGTTGTGATGACATACTCCAGCTTTCTTCTTCTTATGACATGCCCAAAGAGTGGACTGTCTTCTTTTGATGTGAGTAATCGGTTCTCATTGTGATTTCTTTCAAGAAATCTCCATTGCTTTTTCTATCCATCCAGAACGTTTTCATTATTTTTTTTTTAATAAAACCACATCTCCACATATGCCACATATTTCCCCACTTGTCTGCTAACTGTCCATTATTTGCTTTCATGACCACAAAATGATCCACTCAAATTTGTATGTTGCCACAGGAAAGATGCATGTTTTCAAAATATGTTACTTTAATATGTTTGCTGGTGTTGTACATAGGTTCTTAATACTGTTTAACCTCTGCATCACAGTTTAATATAATACTATATATGTTTAATATAAAAACGTAGTGTTTACCCCATCAATTTTATTTTCATTGCGCATAGGACTAATTATTATAACACACTGGTGGTTATGTCTGCCCTCCTGAGAACACTTGCAAGCTGTCATTTGTGGGCAAGTCAAGGATACTCACAGAAATGCTATCGTCTCATAAGTCGCAACCTGCATGAGAAAGCATCCAAAACTTGGAGCTCATGGAACAACTTCAACGGAAAGGTAATTTTATTTTTGAACTCACTCGCTTTTAGCTCAAGCAAAGTCCATATCCATGTGCCTACTTCTGGAACACTGGACTGATTTTTGTGCATGGAGTCGCTTTCCCTATTACTCGTGTCCCTCACCATTAGGCAAACCCACTCCAACTTCAGAGGTACTTGTAATTTATGTCCCCAAGTCAAGGGTGTGAAGTCAACATTTAAGTCCAACTGCCCAGTGTAGGGTTGAACCCCTTACCTCGGCATCAGCACACGGATGTTTAATAATGTGTGTTCTTATCCATTCAGCCATGCTGACCTCCAGAAAGGTAATAATCTTTAGCGATATGTATGTTTATTACTGTATTGCTGGTAAGTTTATAGATAATAATTAATATCAACAGAATATGTGACCTCTCTAGCTATGGAAACCAGAATCTCTACAACAGACTGAGTTGACTGTGCTGTTGATTGGATCATGGAAAAGCAGCAATGTTATAAAGCCGATCTTCTCACTGCTTCAAACTGTGGTGTAGTGTTGCGTGGTTAAAGAAAATTAGCAATTATATTCATTAGTCTCAGCTATTGGAACAGCCAGAGTGCAAAGCAGCGAGCAAATGTATCACAGCCTTCAGTGTCCTTTATGATGGGAATAATCTGTTTTGTTTACTTGTTGCATACTTTGTGTCAGTGATCCTTCAATCAAGATTATCATATTTATTTATTATGTGGAACAGGAGACATTGAGATATAATTCTGTGTATTATATGATAATACATGTGTTATATGCCGGCTCTGTGGCAAAGGAGTTACGAATGCAATTTGTAATCCTGCATACCACGTTCGAAACACAGCTGCGGCGATATGGAGGCAGACCGACCACCTTGCGTTGGTTTCCAATACAAAAGTTCTCAGTGCTGGGCATTCAGAAAGTAATGGTTAACTACTGAAGGTAAATTTGCCAAGAAATTACAAACAGCCAACAAATTTTGGGGTTGACTGCGACATCCTGTAAATGATATGCAACTAACTTTTTTTTTAAATATGGTAAAACAATATCAAGACACTCCCAAAGGAACAAGTGGAATTCAGATTACCAGAAGTAGTTCCCTTGACATTAGTTTCAGTGTTAGACTTTCTTGAATATCACATCTTGAATATCACATCTTGAATATCACATCTTGAATATTACATCTTGAATATTACATCTTGAATATCACATGGAGTGAGCTGCATTCAGACAAGCCTTCCAAAGATTGTGTCTGTATTAAAATTATCTCTGTCTCTCTGCATCTCTCTCTCTCTCTCTCTCTCTCTCTCTCTCTCTCTCTCTCTCTATATATATATATATATATATATATATATATATATATATATATATATATATATATATATGCACATATGTGTGTGTGTGCATGTGTGCGTGCATTGGTGTGTGTGTGTGTGTGTTAGAGAGAAAGAGAGAGAGGCTGGTTTAACTTGTAAATTGCTTCCAAGAAGCTGTCATTATCATTAATTTGATCATTGTTATCAAGAAAGATCGCATCCCCTCATGCAGAGTACATTCATATTTTTTCAAGAGCCAAGTTCCATCACTCTTAATCCATTAATAATATCTGGCATAATGTGCTGGTGAAAGAAAACGATTTCTGCAACTGCTGGGGATTGAACCCAGGCTAGTGTCTTGGTAGACAAGTGCACAAACCATTGTTCCATCACAGTCACTATCATACATACAATAACAGTAATTTATTTGTAATGATTCTCATGTGCCGGTGCTTTGGCAAAGGGGTTGCAAACACAATTTGCAATCCTGCATACCGCATTTGAAACACAGCTGTAGCGATTTGGAAAACAGATCGCCTTGCAGTGGTTTTCAGTACAATGATATGAGTGCCAATCGTTCAGAAAGCAATAGCAAATTATTGAATGTAAACTTCCCAAGAAATCACTAAACAGCCAAAAAATGCTGGAGTTGACTGCAACGTCCTGTAAAAGGATATGCAACTAACTTTTCAAAATCTTCATCTTATACTATCTCAGGGTAACATTATCCTCATGGGAAGCCAGGATTCAGGGAAAACCACCACAGGAAGAATTGTGGCTAAATCTTTAGGAAAAGACTTAGTGGATGTAGATGACCATCATCTGGAGCCAGTTTGGGGCATGAGTGTGGCTGATAAGGTAAGAATTGTAGAGTGTGATACGGAAGCTAAGCCTGTGCAGAAAGAATTAAAGGTCTTTTCTTCTTCTTCTTCTTCGTTCATCCGGAGTTTTTTTTTCCGGATGTGATTGTGTTGTGCCTGTTTACAGCAGAGCTGCGTTCTTGCGCCGTTAGGCCGACACATCCGACTTCTGCGGGCATTTGTTGACCGGGTTAACCTTCCTGGAAAGGTCTTTTTACAAGCATGAGAATAATAATTGTCGTATAATGAGAATTTTAATAAATGTATAATCAAACATTAAACAATAACACCTCTAAGAGTTGGAGGAGAAAGGTGGGAGGTAGGGTACCTGAATAATACTGCAACCTGAAGTATGAGCTAGTAATAAAAAAAAATAAAAACAGAATCATAAGAAACCACAACTTTAAACTAATCTTGGGAAATACTTCTTCTTCTTCTGCTGCCCTTTATCCCTTCTCTATAGGCTCTCAGCCATCTCAAGCAATGCCGTTCTGTCCTTTGCTAGCTCTTTCAGCTCTCTTCGTGTCTTTCCCATATTTTGCATCTCTGTATCTTTGTCTCATGCATGCGTTGATAGGTCTCCCTTTATTTCATTAGGCCTGCAAGTTATAGATAAGGGACTTTCTGGCTATACTATTGTTGGGTTTCTCAGTGTATATCCTACCCAGCACCAGCATCCTTACCTCACTTCTTGGTTCACTGATATTTGTTTGTGATTCTGTCATACTATTTTAGTCCTTCTATTCTGCACAGGCACCAGTTAATGAATATTTGTAGTTTATAAGTATTTGATTTAATGAATATTTGTAGTTTATAAGTATTTGTTTTAATGAATATTTGCAGTTTATAAGTATTTGTTTTAATGAATATTTGCAGTTTATAAGTATTTGTTTAAATGAATATTTGTAGTTTATAAGTATTTGATTTAATGAATATTTGTAGTTTATAAGTATTTGTTTTAATGAATATTTGTAGTTTATAAGTATTTGGTTTAGTTATTCTCCATGTTTCTCATCTATACACTAGTACTGATTTAACATCAGAGTTAAATATTCTAAGCTTGATACTAAGCTTAACAGATTCAGTGTAAAACAAACATTAGGTTTGGACCAAACAACAATGGATGGTGGAAAATTGGGAAGTAGTCGTGTGTCACAGTTATGACCTACAGGTTGTTAATACAGGTAGCAGACATGCTGTATTATATATGAAATTAAATTAGGTTGCTTAGGGAAAACTACCAGTATTTATATTTTAATTGAGACAACGTTTTGCAATGACAACAATTTGGCAATATATTAGGGTAGGCATTTGAATGCTTAAGGCCTTTGGAGTGTTTATGCTTGTGGCTATGGTTTGCATTCATATTTTCCTCATGTTGGACTGGTAGTGCATTGTTCCGTCGCTCTCCTGCTGAGTTGAGTGTGTGGCGTGATACTGTGAGCTTGTGTTGAATGCTTTTACATCTGTCTGGGGTTGTTTGTAGCGTGAACTGCATGTTTGGAATAATGGTGGTCACAATGTTGCTGAACTGACTGACTTGCCTTATGCAGTAATGTGTCACTGCTGGTTTTCTAGTAACTGCCGTTTCCATCAATGATGAACTGTATTTTTCATGGAGGACTTTTGTGTTGGCATTCTGTAACTGTGCAGGCTGTTGGCTTGTCAAGTCTCCTGTCTATTCCACGTTTCACATGGGGCAATGAGGAACATTTTGTGTGATATTCAATGGCACAGGTTCAGAGTATAATGGGTACAACCCGTTGCCATGAAGTTGGAACCACGACTAATGACCTAATGATACAGGAAGTTGCTTAAGATAGTTAATCATCCCTTGACACTTAATCAGTTAATTTCTTTTGACTTCCTCAAATTTCCTAGTGCTTTGAAAGCTCCTCTTGTCGTTTGATTACCATTTTCATATCTCTTCCTATTTCCCCATCAGTATCTACATTGCTGCCAGTCTCTCTGCCGAGGGGTTACAATACTTTCTTTGTAATCCCAGTTTATCCACGCAGGCTCTCGCAGCGTGCGAGAATTGGTTGCGGTTCTACCCGCGCTCGTGACTTGCGGGATAATGAGCCGGCTGCGCAGAAAGCAATGGCAAACAATCTGAGCGTAATCTTGCCAAAGAGATCAACAATCAGCTGAAAGATGCTGATGTTGACAGCAATGTCCTGTAAAGGATATGCAAACATTTTTTTACCATCTACATTGCTACCTAAGTAGGTGTATGATTCCATCAGCTGAAGTGAGATTTCACAAGGCAGATTGGGTCATCATGGGAGAAATCTACCAACCATCAAAATAGTGTCAAGTAATTACAAGAATTTAAACACAGAGACCACAAATAATATGTTGCACAATTTATTGCCTGACACATTTCGCTGCATCTCGTCAGGTGCATACTGCAGAATTATATATATCATCAAGTGACTAATACTTGAGCTGAAAGAATTAAAACACACAGTCACAGGTATTGTTGGAATGTGGAACATCTGTTATCTTCGCAGGTAATTTCAAATCTATTAGGACAGCAGACCGAGTCACGCTGGGTCTTAACGTATTGGTATGGGAGCTGGTCATTCAGAAAGCAATGGCAAACTACTGAACAGGAATCTTGCCAAGACATCAGCAACAGCAGTAAAATGCTGGTGTTGACAGCGATGTCCTGTAAATAGGATATGCAAACAAAACAAAACATTTTAAATCTAGAATGACCTCTTTTATTTTAATTATAAAAAAGCAGTATTTAACCAACCTGTCAGAAAGACATAAACCGGCCAGTGAGAAGAATGTGCTGCCAGTCAGTAAGTCATTTAGTGCTTCCAATCTGACGTACCAGAGTTCGTACCGGAATATGATCAGCATTGCCAATAGTGGGTTGCTATCAGTCTTCAAATACCATCAGCCAGTTTTAGATGAATACCAAGAGCATATCATTATGTAATCATAGACAAATAATTTCATTTAGTGACAGATAAATACCAACATTTGAGGTCAGCATGGCCGAATAGATAAGAGCGCTCGTTTGTAAACATCTGATGTGCTGATGCCGAGGTAGCAGGTTCAATCCCTACACCAGTCAGTTGGACTAAACTATTGACTTCTCATCCTTGACTTTTTTCCCCCCGCATATCCTTTACAGGACATCGTTGATTTCTTGGCAAGATTACGCTCAGTAGTTTGCCATTGCTTTCTGAGCGACCGGCTCACATACCCCGTAAGTTACCAATGCAGCGAGAACCGCTATTGAATCTAGCGCAGGTTACATTCCTCACATGGATATATTGGATTACAGAGAAAGACATTAACTCCTAGGCCAGGGAGACCGGCCATCCTTGACTTGGGGATGTAAATTACAAGTACCTCTGAAGTCGGAGTGGGTTTGCATGATGGCACACTGGTAATAGTGAAAGCTAATCCACATGCAAAAATCAGTCCAGTGCACTAGAAGTAGTGGCATGTGCATGAACTACGCTTGAATTAAAAGCCCGGGAAGGTTAACCCGGTCAACAAATGCCTGCAGAAGTCGGATGTGTCGGCCTAACGGCGCAAGAACGCAGCTCTGCTGTAAACAGGCACAACGCAATCACATCCGGAAAAAAAACTCCGGATGAATGAAGAAGAAGAAGAAGAATTAAAAGTGAGCAAACGTAAAAACAAACCAAAATATAAACCAACATGTTATAACATTACATACTTTCATTTGACCACATTATAGGAAGACAAAAACTGGAGCATGTGTTGACAACTGAAAAGATTTGTGGAAAGAGATATAGAGGAAGACAATGTGAGAAAATATTTGACAGTCTTGTGTCATGCCACGGAAGGCATCAACACATGAATTGATCAAGGCTATCAGAGATTGCAGCTTTGTAGTGAGGCATGATTGCCCACGCCAGCTGGCAAGGCACTGGATGATGATACTTTCATTAAATGAAAGGAAATACCACTATGTTATCACAGCAATGCACTTCCATTCAGTAAAAGAAACATAATACCTTGATATTGCTGGAAATTACTGTCCACGAACAATAGAAAATGTTATCAGTCCACACAGAACCAACAACCAGGTTTACCTTCATAAACAGCTAAACAAGAATAATAATAATATGATGTAAGTGATAATACTGCATCTATGAATTAATTATGTATAATAATTTATTCTGAGATGAAACAGATTTATAAGAAGCAATTATAGAACCAAGTGGGAATCAGAGCATCCAGGCCACCAGAATGATGATACATATTACCAGCTCAACCAAAGTGAACAAATAACAGTCTTCAGACTTCACAGGACACAGTCTGAAAACCCACATGATTAATAAAATAAATATAAAAGATGCTGATGTAATGTAACTGTGGAACTGGTAAAATGACAGAAAAACATTTGTTTCAGGAGTGTTCAACATATGCAGAACAGAGAAAAATATTTTGGCCTACATTTAAAGACAAACTCTATGGAGACACCAACAAGTTCAAGTCGACTGTTGCTTTCTTTGGATATATTTATGTTTATGTCTGAAGGTCTATGAAGAAGATAATTTAAAATTCAGTAATTATTAATGAGCAGTCTATCATTTGTATGATACATTGTAAAATAGATAACTTAAAATAAATTAACATTGAAAGTTTATTAACATATATTTTTCAATCTAACCAGTTAAAACAAATTGGTGAAAAACGATTTGTTGAAGAAGAAGGGAGAGCACTGTTGGACCTACATGTAGACAACTCCGTGATTTCTCTGAGCGGTTCCAACCCGTTGCACAGTGACTCAATGGCCAAGATCGCACAGTCTGGCATACTTGTGTATCTCGATGTGAATAATGACACCATTATCAAACGGCAAAAGGTATGTATAATTGTTCTGATCAAGAAAGATATTCATCATGCATCCCTGTGTATCAGTAACATACTCAAGTTTGTTTTAATATTCTAATGTTGCACTTGTGAAGATTGGAGTGCACAATATTAAGGTTTTCTTATACACAAGGTTATGGTGTAATAAGTTGGAGTGACCATCTACTTTCCTAAGTTTTTTTTTCAAGAAAAATCTCTAGTATCCAATGTAATAGACTGGATGGATTAAGTCCAATTCTACCAATGCTGGTTATAGTAGAGATTAAGTCCAATTCTACCAATGCTGGTTATAGTAGAGATTAAGTCCAATTCTACCAATCCTGGTTATAGTAGAGATTAAGTCCAGTTCTACCAATGCTGGTTATAGTAGAATTCACTGTAATGGCAAGAAAGTGCTTTTATCATTACACATTACATTTCTACTTCTGATACATGTGTGCTACATCCTAGACTTGTTTAACCATCATTCTAACACAGCTGAAATAGATATTGTAAGCTGGTGCAATAACCACCATTCTAACACAGCTCAAAGATACAGTAAGCTGGTGCAATAACCACCCTTCTAACACAGCTCATACTGTAAGCTGGTGCAATAACCACCATTCTAACACAGCTCAAAGATACAGAAAGCTGGTGCAATAACCACCCTTCTAACACAGCTCAAAGATACAGAAAGCTGGTGCAATAACCACCCTTCTAACACAGCTCATACTGTAAGCTGGTGCAATAACCACCCTTCTAACACAGCTGCAAATATACATGTAAGCTGGTGCAATAACCACCATTCTAACACAGCTCAAAGATACAGTAAGCTGGTGCAATAACCACCATTCTAACACAGCTCAAAGATACAGTAAGCTGGTGCAATAACCACCATTCTAACACAGCTCATAGATACAGTAAGCTGGTGCAATAACCACCATTCTAACACAGCTCTAAGACACAGTAAGTAAGCTGGTGCAATAACCACCATTCTAACACAGCTCTAAGACACAGTAGTAAGCTGGTGCAATAACCACCATTCTAACACAGCTTAAAGACACGTAAGCTGGTGCAATAACCACCATTCTAACACAGCTCTAAGATACACGTAAGCTGGTGCAATAACCACCATTCTAACACAGCTCAAGATACAGTAAGTAAGCTGGTGCAATAACCACCATTCTAACACAGCTCATACTGTAAGCTGGTGCAATAACCACCATTCTAACACAGCTTAAAGACACACTAAGCTGGTGCAATAACCACCATTCTAACACAGCTCTAAGACACAGTAAGTAAGCTGGTGCAATAACCACCATTCTAACACAGCTCATACTGTAAGCTGGTGCAATAACCACCATTCTAACACAGCTCTAAGACTACAGTAAGCTGGTGCAATAACCACCATTCTAACACAGCTCAAGATACAGTAAGCTGGTGCAATAACCACCATTCTAACACAGCTCAAAGATACAGTAAGCTGGTGCAATAACCACCATTCTAACACAGCTCATAGATACAGTAAGCTGGTGCAATAACAACCATTCTAACACAGCTCATAGATACAGTAAGCTGGTGCAATAACCACCATTCTAACACAGCTCTAAGACACAGTAAGTAAGCTGGTGCAATAACCACCATTCTAACACAGCTCTAAGACACAGTAAGTAAGCTTGTGCAATAACCACCATTCTAACACAGCTCATAAGTACGCTTAGCTTGTGTATTACCCCATTAACCACCATTATAACACAGCTCAAAGACAAAGACACACTAAGCTGGTGCAATAACCACCATTCTAACACAGCTCATAGATACGCTTAGCTTGTGTATTAACCCATTAACCACCATTATAACACAGTTCAAAGACACACTAAGCTGATGCAATAACCACCATTCTAACATAATCATCATGTATTAAATACTGTGATGACATAATTAATAACCACCATTCTAACAGATCAAAGATACATTTAGCTGGTGCAATAACCACCATCCTAACAGATCAAAGATACATTTAGCTGGTGCAATAACCACCATTCTAACAGATCAAAGATACATTTAGCTGGTGCAATAACCACCATCCTAACAGATCAAAGATACATTAAGCTGGTGCAATAACCACCATCCTAACAGATCAAAGATACATTTAGCTGGTGCAATAACCACCATTCTAACAGATCAAAGATACATTTAGCTGGTGCAATAACCACCATCCTAACAGATCAAAGATACATTAAGCTGGTGCAATAACCACCATTCTAACAGATCAAAGATACATTTAGCTGGTGCAATAACCACCATCCTAACAGATCAAAGATACATTTAGCTGGTGCAATAACCACCATTCTAACAGATCAAAGATATATTTAGCTGGTGCAATAACCACCATCCTAACAGATCAAAGATACATTTAGCTGGTGCAATAACCACCATCCTAACAGGTGAAAGGCACAATAAAGAGGTGGAGCATCATCATTATATAGTAAATCATTTGAAGAGCATCACTCACATTACAACCCACTGGAAAAATTCTTGATCCAATGCCAGTTCCTGTTCATTTTCATACCAAGGGTATCTTTAATGTCCTGTGTCCACTGCTGTATTGGTCAACATCTGTCACTTCTTCCAGAACCCATGCCTTCCATTACCATTCATTCTAAACAAAGCTCTTATACACAAGTTAATTGTGAATATAAATCATTTCAAACAAAGTTCCTATACACAATTTAATTGTGAAAATAAATCATTTTAAACAACGCTCCTGTACACAAGTTAATTGTGAAAATAAATCATTTAGACTGCCATAGATACAAGACTACATGTTTCTGTTCTAGGCAATGAAAATTGATCGGATCATTGGTATGGGGCCAGGTGCCAGCCTTGAAGATATTCTAAAGTTCAGACGCCAGTTTTATGAGAAATGGTAAACTGAAATGGTAACAAAAAATTTAATTATGCTAATGAATATTAAATATTGATGCCAGGGAAGTGAGATAAATGAAAAACTGTTTTAAGTACATTTATCTTGGTTAGTTGGTTTGATGGTTGATTGGTTGGGAATTTATTTGATTGGTTGGTGAATTTTCTGGAACACTGAGTTTTAACTCTTAACTGATTCAGTGCCAAACACAAAAGTAGGTTTGGACCAAACATGGTGCATTACCAAATGAAAAAGTATTATAATGTAAATTTGCATTCACTAAGTATTAAAATTCATTTTTCAAATTTGTTCTACATACAAAGAGATAATATATATACAGACCAACAAGCACTTGGAATCAACGACTGGCAAGAAAAGGTCAACCAGAGAGACGAATGGAGACGGATTGTATCTGCAGCAAAGAACCTCAATGGCTCGGAACGCTGAAGAAGAAGAACAAGAAGAAGTATTAAAATTGTGGAAGATACCGCAAAATGAAAGAAATAACACAATGACCCAAGTTCTTAGTTTTAAAAGACGGTCACATATTATTTCATGTTTTACAGAAACATAAATAGCAGTCAATGAATGGAAATCAATCAATCAATCATGTGCCATGCCGGAAAGCGTGGGTGGTCATGACTCGCCATTTCACTTGATCACCAGAGTCGTGGATCAGCTCAGTGTTCCCGTCTCGTTCATGCCATGAACCCACATTGTTCTTCCCCTATTTCAGGTTGTATTTTCTTCCTCACTCTTTGCATGATAATTCATAGCAAAATCTTTGTGATGTGACTCATTATACTAATTTTTCTATGTTGATCACATTCCAAGGCTCCTGATTTCTTTGGGATTGCAATAAATACAGAGTTACATAATTCAGAAGGTATATCTCCAGTATCATATGATGTGTTCAGCAGTCTGGTGACTTGCTCTAGTGCAAATTCTTCTAAAGCTTTAATCATTTCTGTTGTGATGTTATCTGCACTAGGGGACTTGCCAGCTTTCATTAAAGAACATTACGAACCTCCATCTTCAAAAATGGCGGTCCTTCATTATTGAATCTAATATCATACTGTTCCTCTCTGTTATCATTATAAAGGTTTTTCACATCATCTGTCCATACATGTAGAATCTGATCTTTTTCTATTATGATTTTGCCATCTTTAGTTTTTAGACAGCCTGTTGATGTACTTGTTCTTTTATTAGTAAGTTCCTGAATTCTTTTGTGCACTAATTTGGTATTTTGACTGTTGTGTTGTTTTTCAATGTCTAAGCACTTTTCCTCAAGCCTGATTCTTTTGCCTCCTTACATAATATTCTGACGTGTCTGTAAATTCCTTCATTTTGGTAGAATTATTTTTGTTGAGTCTTCTTGTTTCCATTAGGTGTAAAATTTCTTCAGTCATCCATTTCTTACGACCCGCCTTCTTTAATTTTGGAATAGTTGTTTCTGCAGCCAAACTGATTGAATTCTTCAACATTTCCCATTGATCATCCACATCCTGGATATATCAAATCTATTCTGTACTTCTATGTTGAATTTGTTTTGTATTCTGTCATCACTCAATGCACACAAATCATATTTAATGTTTCCTGTTATATACTTGGCTTTCTTCAACTTTATCCTCAATGTTCCTGTAAGTAGTCTGTGGTCACTATAACAATCAGCACTGGGAACTGTTTTTGCTATTGTTAGTGCGTTTCTAAATCTTCTGCTAATCAGAATGTAGTCAGTCTGGTTTCTAATCCTGCTATCAGGACTCTTCCATGTCCATAATCTTCTTAGGTGTTGCTTAAACCAGGTGTTTTCTACAATCATTTCCTGTTCTTTTGCCCACTCTACGAGTCTGTATCCTCTTGCATTTCTCTGTCCTAAACCATAGTTTCCTACTGTGTATCTATCACCTTGATTTCCTACTTTTGCATTGAAGTCTCCTATTATGATGTTTATTTCTGAATTTTTACATTTCTTAAAGGCAGACTCTATGTCATTATAAAATTCCTCTACACTATCTTCACTTGATTCTCCTGTTGGGGCATATACTTGAATAACATTTATGCTAAAAGGTCTGCCACTCAATTTAACTAGTAGAACTCTGTCCAACACGGCCCAATATCCTTGAACAGATTTTGATGTTTTCCGGTCCAAAATAATTGCCACTCTCCTTTGTCGATCTTCACCTCCAGAATAAATAATCTTAAAATCTTCATCTATCTTGATGCCTGCTCCTGTCCATCTCGTTTCGCACATCCCTAAAATATAAATTTTTTTTTCTTTGTATTTCTTGTTTTATGTTCTCTAATTTTTTGTCGTCGTTTAACATCCTAACGTTCCATGTTGCTAATTTTAATATCTCTGTCCTTGTCTTGCAATGATCAGTCTTTAGGTGAATTATAATGTACTAGGCACTTTTAAAGAAGTAATTTGATGGTGCTTTCCTCTATGGCAATAACCGTACTGGTCGAGTGACTGCAGCCATTGTCTCACGAAAGAGATCCTCTGTTTGCTGTCGCGAAACTTGAGACCATAACCAACAAATATCTGTTGGCTGCCCTCAAAGTTTCATCCACCACCTGCCTTCCGTGGCTTCTTTTGAACACTTCCAATAAACGAACATAAAATAACACCAATAATCCACAGGAAAACACTAAACAGCGTCTCCCCAAAGAATAAATGCATCACTTCATCGCCATTTGTACCGGAATGGAAATACAGACCACATTAAATTCATTCAGAAATTGGTAACCTACTCTCTTTAAGAGATGACCAAGAAGGTTTGCTATGAGATGGGAGGTGCCATGAAGAGATAAGAACAAGAATCGCTAAGGCTAAGGTAGCTTTTTGCAAGATGGGAAACATACTGACCAGTGAAAAATGTCAAGTGCAATGAGAAAAAGAGTTGAAGTGTTACATAGAACATGTAATTTTGTATGGTTGTGAGACATGAACAATGAACAGACAAGCTGAATAACGTCTAATGGCAGTGGAAATGTGGTTTCTGAGGAAAATGCAAAAATTACCATGGACAGACTGAAAAACCAATGAGTAAGCCCTACAAGAGGCAGATAAAAACTTTTAACTGATAAGAGAAATTAGATGTAGACAGTCACAATTGTTTGAACTTGTTATGAGAAGAAATAAACTAGAGAACTTGGTGACAAATGCCAATATTGAGGGAAAACCAACAAGGGGAAGGCAGAGAAGTAAATATCCAGATGACTTGACCACATGTCAAGACAAGAACAGAGCTGATCCATGATTCTGGTAATCATATAAGATGGCGAAACATGACCGCCTATGCTTACCGGCATGGCACATGATGATGATGATATGAAACTGGCTAACTCATCCAATGAAAAACTTCAGCTGTAACATCCAGAAATCCATGCACAAGTCTACAATGAGCTAGGTGCCAGTTGGGAGACGGAAAGAAAAAAAAAAGAACAAGATATGCATATCTCATCTAAAACCATAATCTGTTAATGAAACTAGTGTTGCCTGTATTATTTGTTGCCCGGTTGTTGAAGCTTTCCACATACATCGTTCTCTGTGTTTCTCTGCCACTCGTGCCAAGAATATTCCTACATAAGGCTAATGTCTCCATTCCACTTCTTCTTCTGGTGTGACAGATTAATTTAGTTTGTCTTTTTTGTTTAGAGTTTTGATGAGTGATCAAATGCCACCTGCAACTGTCGGTGCCTCAGCATTTCTTTTTTTTGTGTGTGTTAAGCATCGTACAACACAGAACACCCATTCTTCCAGTATTTATCTGTATCTGTCTGCCTGCCTGCTCTCCTGCCTGCTTGCCTGTTTGTCTGTCTGCATGCATAGTTGTATCCTGTTTGAGTTGATATGAAAAGGGGAACAAAATATTGTATCTGTCTTGATGGTAATGACTTATCCCATATCCCCAGCTACTCCTTCTTCATCATATCTGTCAGGATGACTTCCTAGAGAAAGCCCATGAAATGCTGGACGTTTTCCACAGATGGGCCTACCCAGAACGCATTCTGTCCACAGTTTTCTGTCGTATAACACAGGTCTCACATGAAATGTCCTTTGTCAAGAAAACATGACCTCCTAACAATGAACCTTAACTTGAAAACGTGACCTCCTAACAATGAATCTAAACTTATCCTCACCTTTCTTCCACATGTCCATGCCATCAAGCATATTTTTCTCTGACACTGGTCTATCCTGGTATCTAACCCAACCACTCATGCTGTGTTCTCTAATGACCCTGCAGTAATTTTCTGCTGGAATAAGAGTCTCAGAGACCACCTTGTTCATAGTTGCCTCCTCATAGATACTTCATCTGTGGGTTAATTTAAATGCCACCGTAAGAATTGTCTCCCCGGGAAGGTTAACAGTCAACAAATGCTCGCAGAAGTTGGATGTGTCGGCCTAATGGCGCAAGAACGCAGCTCTGCTGTAAACAGGCACAACGCAATCACGTCAGAAAAAAAATTCTCCGGATGAACGCAGCAGAAGAAGAAGAAGAAGAATTGTCTGACATGCCCACACCTTTTTCAGACACTGGCAATTACATTCTTCCAAGAAACCTTCTTCTTGAAAGATTCTTTCACTTGCACATCCCACAATCTATATTTATCATCATCTGCAAATGATGTGACATGAAATATATTGGTCAAACTGGCAGACGCCTTGCCAACCACTTTGGGGAACACCTTAGAGACATTAATCAAGGCGCTGACAAACCTGTTACTAACCACCTTAATTCTTCTAACCACAATGGAGTCGACGATGTATGGGTCACTGCATTGAAACTTTGCTTCTTTGACAACTCCATTAGACTTAAACTTGAAAGCCAATTAATAAACTCTCTGGGCTGCATTCACCCAGAAGAAATCAATACTGTTGTTGATGCCACAGTATGACTATGCTATCTTCCTTGTTTTTTATTCTTATTGGACTGTTTACGCACCATTTGGCAACACAAACTTTTGTAGTCCAAGAGCACCTTTCTAAACCGGTTCAAACCACCATTTCCATCTCTCTTCTGTCAACAAGAAGCTGTGTTTAATGTTATTTTGTGTTTTATTTAGCTTTTTATGTGTTTGTGTTGTCTTGTCCTTGACAAAGGTTCATAGAACCAAAACGTCGGCCGTGCTTTGTTATCCTATAATACTTATTGTTTTATTTTAATACTTCAGTATTATATATTTATTGATTGTTTATGTTTTTGGACAAGTCACACTTCGTTTCAATCTGTGGAAGATGAAGTTCTTTGTAAGGTATGTACATTGTGCCCGTGTCTTGTATGTCTCTTCTTTTCGCAGGAGCTAAATATACCTAATTGTTTGCAATTGATATAAAAAGGGGAAATGGATATGTTCTTGTATATTAACTCCTACGGTACCAGAAGATTTCCCAAAAGATGTCCTTGGGGGAGAATAATCACAATGAAAAAAATGGCATACATGCATTAGTTTCCAAGAGGCAGCATATACCGTGCTTCATGTTAACATATCTAGCCAGATATCTTCAATATGCTCAGATAAAATGTAAAAGATGTAAAAACACATCACACATTTATTGCTACACACAAATAGTAGCAGATCACACACAGTACGTTGATTGTGATGGAAAGAATTTGGATTTATAATTTCATATAATACCAGTAAATATGATTTTATTGTCTTCATTTTCTTTCTTTCAGGTATGACATTCGAGTTGCAGTTCATGATAATGACACACAGGAAGATGTTGCTTTGAGAGTGCTCAAAGCAGTACAGAGTTTTGATAATGATGCTGGATATATCTCCACTCGAGCAATAGATAAAACCAAAACAGTTCACTTCCTAGAAACAGTACTTCAAGGTTGTTAAAAATAGTTTTGATTTTGCAGCTTTTACATGTTTCTAGGCCTTCTTTTTTATTCAACAGTAGACGTGATCCATGTTGGTTTAAAGTAAACAAACAACACAATCATTTATTCACCCCGAGAGTGTTGGCCATTTAGTGCTAACCCTATATTTGTATTGACCAATCAGCACACAGTGTGTGATGTGATCATTATCATGTTACTTGCCTTTACTTCCCAGGATATTTCCTGGTACTCATTTAAGCCTGGGAACCAAGGTCAACTAAAAAAATCTCTCTTGATGAAGATTTGAAAATATGACCACCAGGCAAGTATAGTGGTTAGCTTACCAAGACAGTTGTCCAGGTTCAATTTCAGCAGTGGCATAATTTTATTTTCCTGGCAAGTATGGCTGTATGGTGGATCCAGCCTTTTATATAGTGAGTCATCATCATCATCATCATCATCTTCGACTTCTGCCGTCAAGCGTCATGGGGAGGAATAATTTGCGTTCCAGTGTCCGGTGGGTGGCACTGTATAGATGAGCACTTCGGGGCTATCTGAGTGATCATAGATGAGCGCGTTAACCTCTGCATTGACAGCGGCAGGGTTCTGCTCTCTGCACCGTCTGTCGAGTGTGATAATGCAGGAGAACGTGCACTTAAAGGCTGGAGGCACCGGCACCCATTCCTTGCCGGGGTTGATACTGGTAAGACTGCAGACCTGTCCGACGACATCTTCCGCCCGACCCATCCATGATTTGCCCCTCTTTAGCCTGTCACCCTTTTCTCTGAATATAGCGTCATGCAGAGGGTGCTGCTCATCTGCACTTATTTTTAAGTATGCACGGGCTCTCCAGATCTTGATCCTGTGTTCCATTGTCGGGAAGTCAAGGAGGTATCTCATTGCTACACAGCTGGTGTCTCTCGTGCAGCCCAAAATGATGCGCATGGCTTCGTTTTGTACCTTTTCGAGTCTTCCAATCTGTGTAGGGCTGACAGTGAGGATGGCCAGGCCATACTCGATGCGTGAAAGTACAAGTCCTTGGAACAGAAGTATTAGCAGTCTTTGCTCGATATTGGCAGTCGCCATGACTCTCATTGCTGACACACCTTTTCGAGCCTTCGTTATGACATAAACGACATGATTGAAGGAAAAATAGTGTAAAGGGACGTAGCTATATAAGTTATTTCAAGGGACAATACTATCAGCAGAATGACTCTATTAGGTAATTTAAACAATTATAGTAATTATTTTAACTTTTTATATATTTTTTAAAAACGTTATCTACATTTGTAAATGCAATAAATAGTGCGCTATTTACTTTAAGGAATCTTTATAGTTTAAGGAAAAGTAATGGCCATACTTTAGAAATGTGAAAATATTCTAATGCATTTTTTCTATTGATTATCGAAATGGCAGTCATTGATTCATCCTTTTAATGGTACCTTAATTTTTTATGATTTAATAACATAAAAATTTTTTCCGGCCTGTTTTACAGGCCAAATAAAATTTAAAAAGCATATTCGTTACAGAATGTTGCAGTCTACCCTAGCGTTTTCTTTTTTGGCTGTTTATGATATCTTGGCACATGCCAAATACTTGTTACGAAAAACTAAATGCACGCACGCGCGCACACACACACTTTCATACATTTATTTTAAAACATTTCACCATCCATCCATCATGTGCCATGCCGGTAAGCGTGGGCGCACATGTTCTGCTATCTCACTGGATCACCAGAGTCGTGGATCAGCTCCGTGTTTCTGTCTCGACCATGCCATGCGACCAAGCCATCCAGGTATTTACTTCTCGGTCTTCCCCTTGGTCTCTTCCCTTCGATCGTGCCATGTTGTCACCAAGTTTTACTATTCATTTCTTCTCATAACATGTCGAAAAAATTTTGACTGTCTACGTCTAATGACTCTAATCAGTTAACGATCTTCATTTGTTTCTTGAAGGACTTGTTCATTAGTTTTTCTGTCTGTCCATGGTATTCTTTATATTTTCCTCAAAAAACCACATTTCCACAGCCATCAGATGGTTTTCAGCTTGACTGCTCATTGTCCACGCTTCACATCCATATAAAAGTATAGGTTCTATGTAGCACTTCAACACTCTTCTTCTCGTTTCAATTGATATCTTTTTATTGGTCGGTATGTTTTCCATCTTGCAAAAGGCTACCTTCGCAATGGCAGTTCTTGTTCTAATCTCTGTGAGGCATCACCCATCAGATGTTATGACTGTTCCGAGATAACTGTATCGATTCACTTGCTTATTTAAGAATATGCCCATTTACTCGTATATGACATTGTGGTATTTCCTTCTTCCCAGTTACGACCATAATCTGTGTCTTCTTACTATTCAGTTATAATCCTAGTTGTTCACTGTGTGCAACAACCGCATCTACTAAATGTTGCAGGTCCTGTTCATTGTCTGCTATCAAGACTTTATCATCTGCATATCTAATGTTATTGGTGTATCCTCCCCCAATATTGATTCCTTCCATATTTTATATTTCTGGAAATATTCTCACTGTATAGGGAAAAAAGATCTGGAGACATTACACATCCCTGTCTCACACATCTTTTAATAGGCTGATATTGGCCTACATCGTTCTCAATTCTGATGGCAGCTTGTTGTTTCCAATAATAATATCTAAGTATTATGTCCATATTATTGAATCAACTATCCAACTATTATGTCCATGTTGTTGAGTCAACTATCCAACTATTATGTTCATGTTGTTGAGTCAATTGTCCAACAATTATGTCCATGTTGTTGAGTCAGCTATCCAACAAGTATGTCCATGTCACTGAGTCAACTATCCAACAATATTGTCCATGTTGGTGAGTCAATTACACAACTATTATGTCCATGTTGTTGAGTCAATTATACAACTATTATGTCCATGTTGTTGAGTCAACTATCCAACTATTATGTTCATGTTGTTGAGTCAATTGTCCAATAATTATGTCCATGTTGTTGAGTCAATTGTCCAACTATTATGTCCATGTTGTTGAGTCAACTATCCAACTATTATGTCCATGTTGTTGAGTCAACTATCCAACTATTATGTTCATGTTGTTGAGTCAATTGTCCAATAATTATGTCCATGTTGTTGAGTCAATTGTCCAACTATTATGTCCATGTTGTTGAGTCAACTATCCAACTATTATGTCCATGTTGTTGAGTCAACTATCCAACTATTATGTCCATGTTGTTGAGTCAACTATCCAACTATTATGTCCATGTTGTTGAGTCAATTGTCCAACTATTATGTCCATGTTGTTGAGTCAACTATCCAACTATTATGTCCATGTTGTTGAGTCAACTATCCAACTATTATGTCCATGTTGTTGAGTCAACTATCCAACTATTATGTTCATGTTGTTGAGTCAATTGTCCAACAATTATGTCCATGTTGTTGAGTCAGCTATCCAACAAGTATGTCCATGTCACTGAGTCAACTATCCAACAATATTGTCCATGTTGTTGAGTCAATTACACAACTATTATGTCCATGTTGTTGAGTCAGCTATCCAATAATTATGTTCATGTTGTTGAGTCAACTATCCAACAATTATGTCCATATTGTTGAGTCAACTATCCAACAATTATGTCCATGTTGTTGAGTCAACTATCCAACAATTATGTCCATATTGTGGAGTCAACTATCCAACAATTATGTCCATATTGTTGAGTCAACTATCCAACAATTATGTCCATGTTGTTGAGTCAATTATACAACTATTATGTCCATGTTGTTGAATCAATTATACAACTATTATGTCCATGTTGTTGAGTCAATTATACAACTATTATGTCCATGTTGTTGAGTCAACTATCCAACTATTATGTCCATGTTGTTGAGTCAATTATACAACTATTATGTCCATGTTGTTGAGTCAACTATCCAACTATTATGTCCATGTTGTTGAGTCAACTATCCAACTATTATGTTCATGTTGTTGAGTCAATTGTCCAACAATTATGTCCATGTTGTTGAGTCAGCTATCCAACAAGTATGTCCATGTCACTGAGTCAACTATCCAACAATATTGTCCATGTTGTTGAGTCAATTACACAACTATTATGTCCATGTTGTTGAGTCAATTATCCAATAATTATGTCCATGTTGTTGAGTCAACTATCCAACTATTATGTCCATGTTGTTGAGTCAACTATCCAACTATTATGTCCATGTTGTTGAGTCAACTATCCAACTATTATGTCCATGTTGTTGAGTCAACTATCCAACTATTATGTCCATGTTGTTGAGTCAACTATCCAACAAGTATGTCACTTATACACATGTTCTGAGTCAACTATCCAACAATACTGTCCATGTTGTTGAGTCAATTACACAACTATTATGTCCATGTTGTTGAGTCAACTATCCAATAATTATGTTCATGTTGTTGAGTCAACTATCCAACAATTATGTCCATATTGTAGAGTCAACTATTCAGATAATTATGTCCATGTTGTTGAGTCAACTATCCAACTATTATGTCCATGTTGTTGAGTCAACTATCCAACAATTATGTCCATGTTGTTGAGTCAACTATCCAACAATTATGTCCATGTTGTTGAGTCAATTATCCAACAATTATGTTCATGTTGTTGAGTCACTATCCAACTATTATGTCCATATTGTTGAGTCAACTATCTAATAATTATGTCCATGTTGTTGAGTCAACTATCCAACACGTATGTCAATGTCACTGAGTCAACTATCCAACAATACTGTCAATGTTGTTGAGTCAATTATCCAACAATTATGACCATGTTGTTGAGTCAATTATCCAACAATTATGTCGATGTTGTTGAGTCAACTATCCAACAATTATGTCCATATTGTTGAGTCAACTATCCAACAATTATGTCCATGTTGTTGAGTCAACTATCCAACAATTATGTCCATGTTGTTGAGTCAACTATCCAACTATTATGTTCATGTTGTTGTGTCAATTGTCCAATAATTATGTCCATGTTGTTGAGTCAGCTATCCAACAAGTATGTCCATGTCACTGAGTCAACTATCCAACAATATTGTCCATGTTGTTGAGTCAATTACACAACTATTATGTCCATGTTGTTGAGTCAATTATACAATAATTATGTCCATGTTGTTGAGTCAACTATCCATCAATTATGTCCATGTTGTAGAGTCAACTATCCATCAATTATGTCCATATTGTTGAGTCAACTATCCAACAATTATGTCCATTTTGTTGAGTCAACTATCCAACTATTATGTCCATGTTGTTGAGTCAACTATCCAACAATTATGTCCATGTTGTTGAGTCAACTATCCAACAATTATGTCCATGTTGTTGAGTCAATTATCCAACAATTATGTGCATGTTGTTGAGTCAATTATCCAACAATTATGTCCATGTTTTTGAGTCAATTATCCAACAATTATGTCCATATTGTTGAGTCAACTATCTAATAATTATGTCCATGTTGTTAAGTCAACTATCCAACTATTATGTCCATGTTGTTGAGTCAATTATACAACTATTATGTCCATGTTGTTGAGTCAACTATCCAACTATTATGTCCATGTTGTTGAGTCAACTATCCAACACGTATGTCAATGTCACTGAGTCAACTATCCAACAATATTGTCCATGTTGTTGAGTCAATTACACAACTATTATGTCCATGTTGTTGAGTCAACTATCCAATAATTATGTTCATGTTTTTGAGTTAACTATCCAACAATTATGTCCATATTGTTGAGTCAACTATCCAATAATTATGTCCATGTTGTTGAGTCAACTATCCAACTATTATGTCCATGTTGTTGAGTCAACTATCCAACAATTATGTCCATGTTGTTGAGTCAACTATCCAACAATTATGTCCATGTTGTTGAGTCAACTATCCAACAATTATGTCCATATTGTTGAGTCAACTATCCAACAATTATGTCCATGTTGTTGAGTCAATTATACAATAATTATGTCCATGTTGTTGAGTCAATTATACAACTATTATGTCCATGTTGTTGAATCAATTATACAACTATTATGTCCATGTTGTTGAGTCAATTATACAACTATTATGTCCATGTTGTTGAGTCAACTATCCAACTATTATGTCCATGTTGTTGAGTCAATTATACAACTATTATGTCCATGTTGTTGAGTCAACTATCCAACTATTATGTCCATGTTGTTGAGTCATCTATCCAACTATTATGTCCATGTTGTTGAGTCAGCTATCCAACAAGTATGTCCATGTCACTGAGTCAACTATCCAACAATATTGTCCATGTTGTTGAGTCAATTACACAACTATTATGTCCATGTTGTTGAGTCAATTATACAATAATTATGTCCATGTTGTTGAGTCAACTATCCAACAATTATGTCCATGTTGTTGAGTCAACTATCCAACTATTATGTCCATGTTGTTGAGTCAATTATACAACTATTATGTCCATGTTGTTGAGTCAACTATCCAACTATTATGTCCATGTTGTTGAGTCAACTATCCAACACGTATGTCAATGTCACTGAGTCAACTATCCAACAATACTGTCAATGTTGTTGAGTCAATTACACAACTATTATGTCCATGTTGTTGAGTCAACTATCCAATAATTATGTTCATGTTGTTGAGTCAACTATCCAACAATTATGTCCATATTGTAGAGTCAACTATTCAATAATTATGTCCATGTTGTTGAGTCAACTATCCAACAATTATGTCCATGTTATTGAGTCAACTATCCAACAATTATGTCCATGTTGTTGAGTCAATTATCCAACAATTATGTTCATGTTGTTGAGTCAACTATCCAACAATTATGTCCATATTGTTGAGTCAACTATCTAATAATTATGTCCATGTTGTTGAGTCAACTATCCAACACGTATGTCAATGTCACTGAGTCAACTATCCAACAATACTGTCAATGTTGTTGAGTCAATTATCCAACAATTATGACCATGTTGTTGAGTCAATTATCCAACAATTATGTTGATGTTGTTGAGTCAACTATCCAACAATTATGTCCATATTGTTGAGTCAACTATCCAACAATTATGTCCATGTTGTTGAGTCAACTATCCAACAATTATGTCCATGTTGTTGAGTCAACTATCCAACTATTATGTTCATGTTGTTGTGTCAATTGTCCAATAATTATGTCCATGTTGTTGAGTCAGCTATCCAACAAGTATGTCCATGTCACTGAGTCAACTATCCAACAATATTGTCAATGTTGTTGAGTCAATTACACAACTATTATGTCCATGTTGTTGAGTCAACTATCCAATAATTATGTTCATGTTGTTGAGTCAACTATCCAACAATTATGTCCATATTGTAGAGTCAACTATTCAATAATTATGTCCATGTTGTTGAGTCAACTATCCAACAATTATGTCCATGTTGTTGAGTCAACTATCCAACAATTATGTCCATGTTGTTGAGTCAACTATCCAACAATTATGTTCATGTTGTTGAGTCAATTATCCAACAATTATGTTCATGTTGTTGAGTCAACTTTCCAACAATTATGTCCATATTGTTGAGTCAACTATCTAATAATTATGTCCATGTTGTTGAGTCAACTATCCAACACGTATGTCAATGTCACTGAGTCAACTATCCAACAATACTGTCAATGTTGTTGAGTCAATTATCAAACAATTATGACCATGTTGTTGAGTCAATTATCCAACAATTATGTCAATGTTGTTGAGTCAACTATCCAACAATTATGTCCATATTGTTGAGTCAACTATCCAACAATTATTTCCATGTTGTTGAGTCAACTATCCAACAATTATGTCCATGTTGTTGAGTCAACTATCCAACTATTATGTTCATGTTGTTGTGTCAATTGTCCAATAATTATGTCCATATTGTTGAGTCAGCTATCCAACAAGTATGTCCATGTCACTGAGTCAACTATCCAACAATATTGTCCATGTCACTGAGTCAACTATCCAACAATATTGTCCATGTTGTTGAGTCAATTATACAATAATTATGTCCATGTTGTGGAGTCAACTATCCAACTATTATGTCCATATTGTTGAGTCAACTATCCAACAATTATGTCCATGTTGTTGAGTCAATTATACAATAATTATGTCCATGTTGTTGAGTCAATTATACAACTATTATGTCCATGTTGTTGAATCAATTATACAACTATTATGTCCATGTTGTTGAATCAATTATACAACTATTATGTCCATGTTGTTGAGTCAACTATCCAACTATTATGTCCATGTTGTTGAGTCAATTATACAACTATTATGTCCATGTTGTTGAGTCAACTATCCAACTATTATGTCCATGTTGTTGAGTCAACTATCCAACTATTATGTCCATGTTGTTGAGTCAACTGTCCAACTATTATGTTCATGTTGTTGAGTCAGCTATCCAACAAGTATGTCCATGTCACTGAGTCAACTATCCAACAATATTGTCCATGTTGTTGAGTCAATTATACAATAATTATGTCCATGTTGTGGAGTCAACTATCCAACTATTATGTCCATATTGTTGAGTCAACTATCCAACAATTATGTCCATATTGTAGAGTCAACTATTCAATAATTATGTCCATGTTGTTGAGTCAACTATCCAACTATTATGTCCATGTTGTTGAGTCAACTATCCAACAATTATGTCCATATTGTTGAGTCAACTATCCAACAATTATGTCCATGTTGTTGAGTCAACTATCCAACAATTATGTCCATGTTGTTGAGTCAACTATCCAACTATTATGTTCATGTTGTTGTGTCAATTGTCCAATAATTATGTCCATGTTGTTGAGTCAGCTATCCAACAAGTATGTCCATGTCACTGAGTCAACTATCCAACAATATTGTCCATGTTGTTGAGTCAATTACACAACTATTATGTCCATGTTGTTGAGTCAATTATACAATAATTATGTCCATGTTGTTGAGTCAACTTTCCATCAAATATGTCCATGTTGTAGAGTCAACTATCCAACAATTATGTCCATATTGTTGAGTCAACTATCCAACAATTATGTCCATTTTGTTGAGTCAACTATCCAACTATTATGTCCATGTTGTTGAGTCAACTATCCAACAATTATGTCCATGTTGTTGAGTCAACTATCCAACAATTATGTCCATGTTGTTGAGTCAATTATCCAACAATTATGTTCATGTTGTTGAGTCAATTATCCAACAATTATGTCCATGTTTTTGAGTCAACTATCCAACAATTATGTCCATATTGTTGAGTCAACTATCTAATAATTATGTCCATGTTGTTAAGTCAACTATCCAACTATTATGTCCATGTTGTTGAGTCAATTATACAACTATTATGTCCATGTTGTTGAGTCAACTATCCAACTATTATGTCCATGTTGTTGAGTCAACTATCCAACACGTATGTCAATGTCACTGAGTCAACTATCCAACAATACTGTCAATGTTGTTGAGTCAATTACACAACTATTATGTCCATGTTGTTGAGTCAACTATCCAATAATTATGTTCATGTTGTTGAGTCAACTATCCAACAATTATGTCCATATTGTAGAGTCAACTATCCAATAATTATGTCCATGTTGTTGAGTCAACTATCCAACTATTATGTCCATGTTGTTGAGTCAACTATCCAACAATTATGTCCATGTTGTTGAGTCAACTATCCAACAATTATGTTCATGTTGTTGAGTCAACTATCCAACAATTATGTCCATATTGTTGAGTCAACTATCTAATAATTATGTCCATGTTGTTGAGTCAACTATCCAACACGTATGTCAATGTCACTGAGTCAACTATCCAACAATACTGTCAATGTTGTTGAGTCAATTATCCAACAATTATGACCATGTTGTTGAGTCAATTATCCAACAATTATGTCCATGTTGTTGAGTCAATTATCCAATAATTATGTCCATGTTGTTAAGTCAATTACCCAACTATCATGTCCTGTTGTTGAGTCAACTATCCAACAATTATGTCCATTTTGTTGAGTCAACTATACCACTATTATGAAATCTGATATTACGAGAATGTAGTATATCCAGTTACTACTATCTGTGTACAACAGTTCCAGTTATAGAGCAAGAGAAAAGTCAACAAATGGACAGATCACATAACACAAGTCAACAAATAGACAGATCACATAACACAAGTCAACAAATGGACAGATCACATTACACACATCAAGAAATGGACGGATCTCATGACACAAGTCAAGAATTGGACGGATCTCATGACACAAGTCAAGAAATGGACAGATCACATGACACAAGGCATACAAACAGACATATCACATGACACAAGTCAACAAATGGATGGATCACATGACACATGTCAATAAATTTGCAGATCACATGAAAAAAGTCATCAAATGGATAGATCACATGACAAAAGTCACTAAATGGACAGATCACACGACACAAGGCAACAAACAGACAGATCACATGACAGAAGTCAACAAATGAACAGATCACATGACACAGATCATGTGACACAGGTCGTATGTAGTCAAGGACCCTGTAACACACCTCAAGCTGCTCTGGGCATATGGTACTACGAGGGTAAGTTAATAAGTAAGTCACAAATGGCTGTAGAAAAATAACTCAATATGATAGCAACTTTAAACCATTTTATTTTTATACATACATTGTCCCTTTATTTCAACATAATTTCCACCAACATTGATGCACTTATCCTATCATTTTATCAGTCCTCCCAAACCGACTGCATAGAACTGTGTGCCCTAGCTTCTAAACCACGTTTTCACTTCACATTCAACTTCGGTGTCATCCACGAAATGTCTCCCGCCAAGGCAGGTTTTCAGTATTTATGCTGACAAATGTTTATCTCATAAAGCGGTGCATAGCTGGGTACAAAAAGTTACGAGGGCGAGTCAATAGTAAGTCACACAGTTCTGTGGGCAGGTAGGTAAATGAAAACAAAGCACACAGTTCTATGCAGCCAGTTTGGGAGGACTGATAAAACTATGGGATAAGTGCATCAATGTTGGTGGAAATTTTGTTGAGAAATAAAGGGACAATGTATGTATGAAAATAAACTGGTTTCAAGTTATGTGTAGTTATTTTTCTACAGCCATTTGTGGCTTACTTATTAACTTACCCTCGTACATGTGTAGAGACCAATCAGAACTCAAGTGTAATGTGTAGAGACCAATCAGAACTCAGTGTAATGTGTAGAGACCAATCAGAACTCAGTGTAATGTGTAGAGACCAATCAGAACTCAGTGTAATGTGTAGAGACCAATCAGAACTCAGTGTAATGTGTAGAGACCAATCAGAACTCAGTGTAATGTGTAGAGACCAATCAGAACTCAGTGTAATGTGTAGAGACCAATCAGAACGTGTACATGTGTAGAGACCAATCAGAACTCAGTGTAATGTGTAGAGACCAATCAGAACTCAGTGGACATGTGTAGAGACCAATCAGAACTCAGTGTAATGTGTAGAGACCAATCAGAACTCAGTGTACATGTGTAGAGACCAATCAGAACTCAGTGTAATGTGTAGAGACCAATCAGAACTCAGTGTAATGTGTAGAGACCAATCAGAACTCAGTGGACATGTGTAGAGACCAATCAGAACTCAGTGTACATGTGTAGAGACCAATCAGAACTCAGTGTACATGTGTAGAGACCAATCAGCACTCATTTTACATGTGTAGAGACCAATCAGCACTCATTTTACATGTGTAGAGACCAATCAGCACTCATTTTACATGTGTAGAGACCAATCAGAACTCAGTGGACATGTGTAGAGACCAATCATAACTCCATGTATATGTGTAGAGACCAATCATAACTCCATGTATATGTGTAGAGACCAATCATAACTCCATGTATATGTGTAGAGACCAATGAGAACTCCGTGTATATGTGTAGAGACCAATCAGAACTCCGTGTATATGTGTAGAGACCAATCATAACTCTGTGTATATGTGTAGAGACCAATCATAACTCTGTGTATATGTGTAGAGACCAATGAGAACTCCATGTATATGTGTAGAGACCAATCATAACTCCATGTATATGTGTAGAGACCAATCATAACTCCATGTATATGTGTAGAGACCAATCAGAACTCCATGTATATGTGTAGAGACCAATCAGAACTCCGTGTATATGTGTAGAGACCAATGAGAACTCCATGTATATGTGTAGAGACCAATCATAACTCCATGTATATGTGTAGAGACCAATCAGAGCTCCGTGTATATGTGTAGAGACCAATGAGAACTCCATGTATATGTGTAGAGACCAATCATAACTCCATGTATATGTGTAGAGACCAATCATAACTCCATGTATATGTGTAGAGACCAATCATAACTCCGTGTATATGTGTAGAGACCAATCATAACTCCATGTATATGTGTAGAGACCAATCATAACTCCATGTATATGTGTAGAGACCAATCATAACTCCATGTATATGTGTAGAGACCAATGAGAACTCCATGTATATGTGTAGAGACCAATCAGAGCTCCGTGTATATGTGTAGAGACCAATGAGAACTCCATGTATATGTGTAGAGACCAATCATAACTCCGTGTATATGTGTAGAGACCAATCAGAGCTCCGTGTATATGTGTAGAGACCAATCAGAGCTCTGTGTATATGTGTAGAGACCAATCATAACTCCATGGCAGACATAATCAGTGCCAAGCCGGCCACCGTGACCTCCACAGACGTGTCCTGGTACCCAGGTGAGGCTGCCTGGACCTGACAACACAAGTAAGTCCAGTTTTCAACATTCAAATCCGCCCCGATTAGGATCAAACCCACGACATCGGGACAAGTAGGTACCTGTCTGGACAAAACAACTCCAGGAGTCTTACATGATTGGACACAAGCCACCACAGCTCCAGGAGTCTTATGTGATTGGACTCAAGCCACCACAGCACCAGGAAACTTATGTGAGTGGACTCAAGCCACCACAGCTCCAGGAAACTTATGTGATTGGACACAAGCCACCACAGCTCCAGGAGTCTTACATGATTGGACACAAGCCACCACAGCTCCAGGAAACTTATGTGATTGGACTCAAGCCACAACAGCATCAGGAGTCTTACATGATTGGACACAAGCCACCACAGCTCCAGGAGTCTTACATGATTGGACACAAGCCACCACAGCTCCAGGAGTCTTACATGATTGGACACAAGCCACCACAGCTCCAGGAGTCTTATGTGATTGGACACAAACCACCACAGCTCCAGGAGTCTTACATGATTGGGCACAAGCCACCACATCTCCAGAAGTCTTACATGATTGGACTCAAGCCACCACAGCTCCAGGAGTCTTATGTGATTGGACTCAAGCCACCACAGCTCCAGGAGTCTTACATGATTGGACACAAGCCACCACAGCTCCAGGAGTCTTATGTGATTGGACTCAAGCCACCACATCTCCAGGAGTCTTACATGATTGGACTCAAGCCACCACAGCTCCAGGAAACTTATGTGATTGGACTCAAGCCACAACAGCATCAGGAGTCTTACATGATTGGACTCAAGCCACCACAGCTCCAGGAGACTTATGTGATTGGACTCAAGCCACAACAGCATCAGGAGTCTTACATGATTGAACTCAAGCCACCACAGCTCCAGGAAACTTATGTGATTGGACTCAAGCCACAACAGCATCAGGAATCTTATGTGATCAGACTAAATACAAACCATGTGAGACATGAGCTCAAGAATGTAGACTCTACATGCCCCATATACTACGCAGCAGAAGTGGGGAAAAACAACCACAAGGAGACGAGAGATTGGCACAAGACAAACTGACATACCAACATCAAATAGTGCAGGGAGATGAGAGATTGGCACAAGACAAACTGACATACCAACATCATATGGTGCAGGGAGACGAAAGATTGACACAAGACAAACTGACATACCAACATCAAATGGTGCAGGGAGACGAAAGATTGACACAAGACAGACATACCAACATCAAATGGTGCAGGGAGACGAGAGACTGGCACAAGACAAACTGACATACCAACATCAAATGGTGCAGGGAGACGAGAGACTGGCACAAGACAAACTGACATACCAACATCAAATAGTGCAGGGAGACGAAAGATTGACACAAGACAAACTGACATACCAACATCAAATGGTGCAGGGAGACGAAAGATTGACACAAGACAAACTGACATACCAACATCATATGGTGCAGTTCAGACATCTCTGGCACATCTCCCTTACAGAGGAGAATCACAGTGCCAGTAGTGTCCAGCCCTCTCCTCCCCGCTCGACCTGCCATCTGTATGTACTCTCCAGGCAGCAGGTTGCGGAAGTTGATGCCGTCATGTTTGCGGATGCTGTCAAAAATGACTGTTCTAGCTGGCATGTTAACTCCCATTGCAAATGTTTCTGTGGCAAAGAGGATCTGGACAGCACAAGATAAAGAAGACATCACTGAATCTGCATGGACCAATGTAATCACTCAATTTGTATGCAGCAGTGTAATCACTCAATTTGTATGGAGCAACATAATCACACAATTTGTATGGAACAATGTAATCACACAATTTGTATGGAGCAATATAATCATACAATTTGTGTGGAGCAATATAATCACACAATTTGTATGGAGCAATATAATCATACAATTTGTATGGAGCAATGTAATCACAATTTGTATGGAGGAATGTAATCACACAATTTGTATGGAGCAATATAATCACACAACTTGTATGGAGGAATATAACCACTCAATTTGTATGGAACAATATAATCACACAATTTGTATAAAGGAAGGTAATCACACAATTTGTATGGAGCAATATAATCACATAACTTGTATGTAGCAATATAATCACACAATTTGTATGGAGGAATGTAATCACACAATTTGTATGGAGGAATGTAATCACACAATTTGTATGGAGCAATGTAATCACACAATTTGTATGGAGCAATATAATCACACAATTTGTATGGAGCAATATAATTACACAATTTGTATGGAGCAATATAATCACACAATTTGTATGGAGCAATATAATCACTCAAATTGTATGGAGCAATATAATCACTCAATTTGTATGGAGGAATGTAATTACACAATTTGTATGGAGCAACGTAATCAATCAATTTGTATAGAGTAATGTTATCACACAGTGAGCCATGGTTCATTTACAGCTTTCATTGTATCCTGGCCACATTGATTGGTTCCTCCAGTCACATGATATGTTTAGTCAGGCACTGCGTAAGTATAACTGTACAGGCCACTCTAATCATGGAACTTGTGTGAATCTAGTGGCCACTCTAACCTGTCAAATTTGTGTGGATCTAGTGGCCACTCTAACCTGTGGAACTTGTGTGGATCTAGTGGTCACTCTAACCATGGAACTTGTGTGAATCTAGTGGCCACTCTAACCTGTCAAATTTGTGTGGATCTAGTGGCCACTCTAACCTGTGGAACTTGTGTGGATCTAGTGGTCACTCTAACCATGGAACTTGTGTGAATCTAGTGGCCACTCTAACCTGTCAAATTTGTGTGGATCTAGTGGTCACTCTAACCATGGAACTTGTGTGAATCTAGTGGCCACTCTAACCTGTCAAATTTGTGTGGACCTAGTGGCCACTCTAACCTGTGGAACTTGTGTGGATCTAGTGGTCACTCTAACCATGGAACTTGTGTGGATCTAGTGGTCACTCTAACCTGTGGATCTTTTGTGGATCTAGTGGTCACGCTAACCATGGAACTTGTGTGGATCTAGTGGTCACTCTAACCATGGAATTTGTGTGGATCTAGAGGTCACTCTAACCATGGAACTTGTGTGGATCTAGTGGTCACTCTAACCTGTGGAACTTTTGTGGATCTAGTGGTCACTGCTAACCATGGAACTTGTGTGGATCTAGTGGTCACTCTAACCATGGAACTTGTGTGGATCTAGTGGTCACTCTAACCTGTGAAACTTTTGTGGATCTAGTGGTCACTCTAACCATGGAACTTGTGTGAATCTAGTGGTCACTCTAATCTGTGGAACTTGTGTGGATCTAGTGGTCACTCTAACCTGTAGAACTTGTGTGGATCTAGTGATCACTCTAACTGTGGAACTTGTGTGCATCTAGTGGTCACATAACCTGTAGAACTTGTGTGCATCTAGTGGTCACTCTAACCTGTGGAACTTGTGTGGATCTAGTGGTCACTCTAACCTGTAGAACTTGTGTGGATCTAGTGGTCACTCTTAACTGTGGAACTTGTGTGGATCTAATGGTCACTCTAACTGTGGAACTTGTGTGCATCTAGTGGTCACTCTAACTGTAGAACTTGTGTGCATCTAGTGGTCACTCTAACCATAGAACTTGTGTGGATCTAGTGGTCACTCTAACCATAGAACTTGTGTGGATCTAGTGGTCACGTATAGGTGGGGGATGTGTAGTTGAGAGTTGGCAGATATTGGGTGGGTGAGTGGGTGTAGGTTGGCTGATGTGTGTGTGGGTGGGTGAGGAAAATTGTGAGGGTGCGGGATGTATGTGTGGATAGGTGCGGGATGTGTGGGTTGACGGGGGTATGTGTGTGTGGTTTTGTGATGTGTGTTTTGCTGGGTGGTTGCGGGTGTGTGGTTGGGTGGTGGAGAATATGTGGGTGGGTGTGTCGGTAATGGGATGGGTGAGGGATGTATGTGTGGGTTGGGAAATGTGTGTGGTAGGGGGATCAGTGGGTTTGTGGTGGCATGTATGTTTGCCTGAGTCTGTGTGAGTGCGTGGAGGTATGTGTGGGTGGCTGCGGGGTGTGAGGGTGGATGGGGGATGTGTCTCACAACATTGCAATATGCACTGTTTATGTTTACAACTTTCATTTGACAATGTTTTTTTTTTCCCATGTGAATGTACCATGCGTAATATGCATAGTTTATGCTTACAAAATCCATTTGACAATGTTTTTGTTTTCCCTATATAAATTTAACATGCACATTTGATGAATGAAATATGAGTGATCGAAAGGGCCGAATGTAAGACGGGCCTGCGTGCCCAATTTGTTACCCTTTTAAAATAAAGTTTGTTCGTTCATTCTGTTATATCCAAGTATGGGTACAGTCTGTGGTATGTTGTCCCCCAGGCAACCTGACCTCACCTACAGCAATTGCTGGCCTCCAGGCAGTCTGGTTACCTAACCTCACCTACAGTAATTGCTGTCCTCCAGGCAGTCTGGTTACCTAACTCACCTACAGCAATTGCTGTCCTTTGGGCAGTCTGGTTACCTGACCTCACCTACAGAAATTGCTGTCCTCCAGGCAGTCTGGTTACCTGACCTCACCTACAGCAATTGCTGTCCTCCAGGCATTCCCGTTACCTGACCTCACCTACAGCAATTGCTGTCCTTTGGGCAGTCTGGTTATCTGACCTCACCTACAGAAATTGCTGTCCTCCAGGCATTCCCATTACCTGACCTCACCTACAGCAATTGCTGTCCTTTTGACAGTCTGGTTATCTGACCTCACCTACAGAAATTGCTGTCCTCCAGGCAGTCTGGTTATCTGACCTCACCTACAGTAATTGTTGTCCTTTTGACAGTCTGGTTACCTGACCTCACCTACAGTAATTGTTGTCCTTTGGACAGTCTAGTTACCTGACCTCACCTACAGCAATTGCTGTCCTTTGGACAGTCTGGTTACCCAATTTCACCTTCAGCAAACATCAGCTACAATCACATTAATGCCATGTCTTTCTATCGCCAGCTGAAAGCTTACCTTGACCAGCCCCTTCTGAAACAACATTTCCACAACCTCTTTCAGTATTGGCAGTACTCCGCTGTGGTGGATGCCGAGTCCCCTCTTCAGCAAATCCTCAAATTGTAGCACCTGAAATTGAGGCAGTTTGGTTCACGAGTTATATTGAGAAAACACATGTTCAGCACATCATCTAAAACACACAATACATCTGTCAGCACATCATTTACAAAACAACATATCCATCAATTACATCATTTACAAAACAACATATCAATTAAGTACATAATTTACAAAACATATCCATTAAGCACATAATGTGAAAAACGAAACAAATCTCAGCATTTCATTTACAAATTAATTTACAAAATCCCTAAATCTTTGTGTGGTCCTTCCCAGGTTCTGGCAGAGGTATGGGGCAACTGAGTACCCACTCTTGTTCAATGATGCCGCTCTTTCTGCTCTTGTTGTAATTACTTGCCAATTCCAGCAACTTCTTCAATGATGCCACTCTTTCTGCTGTTGTTGTAATTACTTGCCAGTTCCAGCAACATCTTCAATGATGCCACTCTTTCTCCTATTGTTGTAATTACCCGCCAGTTCCAGAAACTTCTTCTCAGAACACAAACAACATGTTCATATTGACTGAGGTCTGAACTGTGACACTGTTTCCAGCCTGTCACTGGGCAGTCTAGATCTCCCCCACTGTCACTGGGCAGCCTAGATCTCCCCCACTGTCACTGGGCAGCCTAGATCTCCTCCACTGTCACTGGGCAGCCTAGATCTCCCCCACTGTCACTGGGCAGCCTAGATCTCCCCCACTGTCACTGGGCAGCCTAGATCTCCTCCACTGTCACTGGGCAGCCTAGATCTCCCCCACTGTCACTGGGTAGCCTAGATCTCCCCCACTGTCACTGGGTCTTCTGCCTCCATTCCCTTGGTCCTGCACTAATGTGACACTGTTTCCAGCCTGTCACTGGGTAGCCTAGATCTCCCTCACTGTCACTGGGTCTTCTGCCTCCATTCCCTTGGTCCTGCACTAATGTGACACTGTTTCCAGCCTGTCACTGGGCAGCCTAGATCTCCCCCACTGTCACTGGGCAGCCTAGATCTCCTCCACTGTCACTGGGCAGCCTAGATCTCCTCCACTGTCACTGGGCAGCCTAGATCTCCCCCACTGTCACTGGGTAGCCTAGATCTCCCTCACTGTCACTGGGTCTTCTGCCTCCATTCCCTTGGTCCTGCACTTATCTGAGACAGCCGTTCTGCTGCGCTGTGTCCACTTGTGTGATGAGTGAACTAAGCCTTACCCTTATAATAATTGCACGATTCAGGTCCTTAAGATCCATGCTCTCCTCATTACATTTTCTATACAGATGTTGAATACATAAGGGGAGAGAATGCAGCTGTCTTACTTCCATTTGCCCTTCCAACCAGTTTGATGTTTAACTGGCTACTCTGACAGTTGCTTGTTGTTCATAATTCAGTTAAGTAGATCAAATGTGCTGCAAACTCCATATCTGCCATGATGTTCCACAAAGAAGCAAGTATGAAGTTCTACACAGAACACTCTGCATTTCTCAAAGATGGTTCTCATGGCCAAGATATGGTCCCTGGTTCTGAACAATGAAACAAACAGATAACAGATATGGCCCCTGGTTCTGAACAATGAAACAAACAGATAACAAATATGGCCCCTGGTTCTGAACAATGAAACAAACAGATAACAAATATGGCCCCTGGTTCTGAGCAATGAAACAAACAGATAACAAATATGGCCCTTGGTTGTGAACAATGACACAAACAGACAATGAAACACTAAAACAAGAGATGCACTCACCTGAGGTAAGCTTCTGTCCGATCCCTTCAGTTTGGAGATACACTTGTGAAAGAAGATGTGAATCTCACTCTTCTCCACAGCCGTTGTCAGATCCACACTTTGCAAGTTGGTAGAGTTTTCTTCAATCTTTTTCTTGGAAAATGTGAAGGCTACAACAGGCAACTTGTCTTTCTTCCTGAGCATTTCTATCACAGACAGCCAGGTGTTCTTGTCCTGTTTCATGCAACATTATTCAAATAGATATTACTCAATGTCCTCAATGCACAATTATCACTACAGATTAAAATCTTCTTCTTCTCCTGCCTGAACTACGGCAATACAGTGCCTCAACTCTGTAGTAGAGACCAGGATGTCACTGGCTGTATACAAATGTTCGCGTTTGTGGATAGGTGTCCTCTTTTTGACATTTAACATGATCTGATGTGGCATACTCTGTGTTCAGTACCAAATGGCCAGGGATTAACCAGGTGCTCCACTATCTGGCAAGGATGATTACTGCCTCACACTCAGTCCACACTTTGGACAGTTGAGAAAGGATACCTGTGGTATGAGCGTCTGCCCCTTGTGGAGGCCCCAAATCTGTGGCACGAGTGGCTACCACTTGTGGAGGCCCCAAATCTGTAGCACGAGTGGCTACCACTTGTGGAGGCCCCAAATCTGTAGCATGAGTGGCTGCCACTTGTTGAGGCCCAAACTGTGGCATGAGTGACTGCCCCTTGTGGAGGCCCCACATCTGTGGCATGAGTGACTGCCCCTTGTGGAGGCCCCACATCTGTGGCATGAGTGACTACCCCTTGTGGAGGCCCCAAACCTGTGGTATGAGTGGCTGCCCCTTGTGGAGGCCTCAAACCTGTGGTATGAGTGGCTGCCCCTTGTAAAGGCCCCAAACCTGTGGCATGAATGGCTGCCACCTGTGGCATGAGTGGTTGCCATATGTGGAGGCCCCAAACCTGTGGCATGAGTGACTGCCCCTTGTGGAGGCCCCAAATCTGTGGCATGAGTGACTGCCCCTTGTGGAGGCCCCAAACCTGTGGCATGAGTGACTGCCCCTTGTGGAGGACCCAAACTTGTGGTATGAGTGGCTGCCCCTTGTGAAGGCCCCACACCTGTGGCTTGAGTGGCTGCCACCTGTGGATGCCACAAACCTGTGGCATGAGTGACTGCCCCTTGTGGAAGCCCCAAATCTGTTGAACTTGTGTGAATTTAGTAACCACTCTAACCATGGAACTTGTGTGGATCTAGTGGCCACTCTAACTTGTGTGGATCTAATGACCATTCTAACCTGTGGAACTTGTGTGGATCTAGTGGTCACTCTAATCTGTGGAAATTGTGTGGATCTAGTGGCCACTCTAACTGTAGAACTTGATTCGATCTAGTGGCCACTCTAAAATGTGGAACTTGTGTGGATCTAGTGGTCACTCTAACCTGTGGAAATTGTGTGGATCTAGTGTCCACTCTAACATGTGGAACTTGTGTGGATCTAGTGGAAACTCTAACCGGTGGAACTTGCGTGCATCTAGAGGCCACTCTAACATGTGGAACTTGTGTGGATCTAGTGGACACTCTAACCAGTGGAACTTGTGTGGATCTAGTGGCCACTCTAACTGTAGAACTTGTGTGGATCTAGTGGCCACTCTGACTGTAGAACTTGTGTGGATCTAGTGGCCACTCTAACTATAGAACGTGTGTGGATCTAGTGGACACTCTAACTTGTGGAACTTGTGTGGATCTAGTGGACACTCTAACCATGGAACTTGTGTATATCTAGTGGACACTCTAACCATGGAACTTGTGTGGATCTAGTGGCCACTCTAACCATGGAACTTGTGTGGATCTAGTGGCCACTCTAACCATGGAACTTGTGTGGATCTAGTGGACACTCTAACCATGGAACTTGTGTGGATCTAGTGGACACTCTAACCATGGAACTTGTGTGGATCTAGTGGACACTCTAACCATGGAACTTGTGTGGATCTAGTGGCCACTCTAACCATGGAACTTGTGTGGATCTAGTGGCCACTCTAACCATGGAACTTGTGTGGATCTAGTGGACACTCTAACCATGGAACTTATGTGGATCTAGTGGCCACTCTAACCATGGAACTTGTGTGGATCTAGTGGACACTCTAACTATGGAAGTTGTGTGGATCTAGTGGCCACTCTAACCATGGAACTTGTGTGGATCTAGTGGACACTCTAACCATGGAACTTGTGTGGATCTAGTGGCCACTCTAACCATGGAACTTGTGTGGATCTAGTGGCCACTCTAACCTCAAGATTCATTCATAGGTCATGATCATTTAGCAGTGATATACTGTCACTGTAACAATGGCATGGTGTTGGCATTTCTATGACACAATCAAGGTTGTCATTCTATTCTAGGTTATGGTTGACTGCCAGGACATACGTGTGAGGTTATGGTTGACTGCCAGGACATACGTGTGAGGTTATGGTTGATACCAGGCTAAATGCCAGGACATACGTATGAGGTTATGGTTGATACCAGGCTAAATGCCAGGACATACGTGTGAGGTTATGGCTGACGTCAGGCTAACTGACACGACATACGTGTGAGGTTATGGCTAACTGCCAGGACATACGTGTGAGGTTATGGCTGACGTCAGGCTAACTGACACGACATACCTGTGAGGTTATGGCTAACTGCCAGGACATACGTGTGAGGTTATGGTTGACTGCCAGGACATACGTGTGAGGTTATAGTTGACTGCCAGGACATACGTGTGAGGTTATGGTTGACTGCCAGGACATACATGTGAGGTTATGGTTAACTGCCAGGACATATGTGTGAGGTTATGGTTGACTGCCAGGACATATGTGTGAGGTTATGGTTGATGACAGGCTAACTGCCAGGACATATGTGTGAGGTTATGGTTGATGACAGGCTAACTGCCAGGACATACGTGTGAGGTTATGGTTGACTGCCAGGACATACGTGTGAGGTTATGGTTGACTGCCAGGACATACATGTGAGGTTATGGTTGATTGCCAGGACATACGTGTGAGGTTATGGTTGACTGCCAGGACATACGTGTGAGGTTATGGTTGATTGCCAGGACATACGTGTGAGGTTATGGTTGATGACAGGCTAACTGCCAGGACATACGTGTGAGGTTATGGTTGATGACCGGCTAACTGCCAGGACATACGTGTGAGGTTATGGTTGATGACAGGCTAACTGCCAGGACATACGTGTGAGGTTATGGTTGACTACTGCCAGGACATACGTGTGAGGTTATGGTTGATGACAGGCTAACTGCCAGGACGATACGTCGTGAGGTTATGGTTGATGACCCGGCTAACTGCCAGGACATACGTGTGAGGTTATGGTTGACTGCCAGGACATATGTGGTGAGGTTATGGTTGACTGCCAGGACATACGTGTGAAGTTATGGTTGAGAAGGCTAACTGCCAGGACATACGTGTGAGATTATGGTTTGATGACAGGCTAACTGCCAGGACATACGTGTGAGGTTATGGTTGACTGCCAGGACATACGTGTGAGGTTATGGTTGAATGCCAGGATATATGTGTGAGGTTATGGTTGATGACAGGCTAACTGCCAGGACATACGTGTGAAGTTATGGTTGATGACAGGCTAACTGCCAGGACATACGTGTGAGATTATGTTGATGACAGGCTAAATGCCGAGGACTATGTGTGAGGTTGATGGTTGATTGCCAGGACATATGTGTGAGGTTATGGTTGATGACAGGCTAACTGCCAGGACATACGTGTGAGGTTATGGTTGATGACAGGCTAACTGCCAGGACATATGTGTGAGGTTATGGTTGACTGCCAGGACATACGTGTGAGGTTATGGTTGATGACAGCTAACTGCCAGGACATACGTGTGAGGTTATGGTTGATGACAGGCTAACTGCCAGGACATAAGTGTGAGGTTATGGTTGACTGCCAGGACATACGTGTGAGGTTATGGTGATGACTGCCCATGACATACGATGTGAGGTTATGGTTGATGACAGCTAACTGCCAGGACATACGTGTGAAGGTTATGGTTGATGACAGGCTAACTGCCAGGGACATACGTGTGAGGTTATGGTTGATGACAGCTAACTGCCAGGACATACGTGTGAGGTTATGGTTGACTGCCAGGACATACAGTGTGAGGTTATGGTTGATGACAGGCTAACTGCCAGGACATACATGTAGGGTTATGGTTGATGACAGGCTAACTGCCAGGACATACATAGTGAGGTTATGGTTGATGCCAGGCTAACTGCCATGACATACGTGTAAGGTTATGGTTGAACTGCCAGGCCATACATAAGATGTTATAGTTGATGACAGGCTAACTGCCACGACATACGTGTGAGGTTATGGTTGATGACAGGCTAACTGCCCAGGACATACGTGTGAGGTTATGGTTGACTGCCAGGACATACTGTAGGGTTATGGTTGACTGGCCAGGACATATACGTGGAGGTTGATGGTTGATGACAGGCAACTGCCATGACATACGTGTGGGTTATGGTTGCAACAGTCTAACATGCCAGGACATAGACGTGTGAGGTTATGGTTGATGACAGGCTACTGCCAGGACATACGTGTGAGGTTATGGTGGACTTGCCAGGACATACGTGTGAGGTTATGGTTGATGACAGGCTAACTGCCAGGACATACGTGTGAGGTTATGGTTGACAACAGGCTACCTGCCAGGACATACGTGTGAGGTTATGGTTGATTGACTGGTTAACTGCCAGGACATAAATTGTGAGGTTATGGTTGACTGCCAGGACATACGTGTGAGTGTTATGGTGACTGACAGGCTAACTGCAGGACATACGTGTGAGGTTATGGTTGACTTGCCAGGACATACGTGTGAGGTTATGGTTGACTGCCAGGACATACGTGTGAGGTTATGGTTGACTGCCAGGACATACGTGTGAAGTTATGGTTGATGACAGGCTAACTGCCAGGACATACGTGTGAGATTATGGTTGATGACAGGCTAACTGCCAGGACATACGTGTGAGGTTATGGTTGACTGCCAGGACATACGTGTGAGGTTATGGTTGACTGCCAGGATATATGTGTGAGGTTATGGTTGATGACAGGCTAACTGCCAGGACATACGTGTGAGATTATGGTTGATGACAGGCTAACTGCCAGGACATATGTGTGAGGTTATGGTTGACTGCCAGGACATACATGTGAGGTTATGGTTGATGACCGGCTAACTGCCAGGACATACGTGTGAGGTTATGGTTGATTGCCAGGACATACGTGTGAGGTTATGGTTGACTGCCAGGACATACGTGTGAGGTTATGGTTGATGACAGGCTAACTGCCAGGACATACGTGTGAGGTTATGGTTGATGACAGGCTAACTGCCAGGACATACGTGTGAGGTTATGGTTGATGACAGGCTAACTGCCAGGACATACGTGTGAGGTTATGGTTGATTGCCAGGAAATACGTGTGAGGTTATGGTTGATGACAGGCTAACTGCCAGGACATACGTGTGAAGTTATGGTTGATGACAGGCTAACTGCCAGGACATACGTGTGAGGTTATGGTTGATTGCCAGGACATACGTGTGAGGTTATGGTTGATGACAGGCTAACTGCCAGGACATACGTGTGAGGTTATGTTTGATGACAGGCTAACTGCCAGGACATATGTGTGAGGTTATGGTTGATGACAGGCTAACTGCCAGGATATACATGTGAGGTTATGGTTGATGACAGGCTAACTGCCAGGACATACATGTGAGGTTATGGTTGACTACCAGGACATACATGTGAGGTTATGGTTGACTGCCAGGACATACGTGTGAGGTTATGGTTGATGACAGGCTAACTGCCAGGACATACGTGTGAGGTTATGGTTGATGACAGGCTAACTGCCAGGACATACGTGTGAGGTTATGGTTGATGACAGGCTAACTGCCAGGACATACGTGTGAGGTTATGGTTGATTGCCAGGAAATACGTGTGAGGTTATGGTTGATGACAGGCTACTGCCAGGACATACAGTGTGAGGTTATGGTGATGACAGGCTAACTGCCAGGACATACGTGTGAGGTTATGGTTGACTGCCAGGACATACGTGTGAGGTTATGGTTGATGACAGGCTAACTGCCAGGACATACGTGTGAGGTTATGGTTGATGACAGGCATTAACTGCCAGGACATACTGTGTGAGGTTATGGTTGATGACAGGCTAACTGCAGGATATACATGTGAGGTTATGGTTGATGACAGGCTAACTGCAAGGACATACATGTGAGGTTATGGTTGACTACCAGGACATACATAGTGAGGTTATGGTTGACCTGCCAGGACATACGTGTGAGGTTATGGTTGATGACAGGCTAACTGCCAGGACATACATGTGAGGTTTATGGTGACTGCCGGACTACGGGGTGAGGTTATGGTTGACTGCCAGGAACCATACGTGTGAAGTTATGTTGATGAACAGGCTAACTGCCAGGAACATACGTGTAGTTATGGTTGATGGACAGTCTTAACTGCCAGGACATACGTGTGAGGTTATGGTTGACTGCCAGGACATACGTGTGAGGTTATGGTTGACTTGCCAGGATATATGTTGTGAGTAGTTAGTGGGTTGGTATGACAGGCTAACTGCCAGGCACATACGTGTGAGGATTATGGTTGATGACAGGCTAAACTGCCAAGGACATACGTGTGAGGTGATGGTTGATGGTTACTGCCAGCAATACATGTGAGGTTATGGTTTTGACGCGCTTAAACACCCCCCCCCCCTTTCCAGGACATACGTGTGAGGTTATGGTTGTTGCCAGAATCCGTGTGAGGTTATGGTTAATTGGGCCAGGACATACGTGTGAGGTTTATGGTTGATGACAGGCTAACTGCCAGGACATCGTGTGAAGGTTATGGTTGATGACCGGCTAACTGCCAGGACATACGTGTGAGGTTATGGTTTGACTGCCAGGACATACTTGTGAGGTATGGTTGATGACAGGCTAACTGCCAGGACATACGTGTGAGATTATGGTTGATGACAGGCTAACTGCCAGGACATACGTGTGAGGTTATGGTTGACTGGCAGGACATACGTGTGAGGTTATGGATGATGACAGGCTAACTGCCAGGACATACGTGTGAGGTTATGGTTGATGACAGGCTAACTGCCAGGACATACGTGTGAGGTTATGGTTGATTGCCAGGACATACGTGTGAGGTTATGGTTGACTGCCAGGACATACATAAGAGGTTATGGTTGATGACAGGCTAACTGCCAGGACATACGTGTGAGGTTATGGTTGACTGCCAGGACATATGTGTGAGGTTATGGTTGACTGCCAGGACATACGTGTGAAGTTATGGTTGATGACCGGCTAACTGCCAGGACATACGTGTGAGGTTATGGTTGACTGCCAGGACATACGTGTGAGGTTATGGTTGATGACAGGCTAACTGCCAGGACATACGTGTGAGGTTTTGGTTGATTGCCAGGACATACGTGTGAGGTTATGGTTGACTGCCAGGACATACATAAGAGGTTATGGTTGATGACAGGCTAACTGCCAGGACATATGTGTGAGGTTATGGTTGATTGCCAGGACATACGTGTGAGGTTATGGTTGACTGCCAGGACATAAGTGTGAGGTTATGGTTGACTGCCAGGACATACATAAGAGGTTATGTTTGATGACAGGCTAACTGCCAGGACATACGTGTGAGGTTATGGTTGATTGCCAGGACATACGTGTGAGGTTATGGTTGATGACCGGCTAACTGCCAGGACATACGTGTGAGGTTATGGTTGACTGCCAGGACATACATAAGAGGTTATGTTTGATGACAGGCTAACTGCCAGGACATACGTGTGAGGTTATGGTTGATTGCCAGGACATATGTGTGAGGTTATGGTTGATTGCCATGGACATACGTGTGAAGTTATGGTTGATGACCGGCTAACTGCCAGGACATACGTGTGAGGTTATGGTTGACTGCCAGGACATATGTAAGAGGTTATGTTTGATGACAGGCTAACTGCCAGGACATACATGTGAGGTTATGGTTGATTGCCAGGACATACGTGTGAGGTTATGGTTGACTGCCAGGACATATGTGTGAGGTTATGGTTGACTGCCAGGACATACGTGTGAGGTTATGGTTGACTGCCAGGATATACGTGTGAGGTTATGGTTGACTGCCAGGATATATGTGTGAGGTTATGGTTGACTGCCAGGACATACGTGTGAGGTTATGGTTGACTGCCAGGACATATGTGTGAGGTTATGGTTGACTGCTAGGACATACGTGTGAGGTTATGGTTGACTGCCAGGATATACATGTGAGGTTATGGTTGACTGCCAGGATATACGTGTGAGGTTATGGTTGACTGCCAGGACATACGTGTGAGGTTATGGTTGACTGCCAGGACATACGTGTGAGGTTATGGTTGATGACAGGCTAACTGCCAGGACATACGTGTGAGGTTATGGTTGACTGCCAGGACATACGTGTGAGGTTATGGTTGATGACAGGCTAACTGCCAGGACATATGTGTGAGGTTATGCTTGACTGCCAGGACATACGTGTGAGGTTATGGTTGACTGCCAGGACATATGTGTGAGGTTATGGTTGACTGCCAGGACATATGTGTGAGGTTATGGTTGATGACAGGCTAACTGCCAGGACATACGTGTGAGGTTATGGTTGACTGCCAGGACATACGTGTGAGGTTATGGTTGACTGCCAGGACATACGTGTGAGGTTATGGTTGATGACAGGCTAACTGCAAGGACATACGTGTGAGGTTATGGTTGACAACAGGCTAACTGCCAGGACATACGTGTGAGGTTATGGTTGATGACCGGCTAACTGCCAGGACATACGTGTGAGGTTATGATTGACTGCCAGGACATACATAAGAGGTTATGGTTGATGACAGGCTAACTGCCAGGACATACGTGTGAGGTTATGGTTGACTGCCAGGACATACATAAGAGGTTATGGTTGATGACAGGCTAACTGCCAGGACATACGTGTGAGGTTATGGTTGACTGCCAGGACATACGTGTGAGGTTATGGTTGATGACAGACTAACTGCCAGGACATACGTGTGAGGTTATGGTTGATGACAGACTAACTGCCAGGACATACATGTGAGGTTATGGTTGATGACAGGCTAACTGCCAGGACATACGTGTGAGGTTATGGTTGATGACAGACTAACTGCCAGGACATACGTGTGAGGTTATGGTTGACTGCCAATATAAACCTGTGAGGTTATGGTTGATGACAGGCTAACTGCCAGGACATACATGTGAGGTTATGGTTGACTGCCAGGACATACCTGTGAGGTTATGGTTGACTGCCAGGACATACATGTGAGGTTATGGTTGACTGCCAGGACATACATGTGAGGTTATGGTTGACTGCCAGGACATACATGTGAGGTTATGGTTGACTGCCAGGACATACATGTGAGGTTATGGTTGACTGCCAGGACATACGTGTGAGGATATGGTTGATGACTGGCTAACTGCCAGGACATACGTGTGAGGTTATGGTTGATGACAGGCTAACTGCCAGGACATACGTGTGAGGTTATGGTTGATGACAGGCTAACTGCCAGGACATACGTGTGAGATTATGGTTAACTGCCAATATAAATCTGTGAGGTTATGGCTGACTGCCAGGACATACCTGTGAGGGGTTGCCTTGCCTGGTTCCTTTAGCACCGAAGGTCTGGGAACTCTTGCTGGCTCTTTCCTTTTTAGCCATGACAGCTTTGTTGTATCTATTATTGTTAATAAAGAATTGGGTTAATGTCACTCAATCTGTCAACATGAATGGATGTCATTAACTTGAATGATTGGGTTAATGTCACACAATCTGTGTAGGTGTGTCCACTGTTTCTGCAGGAGATGTTAGAATGTATGTACTTCCACTATTCCTGCAGCAGATGTAAGAGTGTATATATGTCCACTATTTCTGCAGCAGATGTTAGAGTGTATGTATGTTAACTATTCCTACAGCAGATGTTAGAGTGTATGTATGTTAACTATTCCTACAGCAGATGTTAGAGTGTATGTATGTCCACTATTCCTACAGCAGATGTTAGAGTGTATGTATGTTAACTATTCCTACAGCAGATGTTAGAGTGTATGTATGTTAACTATTCCTACAGCAGATGTTAGAGTGTATGTATGTTAACTATTCCTACAGCAGATGTTAGAGTGTAGGCATGTCCACTATTCATACAGCAGATGTTAGAGTGCATTTATGTCCACTATTCCTGCAGCAGATGCTAGAGTGTATGTTTGTCCACTATTCATACAGCAGATGTTAAGAGTGTATGTTTGTCCACTATTCCTGCAGTAAATGTTAGTGTGAGAAAACAGAGAACAGTAAGAGTGAATGTCTACACAGTTGTGAGAAAACATGACAGAACAACAAGAGTGAAACCTACCCAGTTGTGAGAAAAATGAGTTGAGTTGAGCTAAGAAACGACATCACTGTACTCAGGACATTCCCACAAGCGCTCTGTTTCCTCGTTCAACAGCCAGTGAAAAGTCATACTGCTAATCATTCCAAGTGCCATCTGATTAAAAGTTCTCCTGGTATTCCCTCTCAAGTATTGAGATTAATCCAGAATGCCTGCCGATCCCCTGCCATATCATTCTCGCCACATACAGGTTCTCAGCTTGTTCCACCGCTTTCTCCACCTGGTCCCACAGGCGCCTGAACACTTCTCCTTTGTCCATAGGTAATCTACCACCGAGAGGTCCATTCCCTGCCAGCCTATCAGCCTGTTCATTCCCCTGCACTCCCACATGACCAGAACATAAAATCCATACAATTCTCACAATCTGTGACCTCTGAAGAGAGGTTAGCCATTCCACATGAAACATTCCTTTCTCCACCTTACTAAGCATATTCTTTGAATCCGTAATGAATACAATGTGTGTTGCAGCAGTCTCCTCCAATCATTGGAAGGCTGATGCTACTGCCTCCACTCCATTCTCATGCTGGAGGTCGTAGTCTCAAATGCCAGACTTTTTCAAGCATCATCAATTAGCCTTCGCAATGAAACCCCAACCATTACATTTGTTTCCCACCTCTGACCCATCAGTGTAGATCACTATGTCACTTTGATGTGTGTTATTCTGGATCAGTTGTTGCACCTCAAACTCTGTGCGACCCGCTGCCCATTCTCTGCTGGATCAGTTGTTGCACCTCAAACTCTGTGCGGCCCGCTGCCCATTCCCTGCTGGATCAGTTGTTGCACCTCAAACTCTGTGCGGCCCGCTGCCCATTCCCTGCTGGATCAGTTGTTGTACCTCAAACTCTGTGCGGCCCGCTGCCCATTCTCTGCTGGATCAGTTGTTGCACCTCAAACTCTGTGCGGCCCGCTGCCCATTCTCTGCTGGATCAGTTGTTGCACCTCAAACTCTGTGCGGCCCGCTGCCCATTCTCTGCTGGATCAGTTGTTGCACCTCAAACTCTGTGCGACCCACTGCTCATTCTCTGCACTCATGACCCACTGTTACTATTACCTAGTGCCAGTCCATCATGTCTTCCGGAACTTCAACCCATTCTTTTTCACGATTGATGGTTTCTATTTCACACACCTGACTGATAGATATTTCTGCCTGTGCCATCCAGGACCTGCCACGTCTTAGTCTATGACCCTTGACCATATCCATGGCTTCATGCAGGGGGTGATCCTTATCTGCAGCAACTCTTAGGTACCATTTGGCCTGAAGGACCCTATGCCTATCTGTCATTGTTGGTAGTGCCAGGATATGCCTCATGCATATAATTGGTGTGTCCTTTGTGCATCCCAGGATTACCCGCATGGCAGCATTCTGTATGCACTCCAACCTTTCAAGTTGGCTCTTTGATACTATCAGCAGCCCCATACCATACTCAATGACATATTATTAACTGCTGAAAGATCCTGTAAAGCATTCTCTGATCTACCCCGGTTGCTGCCATCAATGCATTAAGTCCCCTACCAGCCTTCACCACCAAAACCTCCACATGATCCTTATAAGACATACAGCTGTCGAAGGTGATTCCCAAGTAATTAAATTTACTCTCTCTACTGAGAGGACGTCAGTTAGTTAGTTAGTTAGTTGCGGTTCCAACTTCACGGCAACGGGTCGTCCCCATTATGCTCCATTCCTGTGCCAGTGAATATCACACAAAATGCTCCTCACTGCCCTATGTGAACAATGGAATAGACAGGAGTATCGGCAAGCCAACATCCCGCACAGTGCATAATGCCGCAGCCAGAAAGTCCTCCAAGAGAAATACAGTTCATTGTCAAGGGAAACGGCAGTCACCAGAAAGACTTCATTGACCCGGGTTTTATCCCATATGGCCAGGTCTCTTTCCGCAGGGCAACCTGAGACTCCCAGGAATCTCCTGAAAAATGCACTCATGAACCGAAAAGGCAAACCAGCCAATCCAGCAACAGCCGGCCGCCATCATTCCGAATTCAGTTCATGCCACAAACTGCGAACAGATGTAAAATCATTCCACGCAAAATTCACAGCTCACAGTGTCACACCACGCACTCACTCAGTAGCAGGGCGACGGAACCATAGCCTCCTTAGTCGCCTCTTACGACGTGCATGGTAGGCAACAGTGCTACTATTCTTTGCTCCCCCGTATGGGCCCCGGCAACACACTGGCGATTGGGCCCCGGCAACACACTGGCGATGTGTGAGAGGACGTCCATTCATTGTAATACATGAGATATCTGCCTTCACAATTTGTATATCCAGGGAATACCATACAACCGATGCCTTGTCTGGATTTATTACAGCCCTGTGTCCCTGCACCACTCTGCCACTGTTTACTGCCACCTGTAAGTTTTCCGCCAAACTGGCCCTGTCTCTGCCCTGTCTGTACACCAGCACATCATCTGCAAATGTCAAGATTCTACCAATTCCTGGTGCCTCAATTGCTGCAACTTTGCTGGTGTATACATTAAAGAGCAAGTAAGAAAACTGAGAGAACAGTGATGGTGAAACCTACCCAGTTGTGAGAAAGCTACCAGCAGCATCCACCAACAGGAAGAGCTCACTGCAGGTTTTGCTGCTGTTGCCGGTGTAGAGGTAATGTTCTAGGGGCACTGGTCTCTTGCTGGTGCTGACTACGTAGATCTTCTTCTTCTTTGTTCGCCTGTGACAAAACAGAAAACAGGTCACACAAAAGTAAATTATTTGTGCACCTATTCATGCTGATGATACAGTATTGCTATCCACAACACAGACTGGTATAGAAAACCTAATAGCCTCAACCCAATTGAATAGTGAAAATAATAACTTATATCTTAACACAGCAAAAACAAAGATAATGCATACAGATAAAACCACTATGGAGAAAGAAATATATATTAATGAGGAAAAATTGGAGGTGGTGGAAAATTTTGAATATCTTGGGTCATTGATTAGTAACAACTGCAACACAATGAAAGAAATTAAACGACGACTATCAATTGCTCTTCAAAGACTAAAACAACTGAATAAATTATGGAATGGGACAGACAGAACTACAAAAATTAGATTTTTAAGAGCATGCATCTTTCCCATTGCAACATACGCCTGTGAGACCTGGACACTTACTAAACAAGCTGAACAGCGCATAAATGCCTTTGAATATAAATGTTATAGACGAGTTCTAAGAATATCTTGGGTAAAGAAAAGAACAAATGCATCCATAATTCAAGAGCTGAATATTGAAGAAGGTTGGCTATTAAAGACGATAAAACAAAGAAAATTTAAATATTTTGGACACTTGAAACATCATGAAAGTTTGGAGAGAACAATAATGGAGGGGTATATGCCTGGGAAGAGAGGAAGAGGAAGGCCAAAGAGAAGATGGGTGCAGGATGTGGCGGATGATCTCCAGATGGGTGTATCAGACGCGGGACATCTTGCTTATGATCGAGAGGTTATCTGGAAGGTTGTTATGGGAGCGAGGTTCTGCAAAGGACATGCTACTGAATGAATGAATTCATGATGACAGCTGTGTGACTTCCAATATAACAGCAACATTCTGGCCTTCTCAGCTATAATGAAACGTGCCAGAAGAAAAGCAGTGAATATCAGTGGACCTACAGCCAGCAGAGAGTCCACTACGCTCTGACTGAATGTGGCAGATTTTGCTACATAAAGGGAAGCCGAATCCTTCAGCTTTTAACCTGTAAACTTCAGCTACATACATTGTGTATTTCTTAGCAGAAACATATTTTCAGTTACAATTACTCCAAATAACATTTCTATCAAGGCAAGAAAAAATATTACACTACTGGAAAATCATTATAACAAGTCACATTTATCATGAATAATACTGGCAGATCATTATAACAAGTCACATTTATCATGAATAATACTGGCAGATCATTATACCAAGTCATATTTATCATGAATAATATTGGCAGATCATTATAACAAGTCACATTTATCATGAATAATACTGGCAGATCATTATAACAAGTCACATTTATCATGAATAATACTGGCAGATCATTATAACAAGTCACATTTATCATGAATACACACTCAATCCCAGAATTTTGTGACTGTGTGAGATGGCGAACAATGACCGCCAGATTTATCAGCATGGCACATGATGATGATCAAAGCTACAAACTCTAAGGATTGTCAACTAGCAGACACACACACACGAGGACCCACCCGACCCAGTCAGCAAACTCCATGGTGTTTGGAACTGTGGCACTCAGCAAGATCACACTGACATGGTCGGGCAGCATGATCAGAACTTCCTCCCACACAACCCCTCTCTCGGAGTCATTGATGTAGTGAACCTCATCGAATATGACCCACTCCAGGTCACGGATGATGTCTGAGCCGTTATACAACATCGACCTGTGACAATATAAAGATGTTATTCAACAAAGACTTGTGACCGTATGAGTTATACAACATAGACCTGTGACAGTATCAATAGTTATACAACATAGACCTGTGACAGTATCAATAGTTATACAACATAGACCTGTGACAGTATCAATAGTTATACAACATAGACCTGTGACAGTATCAATAGTTATACAACATAGACCTGTGACAGTATCAATAGTTATACAACATAGACCTGTGACAGTATCAATGCATTATACAACATAGACCTGTGACAGTATCAATAGTTATACAACATAGACCTGTGACAGTATCAATACATTATACAACATAGACCTGTGACAGTATCAATAGTTATACAACATAGACCTGTGACAGTATCAATGCATTATACAACATAGACCTGTGACAGTATCAATGCATTATACAACATAGACCTGTGACAGTATCAATAGTTGTACAACATAGACCTGTGACAGTATCAATGCATTATACAACATAGACCTGTGACAGTATTAATGCATTATACAACATAGACCTGTGACAGTATCAATGCATTATACAACATAGACCTGTGACAGTATCAATGCATTATACAACATAGACCTGTGACAGTATTAATGCATTATACAACATAGACCTGTGACAGTATCAATACTTATACAACATAGACCTGTGACAGTATCAATAGTTATACAACATAGACCTGTGCAGTATCAATACATTATACAACATAGACCTGTGACAGTATCAATAGTTATATAACATAGACCTGTGACAGTATAAATAGTTGTACAACATAGACCTGTGACAGTATCAATACATTATACAACATAGACCTGTGACAGTATCAATAGTTATGTAACATAGACCTGTGACAGTATCAATAGTTATACAACATAGACCTGTGACAGTATCAATATTTATACAACATAGACCTGTGACAGTATCAATATTTATACAACATAGACCTGTGACAGTATAAATACATTATACAACATAGACCTGTGACAGTATCAATATTTATACAACATAGACCTGTGACAGTATCAATATTTATACAACATAGACCTGTGACAGTATAAATACATTATACAACATAGACCTGTGACAGTATCAATAGTTATGTAACATAGACCTGTGACAGTATCAATAGTTATACAACATAGACCTGTGACAGTATCAATACATTATACAACATAGACCTGTGACAGTATCAATAGTTATACAACATAGACCTGTGACAGTATCAATACATTATACAACATAGACCTGTGACAGTATCAATAGTTATATAACATAGACCTGTGACAGTATCAATAGTTGTACAACATAGACCTGTGACAGTATCAATGAATTAAACAACATAGACCTGTGACAGTATCAATAGTTATACAACATAGACCTGTGACAGTATCAATGCATTATACAACATAGACCTGTGACAGTATCAATACATTATACAACATAGACATGTGACAGTATCAATACATTATACAACATAGACCTGTGACAGTATCAATGCATTATACAACATAGACCTGTGACAGTATCAATGCATTATATAACATAGACCTGTGGCAGTATCAATGCATTATACAACATAGACCTGTGACAGTATCAATGCATTATACAACATAGACCTGTGACAGTATCAATAGTTATACAACATAGACCTGTGACAGTATCAATAGTTATACAACATAGACCTGTGACAGTATCAATAGTTATACAACATAGACCTGTGACAGTATCAATAGTTATACAACATAGACCTGTGACAGTATCAATAGTTATACAACATAGACCTGTGACAGTATCAATGCATTATACACCATAGACCTGTGACAGTATCAATGCATTATACAACATAGACCTGTGACAGTATCAATGCATTATACAACACAGACCTGTGACAGTATCAATGAATTAAACACCATAGACCTGTGACAGTATCAATAGTTATACAACATAGACCTGTGACAGTATCAATAGTTATATAACATAGACCTGTGACAGTATCAATGCATTATACAACATAGACCTGTGATAGTATCAATACATTATACAACATAGACCTGTGACAGTATCAATAGCATTATACAACATAGACCTGTGACAGTATCAATACATTATACAACATAGACCTGTGACAGTATCAATGCATTATACAACATAGACCTGTGACAGTATCAATAGTTGTACAACATAGACCTGTGACAGTATCAATGCATTATACAACATAGACCTGTGACAGTATCAATACATTATACAACATAGACCTGACAGTATCAATAGTTATGCAACTTAGACCTGTGACAGTATCAATGCATTATACAACATAGACCTGTGACAGTATCAATACATTATACAACTTAGACCTGTGACAGTATCAATAAGTTATTTTCTCATCTGTCAGATAGTGACAGTATCAATAAGTTATTGTCTCATCTGTCAGACAGTGACTGCATCAAGCTAGGCTAGACAAGTAAAGGGCAATGCTCTGTTTGTGTAAACTTTGAAGCATGTGTTCTGCAGTATCGGTGATATCTGTCCAATAATGTGATTTCTTGTACCTCTAAATGACTTTAGCTGCAATTATTCCACTTGGTTTCCACTTCAAGTATTGAAAAACTCTTCTATTCTGGTTCATGGATGTATTGGAAGGAATATACATTTGTATATACATTGTTTTCTTCTGTCAGATCTACACAATTACTATGCTCTTTGCAGTTTCTGTTCCAATAAAGCTGTTTCTGTTTCAATGATGAATCCAGCTCTATTATTTGCTAGTTCAGCTTCATGAACTCCAGGGTAAATATATGAATCGATGCCATGTTAGACTCATTAGTTTTATTTGTCCTTTTCCAGCCAATCTACTAATATTTATTGATAGCCATGCCACAGATATCATTGGCACATATACATGTTTTTTGCTATTTGTTTAAGTTCTAATTTTGAAATTGATTGACAGGTCAAGGGCACGTAACTTTAGAATAAGTCAGGTTGTTCTCCTTGATGGTTCAGTGTGAAATCAATATTCACTGCCGACTTACCGACCTGGTCCTGCATCAGGAAGCCCTTCACCTGATAGATCCCATCCTACCTGGTGAGATAGATCCCATCCTACCTGGTGAGATAGATCCCATCCTACCTGGTGAGACAGATGCCCATTTGACTGAGCTTTTGAGGCTGCCCTAAACATAACACAGAGGATAGATTTTACTTGTGAAGTAATCAGCCTTAAGCTGTACTGTCAACATCTGCTCTCTAATATCTGTGGGTCCTACCTGAGTATCTCTGTGGTCATGATGAGGCAACTGCTGTCTAATATCTGTGGGTCCTACCTGAGGATCTCTGTGGTCATGATGAGGCAACTGCTGTCTAATATCTGTGGGTCCTACCTGAGTATCTCTGTGGTCATGATGAGGCAACTGCTGTCTAATATCTGTGGGTCCTACCTGAGTATCTCTGTGGTCATGATGAGGCAGGCTGTCTAATATCTGTGGGTCCTACCTGAGTATCTCTGTGGTCATGATGAGGCAACTGCTGTCTAATATCTGTGGGTCCTACCTGAGTATCTCTGTGGTCACGATGAGGCAACTGCTGTCTAATATCTGTGGGTCCTACCTGAGTATCTCTGTGGTCATGATGAGGCAGGCTGTCTAATATCTGTGGGTCCTACCTGAGTATCTCTGTGGTCATGATGAGGCAGGCTGTCTAATATCTGTGGGTCCTACCTGAGTATCTCTGTGGTCATGATGAGGCAACTGCTGTCTAATATCTGTGGGTCCTACCTGAGGATCTCTGTGGTCATGATGAGGCAGGCTGTCTTATGTCTGTGGGTCCTACCTGAGTATCTCTGTGGTCATGATGAGGCAGGCTGCGGTCTGGTTGAGCTGCACATCACCTGTGACCAGGCCCACATCTCCAAACGTCTGCTTGAAATCTCGAAACTTCTGATTGGAAAGTGCTTTGATTGGGGATGTGTAGATTGTCCTAGATGTGATAAACAACAATTCATTGACTGTACTCTGTAAACATTTCACTGACTGTACTTTGTGAACAATTCACTGACTGTACTCTGTTAACACTTTATTGATTGTACTCTGTGAACAGTTTATTGACTGTACTCTGTGAACAGTTTATTGACTGTACTCTGTGAACAGTTTATTGACTGTACTCTGTGAACAGTTTATTGACTGTACTCTGTCAACAGTTTATTGACTGTACTCTGTGACCAGCTCATTGACTGTCCTCTGTAAACAATTCATCGACTTATCTCATAATAATAGATAATATCAGTTAGAATAATGTTACTCACAGATAGGATCAGTTGGAATAATGTTACTCACAGATAACTTCAGTCACAATAGCATTACTCACAGATAACTTGAGTTAAAATAATGTTACAGAAAACTTTAGTTAGAATAATGTTACTCACAGATAACTTCAGTTAGAAGAGTGTGAAGATGGTAGATAAACTGACAACTTTAGTTAAGATGAATGTGCAAACTGGCAGATACATTCTCCGATAACTTTAGTCAGAAGAATGAGAAGAGAGTTGATAAACTAAATCAAAGAAAATTCTAATTAGAGAAGTGTGAAGATATAGACAAAGTCACCGATTAAGCCAGATAGAGGAATGTGGAAATAATTGATAAACCTGGATAATTTCAATTAATGGTATTGCTTTCAAAATACAACAACAATATATTCCCAACAACCTGACTAAATGCCATCAGTTTTATTACAAGAAAACATCAGCACATGGCTCGGAGCTGTGAACATACTCCAGTGTTCAGGAATTGTATGAACTTTGTCATATGCTTGAGTCATTTTAAATGACTCCCATGTTCAGGAACTGTACTCACTTTGTCATATGTTTAAGTCTCATCTCATCTCATCATGTTCCTCTTGTACCTTGCGGTGTTGAGATGAAATATAAACAGCAGGACAGTGCCCGCTTATGGGCTTCATGTATCGATATTCCCACAGACTATGTTATTCCCTGCGTCCATCGTTTACGAGTTTGGCCTCTTCCTCTACTTCCATCTGGTCTGTACATCATTGCTTGTTGTGGTATACTGTTAGTTGGTAACCTACTTGCATGGCCAAACCATTTGACTTGCTGCCTTCTAATAAAATCTAGTGCAGCTACAACCCCCACTTTAGTCCTGATTTCTTCATTTCTGATCTTATCTCTTCTTGATACATTGAGTATTCTTCTCAGGAATCTCATTTCTGTTGTGATTTTTCTTTTCTCTTTTTCTGTCACTGTCCAGGTTTGGCATTGGTAACATAGAGATGGTAGGAAGATTGTGTTAAGTAAATGTACTCACTTTGTCATATGTTTAAGTGACAGTGCAATAGCATACTCAGCCACAACTGTTTTTCCCGCTGACGTGTGGGCAGCCACAAAAACACTGTCATGACTTTCAAGTCTCAAAATTGCTTGTTTCTGGAATATGTCCAGCTCAAATGGCCACTGAAATGGAAGAGAAAAAAATGAACTAACACTGACTGCAATCAGTGTGTACACAAGCAAGCAGTGTCTGTCACTGTGTGAAGCTGTCATTCCCTATGATTTGTTTCTAGTCAAAGAACTGGCTGTCCCACCTGGCACAATGAGTGTTTCCCTGTAGAAAGTACTGTTGATATCAAAAGCCCCACCTGGCACAATGAGTGTTTCCCTGTAGAAAGTACTGTTGATATCAAAAGCCCCACCTGGCACAATGAGTGTTTCCCTGTAGAAAGTACTGCTGATAACAAAAGCCCCACCTGGCACAATGAGTGTTTCCTTGTAGAAAGTACTGTTGATATCAAAAGCCCCACCTGGCACAATGAGTGTTTACCTGTAGAAAGTACTGTTGATATCAAAAGCCCCACCTGGCACAATGAGTGTTTCGATGTAGAAAGTACTGCTGATAACAAAAGCCCCACCTGGCACAATGAGTGTTTCCCTGTAGAAAGTACTGTTGATATCAAAAGCCCCACCTGGCACAATGAGTGTTTCCCTGTAGAAAGTACTGCTGATAACAAAAGCCCCACCTGGCACAATGAGTGTTTCCCTGTAGAAAGTACTGTTGATATCAAAAGCCCCACCTGGCACAATGAGTATTCCCCTGTAGAAAGTACTGTTGATAACAAAAGCCCCACCTGGCACAATGAGTATGTTTACAAAATTCATTTAACAATGTTTTTCTCCTAAGTGAATCTAACATGCACTATTGATGAACGAAAGATGAGAGGTTGGAATGTAAGACGGGCCTGCGTGCCCAATTTGTGACCCTTTGAAAATAAAGTTTGTTCATTCTCTTCCCCTCCAGCTTGTCGCACTCTATTTCATTTTCCCTATCCGCAAGATGTGTCCAAAGAATTTGATTGGCTACCTCTGATGTGATTGGCTACCTCTGATGTGATTGGCTACCTCTGATGTGATTGGCTACCTCTGATGTGATTGGCTACCTCTGATGTGATTGGCTACCTCTGATGTGATTAACCCATTTTCTACAAGAGTTGCTATCTTCCAAGATGTCTTCATTGCTGTTTAATCTGTCCAGGTGCCTTCATCATCTTCAAGTTATCTCACTAAAAAGTTGGTTGCATGATCTTTAATGGACCCCAGCATACTCTACCTGTTTGTGATTTGCTAGACTATTTTTACATTCAGTAGTTTGCCAGTGCTTTCTGAACAACTGACGCTCATGCCATCAAAATCAAAGCAAAGCTGTCCGTTTCCACCTGTGGCTGATTTCAAACCCTGGACCCGTATGTCAAAGAACTGTGTAACATGATTGACTTCAACATTCTTGTTCAGAAAGCAATGACAAACTGTGTGACACTGTGACACAACTGACTTCAACATTCTTGTTCAGAAAGCAATGACAAACTGTGTGACACTGTGACACAACTGACTTCAACATTCTTGTTCAGAAAGCAATGGCAAACTGTGTGACACTGTGACACAACTGACTTCAATATTCTTGTTCAGAAAGCAATGGCAAACAGTGTGACACTGTGACACAACTGACTTCAACATTCTTGTTCAGAAAGCAATGGCAAACTGTGTGACACTGTGACACAACTGACTTCAATATTCTTGTTCAGAAAGCAATGGCAAACTGTGTGACACTGTGACACAACTGACTTCAACATTCTTGTTCAGAAAGCAATGACAAACTGTGTGACACTGTGACACAACTGAGTTCAACATTCTTGTTCAGAAAGCAATGGCAAACTGTGTGACACTGTGACACAAATGACTTCAGCATTCTTGTTCAGAAAGCAATGACAAACTACTGAACATAAACTGCCAAGAAAGTCATCCTAGGGTTCATCACCACATCCAGCAAATGACATGCACATTTGAAAAACTGTTGTCACAATCTTTAAATATGTGCAGTGCTAAAACTAGAATTGGGAAGTCCATCAGGATTTGTACAAGCCAAAACTACTTGCAGACAACGCTGGAGTAAATTCATATCATGCCATTTATGTTGAAATAGTCAACCAGGCCAAGTCTTGTGTTCTGGTGATAACATAATTTGACCAATCGTAAAACCGTGCTCACACATTGCTATAAATGACTGGAACCATGCATGTAGTTGTTTGCTACAATTGTGCAGCTGATGACTGCTGAATATATCCTCAGTAACTGAAAACTTCATCTCACTTTTGGTTCTCTTTGAGTTTCTTGGCTCCAATGTGCAAATTTCAAAGTTGTTCACCAATTTTTCAATTTTTCTGAGTTTTTCATAACCTTGAGAGTCTAAATTATTATTTGTGGGTTTCACCCACTGCACGGATCTCTGAATAAAGGGAATTAATTACCAGCTCTATTCATCACTATTCATACAGCAATCCTGAGTTGAAATATTCATAGTTTGGCATTTGTTTCCATTTCTTTATATCCCAGTGTTATGTAAGCTGATGACATCTTAGTGTTATATAAACTGATGACATCCTAGTGTTACATAAACTGATGACATCTTAGTGTTACATAAACTGATGACATCCTAGTGTTACGTAAGCTGATGACATCCTAGTGTTACATAAACTGATGATATCCTAGTGTTACATAAACTGATGACATCCCAGTGTTATGTAAACTGATGATATCCTAGTGTTACATAAACTGATGATATCCTAGTGTTACATAAACTGATGACATCCTAGTGTTACATAAACTGATGACATCCTAGTGTTACATAAACTGATGACATCCTGGTGATACATAAACTGATGACATCCTAGTGTTATGTAAACTGATGACATCCTAGTGTTACATAAACTGATGACATCCTAGTCTATATCTATAAAACAAAGTGTATGTATGTAAATATATATGTAAATATATATGTATGTCCTTTATTTGTTCGCGAACGGCCCATCCGATTGAGATGAAATTTTCTACACGCCTTCCTTTCATTCCAGAGCTGTCAACTGTCATAGTTTTTTTTTCTTCTTCCTCCTCCTCCCTCCTCCCCCTCCCAAAATACGTACGTAAATATATGATGATGATGATGAAAGAATCCCCGAACCAAAACGCTAGGGAAAGGGAAGAAAATGACGTGACTACACAGAATCGTCACACGGCAATCATCATCATCAAGTGCCGTGCCGGCTGGCGTAGGCGTTCATGGCTCTCCGTAGATCTCAGTCTTTGGTTTTTTGGATCAACTCTGCTGCTGATATTCCTCCATGCCACGGCAATATCAATAACAATTCATCTTTTTATGTGTAAGGAAGTTATCTACAGTCGTGTAGAAGGGAAGAACTAGACGAGTATGAATTCGGAATGGCGAACTCTCTCCTCCTCTCTTCTCCTCCCTCCACCCTTCTCCTCTTCCTCCTCCCTCTTCCTCCTCCCTCTCCCTCTTCCTTCTCCCTCTTCCTCTCCCCTCCTCCTCCATCCTCCTCCCGCCTACTCCCTCATCTTCCCTCCTCCTCCCTCTCCCTCCTCATCCCTCCTCCTATCTCCCTCATCATCCTCCCTCCTCCTTCTCCCCTTCATCATCCTCCTTCCATCCTTCCTCCTTCTTACCTCCCTCCTTCCCTCCTCTACCTCCTCCCTCCTCCTCCACCTCCTCCTCCCTTCTCTCCTCTTCCTCCTCCCTTTCCTTCCTCCTCCTCCTCCCTCTACCTCCTCCTCCCCCATACATCTTTCCTCCTCCCTCCTCCTCCTCTTCCACCTCCCTTTCCTTCCTCCCCTCCTCATTCTCCCTCCTTCCTCCCTCCTCCTTCCTTCTTCTCCCTGCTGCCTCCTCCCTCCTCCTCTCCCTCCTCCCTCCTCCTTCCTCCTTCCTCCTCCTCCTTCCTCCTTCCTCCCTCTTCCTCCTCCACCATCCTCCTCCCTCTTCCTCCTCCCTCTTCCTCCTCCTTCTTCCTCCTTCCTTCCTTCTCCTCCCTCTTCCTCCTCCTCCCTCTCCCTCCTCCTCCCTCTTCCTCCTCCATCCTCCTCCCCTCTTCCTCCTCCTTCTCTCCTCCTTCCTTCCTTCTCCTCCCTCCTTCCCCTCTTCCTCCTCCTCCTACCTCTATCCTCCTCCTCCTCTCTCTCATTTTCCTCCCTCCTCCTCCTCCTCCTCCTCCCTCCCTTCCTCCTCCTCCTTTCCTCCTCCCTCCTTCCTCCTCCTCCTCCTACCTCTTCCTCCTCACCATCCTCCTCCCTCTTCCTCTTCCTTCTCCTCCCTCTTCCTCCTCCTTCCTTCCTCTCCTCCTCCTCTCTCTTCCTCCTCCTCCTTCCTTCTCCTCCCTCCTTCTCGCCTCTTCCTCCTCCTCCTACCTCCTCCTCCTCTCTCCTCCTCCCTCCTCCCTTTTCCTCCCTCCTCCTCCTCCTCCCTCTATCTCCTCCCTCCTCCTCTCCACTCTTCCTCCTACCCTCTTCCTCTTCCCCTCCCCCTCCTCCCTATTCCTCCTCCTCCCTTCACATTCCTCCTCCTCCCTCTTCCTCCTCCTCCCTCCTCCTCCTCATCCCTCCTTCTCCCTCCTCCTCCTTCTTCCTCCCTCCTCCTCCCTCCTCCCCCTCCTCCTCCTCCTCCTCCCTCTCCTCCTCCTCACTCCTCCTCCTCCCTCCTCCTCCTCCCTCTACCTCCTCCCTCCTCCTCCCTTCACATTCCTCCTCCTCCCTCTTCCCCCCTCCTCCCTCCTCCTCCCTTCTCCTCCTCCTCCTCCTCCCTCTCTACCTCCTCCTCCCTTCACATTCCTCCTCCTCCCTCTTCCTCCTCCTCCCTCCTCCTCCTCATCCCTCCTTCTCCCTCCTCCTCCTTCTTCCTCCCTCCTCCTCCCTCCTCCTCCTCCTCCTCCTCCTCCTCCCTCTACCTCCTCCTCCCTTCACATCCTCCTCCTCCCTCATTCCTCCTCCTCCCTCTTCCTCCTCCTCCCTCCTCCTCCTCATCCCTCCTCCTCCCTCCTCCTCCTTCTTCCTCCCTCCTCTCCCTCCTCCTCCCTCTCCTCCTCCCTCTCCTCCTCCATCCTCCTCCTCATCCTCCTCCTCCACCCTCCTCTTCTTCCTCCCTCCTCCTCACTTCCTTCCTCCCTCCTCCTTACTCCTCCTCCCTCTCCGCCTCCTCCCTCCTCCTCCTCCCTCCTTCTCCCTCTACCTCCTCCTCCTCCCTCTACCTCCTCCCCCCTCCTCCCTTCACATTCCTCCTCCTCCCTCTTCTCCTCCTCCCTCCTCCTCCTCTCTCCGCCTCCCTCCTCCTCCTCCTCCCTCTACTCTCCCTCTCCTCCCTTCACATTCCTCCTCCTCCCTCCTACTCCCCTCCTCCTCTTCCCTCCTCCTCCTCCCCCTCCTTCTCCCTCTTCCTCCTCCCTCTTCCTTCTCACTCCGCCTCCTCCCTCCTCCTACTCTCTCCTCCTCCTCCCTCCTCCTCCCTCTCCTCCTCCTGCTCCCTTCTCCTCCTGCGTTCTCCTCCTCCCTCCTTCTCCCTCTTCCTCCTCCCTCCTCCTCCTCGCCTCCTCCACCACCCTACTCCTCCCTCCTCCTCCTAATCCCTCCTCCTCCCTCCTATTCCTCCCTACTCCTCCTGTCTCCTCCCTCCTCTTCCCTCCTCCACCTCCCTCTTCCTCCTCCCTCCTACATTTACCCAAGACAGACAGACAGTCAGACAGATAGTGGGGAACGGGATCTTATATGACTACTTATATAATTTAAATGAGATGCTCTCGACCATGGGCTGGGCCGGGTCAGACAGACAGACAGATAGATAGATAGATAGATAGACAGACAGACAGACAGACAGACAGACAGACAGACAGACAGACAGACAGACAGTCGGGAACGGGAACTTATATGACTACTTATATGAATTAAATGAGATGCTCCCCACCAGGAGTTGGGCGATGCCGGGCCGGGTCAGACAGACAGACAGATAGATAGTCGGAACGGGAACTTATATGACTACTTATATGAATTAAATGAGATGCTCCCCATCAGGGTCTGGGCGAAGACGGGCCGGGTCAGACAGACAGACAGACAGACAGACAGACAGATAGACAGACAGACAGACAGACAGATAGTCGGTAACGGGAACGAGAACTTATATGACTACTTATATGAATTAAATGAGATGCTCCCCACCAGAGTCTGGGCGAAGCCGGGCCGGGTCAGCTAGTGTTACATAAACTGATGATATCCTAGTGTTACATAAACTGATGACATCCTGGTGATACATAAACTGATGATATCCTAGTGTTACATAAACTGATGATATCCTAGTGTTACATAAACTGATGATATCCTAGTGTTACATAAACTGATGACATCCTAGTGTTACATAAACTGATGACATCCTGGTGATACATAAACTGATGACATCCCAGTGTTATGTAACTGATGATATCCTAGTGTTACATAAACTGATGACATCCTAGTGTTACATAAACTGATGACATCCTAGTGTTACATAAACTGATGACATCCTAGTGTTACATAAACTGATGACATCCTAGTGTTACATAAACTGATGACATCCTAGTGTTACATAAACTGATGATATCCTAGTGTTACATAAACTGATGACATCCTAGTGTTACATAAACTGATGACATCCTAGTGTTACATAAACTGATGATATCCTAGTGTTACATAAACTGATGACATCATAGTGTTACATAAACTGATGACATCCTAACGTTACATAAACTGATGATATCCTAGTGTTACATAAACTGATGATATCCTTGTCCTACATAAACTGATGACATCCTAGTGTTATGTAAGCTGATGACATCCTAGTGTTACGTAAGCTGATGACAGCCTAGTGTTACATAAACTGATGACATCCTAGTGTTACATAAACTGATGACATCCCAGTGTTATGTAAACTGATGACATCCTAGTGTTACATAAACTGATGATATCCTAGTGTACATAAACTGATGACATCCTAGTGTTACATAAACTGATGACATCCTAATGTTACGTAAGCTGATGACATCCTAGTGTTACATAAACTGATGATATCCTAGTGTTACATAAACTGATGACATCCTAGTGTTACATAAACTGATGATATCCCAGTGTTATGTGAACCGATGATATCCTAGTGTTACATAAACTGATGATATCCTAGTGTTACATAAACTGATGACATCCTAGTGTTACATAAACTGATGATATCCTAGTGTACATAAACTGATGACATCTAGTGTTACATAACTGATGACATCCTAGTGCTACATAAACTGATGATATCCTAGTGTTACATAAACTGATGACATCCTAGTGTTACATAAACTGATGATATCCTAGTGTTACTAAACCGATGACATTCATAGTGTTACATAAACTGATGACATCCTAGTGTTACATAAACTGATGACATCATAGTGTTACATAAACTGATGATATCCTAGTGTTACATAAACTGATGATATCCTAGTGTTACATAAACTGATGATATCCTTGTCCTACATAAACTGATGACATCCTAGTGTTATGTAAGCTGATGACATCCTTGTCCTACATAAACTGATGACATCCTAGTGTTACATAAACTGATGACATCCTAGTGTTACATAAACTGATGAATCCTAGTGCTACATAAACTGATGACATCCTAGTGCTACATAAACTGATAACATCCTATATTACATAAACTGATGACATCATAGTGTTACATAAACTGATGACATCCTAGTATTACATAACTGATGACATCCTAGTGTTATGTAAGCTGATGACATCCTAGTGTTACGTAAGCTGATGACAGCCTAGTGTTTACATAAACTGATGACATCCTAGTGTTACATAAAACTGATGACATCCCAGTGTTATGTAAACTGATGACATCCTAGTGTTACATAAACTGATGATATCCTAGTGTTACATAAACTGATGACATCCTAGTGTTACATAAACTGATGACATCCTAGTGTTACGTAAGCTGATGACATCTAGTGTTACATAACTGATGATATCCTAGTGTTACATAAACTGATGACATCCTAGTGTTACATAAACTGATGATATCCTAGTGTTATGTGAACCGATGATATCCTAGTGTTACATAAACTGATGATATCCTAGGTGTTACATAAACTGATGACATCCTAGTGTTACATAAACTGATGATATCCTAGTGTTACATAAACTGATGACATCCTAGTGTTACATAAACTGATGACATCCTAGTGCTACATAAACTGATGATATCCTAGTGTTACATAAACTGATGACATCCTAGTGTTACATAAACTGATGATATCCTAGTGTTACTAAACCGATGACATCATAGTGTTACATAAACTGATGACATCCTAGTGTTACATAAACTGATGACATCATAGTGTTACATAAACTGATGATATCCTAGTGTTACATAAACTGATGATATCCTAGTGTTACATAAACTGATGATATCCTTGTCCTACATAAACTAATGACATCCTAGTGTTATGTAAGCTGATGACATCCTTGTCCTACATAAACTGATGACATCCTAGTGTTACATAAACTGATGACATCCTAGTGTTACATAAACTGATGACATCCTAGTGCTACATAAACTGATGACATCCTAGTGCTACATAAACTGATAACATCCTAGTATTACATAAACTGATGACATCGTAGTGTTACATAAACTGATGACATCCTAGTATTACATAAACTGATGACATCCTAGTGTTATGTAAGCTGATGACATCCCTAGTGCTACATAAAACTGATGACATCCTAGTGCTACATAAAACTGATGACATCCTAGTGCTACATAAACTGATGACATCCTAGTGTTATGTAAGCTGATGACATCCTAGTGTTACATAAACTGATGACATCCTAGTATTACATAAACTGATGACATCCTAGTGTTATGTAAACTGATGACATCCAAGTATTACATAAACTGATGACATCCTAGTGTTATGTAAGCTGATGACATCCTAGTGTTATGTAAGCTGATGACATCCTAGTGCTACATAAACTGATGACATCCTAGTGCTACATAAACTGATGACATCCTAGTGTTATGTAAGCTGATGACATCCTAGTGTTACATAAACTGATGACATCCTAGTATTATGTAAGCTGATGACATCCTAGTGTTATGTAAGCTGTTTACATCCTAGTGCTACATAAACTGATGACATCCTAGTGCTACATAAACTGATGACAACCTAGTGTTATGTAAGCTGATGACATCCTAGTGCTACATAAACTGATGACATCCTAGTGTTATGTAAGCTGATGACATCCTAGTGCTACATAAACTGATGACATCCTAGTGTTATGTAAGCTGATGACATCCTAGTGCTACATAAACTGATGACATCCTAGTGCTACATAAACTGATGATATCCTAGTGTTACATAAACTGATGATATCCTAGTGTTACATAAACTGATGACATCCTGGTGATACATAAACTGATGATATCCTAGTGTTACATAAACTGATGATATCCTAGTGTTACATAAACTGATGATATCCTAGTGTTACATAAACTGATGACATCCTAGTGTTACATAAACTGATGACATCCTGGTGATACATAAAACTGATGACATCCCAGTGTTATGTAAACTGATGATATCCTAGTGTTACATAAACTGATGACATCCTAGTGTTACATAAACTGATGACATCCTAGTGTTACATAAACTGATGACATCCTAGTGTTACATAAACTGATGACATCCTAGTGTTACATAAACTGATGATATCCTAGTGTTACATAAACTGATGACATCCTAGTGTTACATAAACTGATGACATCCTGGTGATACATAAACTGATGACATCCCAGTGTTATGTAAACTGATGATATCCTAGTGTTACATAAACTGATGACATCCTAGTGTTACATAAACTGATGACATCCTAGTGTTACATAAACTGATGACATCCTAGTGTTACATAAACTGATGACATCCTAGTGTTACATAAACTGATGACATCCTAGTGTTACATAAACTGATGATATCCTAGTGTTACATAAACTGATGACATCCTAGTGTTACATAAACTGATGACATCCTAGTGTTACATAAACTGATGATATCCTAGTGTTACATAAACTGATGACATCATAGTGTTACATAAACTGATGACATCCTAACGTTACATAAACTGATGATATCCTAGTGTTACATAAACTGATGATATCCTTGTCCTACATAAACTGATGACATCCTAGTGTTATGTAAGCTGATGACATCCTAGTGTTACGTAAGCTGATGACAGCCTAGTGTTACATAAACTGATGACATCCTAGTGTTACATAAACTGATGACATCCCAGTGTTATGTAAACTGATGACATCCTAGTGTTACATAAACTGATGATATCCTAGTGTTACATAAACTGATGACATCCTAGTGTTACATAAACTGATGACATCCTAGTGTTACGTAAGCTGATGACATCCTAGTGTTACATAAACTGATGATATCCTAGTGTTACATAAACTGATGACATCCTAGTGTTACATAAACTGATGATATCCCTAGTGTTATGTGAACCGATGATATCCTAGTGTTACATAAACTGATGATATCCTAGTGTTACATAAACTGATGACATCCTAGTGTTACATAAACTGATGATATCCTAGTGTTACATAAACTGATGACATCCTAGTGTTACATAAACTGATGACATCCTAGTGCTACATAAACTGATGATATCCTAGTGTTACATAAACTGATGACATCCTAGTGTTACATAAACTGATGATATCCTAGTGTTACTAAACCGATGACATCATAGTGTTACATAAACTGATGACATCCTAGTGTTACATAAACTGATGACATCATAGTGTTACATAAACTGATGATATCCTAGTGTTACATAAACTGATGATATCCTAGTGTTACATAAACTGATGATATCCTTGTCCTACATAAACTGATGACATCCTAGTGTTATGTAAGCTGATGACATCCTTGTCCTACATAAACTGATGACATCCTAGTGTTACATAAACTGATGACATCCTAGTGTTACATAAACTGATGACATCCTAGTGCTACATAAACTGATGACATCCTAGTGCTACATAAACTGATAACATCCTAGTATTACATAAACTGATGACATCATAGTGTTACATAAACTGATGACATCCTAGTATTACATAAACTGATGACATCCTAGTGTTATGTAAGCTGATGACATCCTAGTGTTACGTAAGCTGATGACAGCCTAGTGTTACATAAACTGATGACATCCTAGTGTTACATAAACTGATGACATCCCAGTGTTATGTAAACTGATGACATCCTAGTGTTACATAAACTGATGATATCCTAGTGTTACATAAACTGATGACATCCTAGTGTTACATAAACTGATGACATCCTAGTGTTACGTAAGCTGATGACATCCTAGTGTTACATAAACTGATGATATCCTAGTGTTACATAAACTGATGACATCCTAGTGTTACATAAACTGATGATATCCTAGTGTTATGTGAACCGATGATATCCTAGTGTTACATAAACTGATGATATCCTAGTGTTACATAAACTGATGACATCCTAGTGTTACATAAACTGATGATATCCTAGTGTTACATAAACTGATGACATCCTAGTGTTACATAAACTGATGACATCCTAGTGCTACATAAACTGATGATATCCTAGTGTTACATAAACTGATGACATCCTAGTGTTACATAAACTGATGATATCCTAGTGTTACTAAACCGATGACATCATAGTGTTACATAAACTGATGACATCCTAGTGTTACATAAACTGATGACATCATAGTGTTACATAAACTGATGATATCCTAGTGTTACATAAACTGATGATATCCTAGTGTTACATAAACTGATGATATCCTTGTCCTACATAAACTGATGACATCCTAGTGTTATGTAAGCTGATGACATCCTTGTCCTACATAAACTGATGACATCCTAGTGTTACATAAACTGATGACATCCTAGTGTTACATAAACTGATGACATCCTAGTGCTACATAAACTGATGACATCCTAGTGCTACATAAACTGATAACATCCTAGTATTACATAAACTGATGACATCATAGTGTTACATAAACTGATGACATCCTAGTATTACATAAACTGATGACATCCTAGTGTTATGTAAGCTGATGACATCCTAGTGCTACATAAACTGATGACATCCTAGTGCTACATAAACTGATGACATCCTAGTGCTACATAAACTGATGACATCCTAGTGTTATGTAAGCTGATGACATCCTAGTGTTACATAAACTGATGACATCCTAGTATTACATAAACTGATGACATCCTAGTGTTATGTAAACTGATGACATCCTAGTATTACATAAACTGATGACATCCTAGTGTTATGTAAGCTGATGACATCCTAGTGTTATGTAAGCTGATGACATCCTAGTGCTACATAAACTGATGACATCCTAGTGCTACATAAACTGATGACATCCTAGTGTTATGTAAGCTGATGACATCCTAGTGTTACATAAACTGATGATATCCTAGTATTATGTAAGCTGATGACATCCTAGTGTTATGTAAGCTGTTACATCCTAGTGCTACATAAACTGATGACATCCTAGTGCTACATAAACTGATGACAACCTAGTGTTATGTAAGCTGATGACATCCTAGTGCTACATAAACTGATGACATCCTAGTGTTATGTAAGCTGATGACATCCTAGTGCTACATAAACTGATGACATCCTAGTGTTATGTAAGCTGATGACATCCTAGTGCTACATAAACTGATGACATCCTAGTGCTACATAAACTGATGACATCCTAGTGTTATGTAAGCTGATGACATCCTAGTGTTACATAAACTGATGACATCCTAGTGTTACATAAACTGATGACATCCTAGTGCTACATAAACTGATGACATCCTAGTGTTACATAAACTGATGACATCCTAGTGTTACATAAACTGATGACATCCTAGTGTTACATAAACTGATGACATCCTAGTGTTACATAAACTGATGACATCCTAGTATTACATAAACTGATGACATCCTAGTGTTATGTAAGCTGATGACATCCTAGTGTTATGTAAGCTGATGACATCCTAGTGTTATATTACCAGATGACATGCTAGAGTTATGAAAGCTCTGCAAGACTTAGAATACCACTATTTCATTGACAATATCAACACTGCCTGCCATGTGAAACTGCCTGCAGATGGTGAAAGGTGCCTAGTGCCAAACCTTGTATGCCATGTCAGGTATCCTCTTGTAGAAGTCATGAACTGGACAGCTCACGTCTATCTGCACTGCCCACTGCTCCATCGGTACCATCTCCTTCTTTACTGGAGGCGAATCCTCAGGTTTAACTGCATCTTCAAGCTGCATGACAAGATTACCATAAATGTCATCTTAAAACTGCATGACAATATTAACATAAATAACATCTTCAAGTTGCATGACAAGATTACCATAAATGTCATCTTAAAACTGCATGACAATATTAACATAAATAACATCTTCAAGTTGCATGACAAGATTACCATAAATGGCATCTTAAAGCTGCAGGACAAGATTACCATAAATGTCATCTCAAAACTGCATGACAATATTAACATAAATGACATCTTCAAGTTGCATGACAAGATTACCATAAATGTCATCTTAAAACTGCATGACAATATTAACATAAAAGACATCTTCAAGCTGCAGGACAAAATTATGATAAATTACATCTTCAGGCTGCATGAAAAGACCAGGATAAAATAATCTTGTCCTGCAGTTTGAAGATGTCATTTATAGACTACACCAAAAGACAAGGATAACTAGATATGCTGTCATTTGTCACATACCTGAACACACACACACAATATAACTATATATCCTGTCATTTGTCACATACCTGAACACACATACACAATATAACTATATATGCTGTCATTTGTCACATACCTGAACACACATACACAATATAACTATATGTGCTGTCATTTGTCACATACCTGAACACACATACACAATATAACAATAAATATGCTGTCATTTGTTACATACCTGAACACACACACACAATATAACTATATATGCTGTCATTTGTCACATACCTGAACACACATACACAATATATATATGCTGTCATTTGTCACATACCTGAACACACATACACAATATAACTATATATGCTGTCATTTGTCACATACCTGAACACACATACACAATATAATATATATGCTGTCATTTGTCACATACCTGAACACACATACACAATATATATATATGCTGTCATTTGTCACATACCTGAACACACATACACAATATAACTATATATGCTGTCATTTGTCACATACCTGAACACACATACACAATATAACTATATATGCTGTCATTTGTCACATACCTGAACACACATACACAATATAATATATGCTGTCATTTGTCACATACCTGAACACACATGCACAATATAACAATAAATATGCTGTCATTTGTCACATACCTGAACACACATACACAATATAACTATATATGCTGTCATTTGTCACATACCTGAACACACATACACAATATAACTATAAATATGCTGTCATTTGTCACATACCTGAACACACATGCACAATATAACTATATATGCTGTCATTTGTCACATACCTGAACACACATACACAATATATATATGCTGTCATTTGTCACATACCTGAACACACATACACAATATATATATGCTGTCATTTGTCACATACCTGAACACACATACACAATATATATATGCTGTCATTTGTCACATACCTGAACACACATACACAATATAACAATAAATATGCTGTCATTTGTCACATACCTGAACACACATGCACATTATAACTATATATGCTGTCATTTGTCACATACCTGAACACACATGCACAATATAACTAGATATGCTGTCATTTGTCACATACCTGAACACACATACACAATATATATATGCTGTCATTTGTCACATACCTGAACACACATACACAATATAACAATAAATATGCTGTCATTTGTCACATACCTGAACACACATGCACAATATAACTATATATGCTGTCATTTGTCACATACCTGAACACACATACACAATATAACTATATGCTGTCATTTGTCACATACCTGAACACACATACACAATATAACTATATATGCTGTCATTTGTCACATACCTGAACACACATGTACAATATAACTAAATATGCCATTTGTCACATACCTGAATACACACACAATATAACTACACATGCTGTCATTTGTCACATACCTGAACTAACTTTTCAAGACTCTCACTTCTGGGGAGTTCAGTTGTCTTGGTCTGTTTACCAAACATAAGAAAAGGAAAGGAAACCATAAGTCTTGATTCAAGGTATGTACTTTTATAAATCATACTGTAAAGACACAATTCCTGTTAGCATGGCACTCACTGTGAACAACAAATAAATAAACATTGCAATAAGTACAACGGCAGACAGCAGTGATTCAGGGTGATGTGGTCAAGATGTGTATAGACCAATCAGCACTTCCTGGGTGATGTGGTCAAGATGTGTATAGACCAATCAGCACTTCCTGGGTGATGTGGTCAAGATGTGTATAGACCAATCAGCACTTCCTGTGTGATGTGGTCAAGATGTGTATAGACCAATCAGCACTTCCTGGGTGATGTGGTCAAGATGTGTATAGACCAATCAGCACTTCCTGGGTGATGTGGTCAAGATGTGTATAGACCAATCAGTACTTCCTGGGTGATGTGGTCAAGATGTGTATAGACCAATCAGCACTTCCTGGGTGATGTGGTCAAGATGTGTATAGACCAATCAGCACTTCCTGGGTGATGTGGTCAAGATGTGTATAGACCAATCAGCACTTCCTGGGTGATGTGGTCAAGATGTGTATAGACCAATCAGCACTTCCTGGGAAATGTGGTCAAGATGTGTATAGACCAATCAGCACTTCCTGGGTGATGTGGTCAAGATGTGTATAGACCAATCAGCACTTCCTGGGTGATGTGTATAGACCAATCAGCACTTCCTGGGTGATGTGATCACTGTGTGTATAGACCAATCAGCACTTCCTGGGGGAATGTGATCACTGTGTGTATAGACCAATCAGCACTTCCTGGGTGATGTGGTCAAGATGTGTATAGACCAATCAGCACTTCCTGGGTAATGTGGTCAAGATGTGTATAGACCAATCAGCACTTCCTGGGTGATGTGGTCAAGATGTGTATAGACCAATCAGCACTTGTTTGGTGATGTGGACATTGTGTGTATAGACCATCGGCACATCTTGGGTGAGAGGAAGACAAGAAAATGAATAGCTGGAAAATGAAGAACCAGAAGACAGAGAGACTCACACTAATGTTTATTTGTGTCAGCTACTGGAACTGACTGACTGACAGGCACCTTGCCGTCTTGACAGACGATAGTTTGTAAAATGGAGTTATACCTCTCCATAACACAAAGCCTGGGCTGAATTTAGAGACCATGTGCTGTCCATGCAGCATGATCCCTCTCTCGGCCTGTCTAGAGTACTCCAGAGGAAAGGTAAAACAATACGTCTGGAACAAGACAAGCTGCAGAAGCTGCCAGATCAGCAAAGCAATGCTCCAACTGTCCGCCTGTCAGAGCTTCCATCCTAGACCAGTTGCCAACAAGGCTTAGGGTCTGGTCTGCTCTGCCATGACATTTAGTCTTTAGGTTGCATTTCCTCGCAGTAGGATAAGGCTTGTACCCTCCCAATTGCGCTCATCCGCCCGAAGCCATTGGCACAATGTGGGGTGTCGGGTTTGGTAAGCGTCGCCCAACATTCGGTGCTAACAGACGCAGGTAGTACCGTCTACTGTCATATGGTAGCTCAGAGTCATATCTAAGACCTGACATCAGGATCTGAGCACATATGGACTAAATCAGTGGCTCTCAACCGGTGGGGAAATACCACTGGGGGGGGGGGGGGGGGGGGGGAGAATTAGGGTCTCCAGAGGAGGAATTAAGATTATTTCAAGATCGCGTTAATATAAGAACCGATGCTACTGGAACTACCAAAGCACAAAGCAGTGAGCATACATGCTACAGAAACTGGTGTACAGTTTCGACATCCTCATATGATATAGGAGACACATGAAGGATGAGGCAACCATTAAACATCCTGGCTATGATTGAAGCTATGGTCTTGGTAGACAGAAGATGAAGCATGTATAACCAAATGGAGGTGTAAGTATCTCTATGTTTTGGCATCTTCTGTGGGAGACAGAACCTAGACAGGTATGTCCTGAGAGTTGTGAGGTCGTGTGGGAAGGCAATGCCCAGTACAATATCAATGGCCCCAATATCCTATTGACAGAAACATTACATAAACTGTAGAAGTAATCTCCCTGGCCTAGGGGTTAACGTCTTTCTCCATAATCCCGTATATTCTCGTGAGTAACGCAGCTGCGCGAGAATCGGCAGCGGTTTGTGCCACGCTGGTAACTTACGGGGGTATGTGAGCCAGTCGCTCAGAAAGCAATGGCAAACTACTGAGCGTAATCTTGCCTAGTACATCAACAGCAGCTGAAAAATGCTGGTGCTGACTGCAACGTCCTGTAAGGGATATGCAACAACAACAAAAAGAAAAAGAAGTAATCAGACAGAGCATAGACAGGTATGTCCTGAGTATTGTGAGGTCATGCTGGAAGGCAATGTCCAGTACAATATCAAAGGCCCCAATATCCTATTGACAGAAACGTTACACAAAACAGCAGAAATAACCAGAGGTTTTCTGCAGCAGCTGTTCACTGTACCTCTTCATCCTTCCCAGCCTGCCTGTTTGGCTGATCAACTTTCTCCTCATCATCACTGGACTCCAGATCAAGGTCATCTACCCCAGCCATAATATCGGCCAGACTAATCAAAGCTGGGGTACCAACAGGGTCAACGGCCTCAGAAACTGCTTCCTGTGTGCTGCTGGTGATGTTGCCAGGTATGTGCTTAAATTTCATGCCAGACTTAAATCCCGGAGGGACAGAGAGATACTGGCTGTCTGAAGCAGACAAAAAACACAGACACCAAACTCACATGTCAAGTAACCATGTTTCTTCCTAAAGTGAATAATAAATTGTTTTTATCTCTGGTTTACAATAACATTTTTAACCAAAGTAACTACTGATTTTTCTTATGTAAATTCTGGCTCTCCTCAAACATTACCTACATAAATTATTTCTTTCCTAAAAATAAACAATACTTCTTAAAAGCTAAACAGGTCTTCTGAAAGTAAACATTATCTATTCTCAAAGTAAATATTACTTTTCCAAAAATAATTTCCAGTAACAAAGAAAATATTACAAAAGAAAGTAAATTCATGATTATAGTATAAAGGAAGTTCCATCTTCTGTGTTCTATCTGTCAGGCAGTGACTGTAGCTAAGGATGTGACTGTAGCTAAGGATGTGACTGTAGCTAGAAAGTGACTGTAGCTAAGGAAGTGACTGTAGCTAAGGAAGTGATTGTAGCTAAGGAAGTGATTGTAGCTAAGGAAGTGACTGTAGCTAAGGAAGTGATCATAGCTAAGGAAGTGACAGTCGCTAAGGAAGTGACTGTAGCTAAAGAAGTGACAGTCGCTAAGGAAGTGACTGTAGATTAGAAATTAGGTGTAAATAAATAAGTGACTGAAGATAAGGAAGTGACTGTGGAAAAGGAAGGCATCTGTAGATCTACAAATCAATGATGTCATCTGGTGAACAGATCTACAAATCAAAGATTAAAAGTAATTAACAGATCTACAAATCAATGATTACAATGAACAGAACTAAAAATCGAAAATTACAAATGATTAACAGATCTAATTATTAATGATTACAATGAACAGATCTACAAATCAAAGATTACAAATAATGAACAGATCTACAAATCAAAGATGTCATGTTGTGAACAGATCTATAAATCAAAGATGTCATGTTGTGAACAGATCTACAAATCAAAGATGTCATGTTGTGAACAGATCTATAAATCAAAAATTACAAGTAATTAACAGATCTACAAATCAAAGATTACAAGTAATGAACAGATCTACAAATCAAAAATTACAAGTAATGAACAGATCTATAAATCAAAAATTACAAGTAATGAACAGATCTATAAATCAAAAATTACAAGTAATGAACAGATCTATAAATCAAAAATTACAAGTAATCAACAGATCTATAAATAAAAAATTACAAATAATGAACAGATCTATAAATCAAAGATTGCAAGTAATGAACAGATCTACAAATCAATGATTACAAGTAATGAGCAGATCTATAAATCAAAGATGATAAATAATGAATGGATCAACTGTTGACAAAAGCAAATGTACATAATTGTGTTTAAAATAACTTCCAAGGCCCCTACCATCAGATGAACAGATTTACAAATCAAAAATTACAAGTAATGAACAGATCTATAAATCAAAAATTACAAGTAATGAACAGATCTATAAATCAAAAATTACAAGTAATCAACAGATCTATAAATAAAAAATTACAAATAATGAACAGATCTATAAATCAAAAATTACAAGTAATGAACAGATCTACAAATCAATGATTACAAGTAATGAGCAGATCTATAAATCAAAGATGATAAATAATGAATGGATCAACTGTTGACAAAAGCAAATGTACATAATTTTGTTTAAAGTAACTTCCAAGGCTCCTACCATCATCCAGGTTCAGTGCTAAAGAGGATAGACTTGGGTTTCGTGATTCCTGAAGCAGGTCGTCGACATCCAGCCCTCCTAAACAGAATAAAATATGGCAACATTTACAATCTCATCTTATACCTCCAGCTGACAGCAGAATGATACAACTATTGTGTTCTGGTTTGTATCTGTTCATAAAATCTTCCCAAAGGAAGAAACTCAGAAAGTCAGAAGTCAGGGCCATTAGTTAACTCATGAACTACCAGCAGTTGATACGCTGGAACAAGTAAACATCAGCAGTAACTCATGCAAACTATTCAAATATAACCAGAATCTTGTGATATCAATAAGCTAGCCATTCCTCCTGAAGTGGCATGCAATGCAACCTAGACAGACTTGCACATCTGTGCAGCATATGGGGGACACTGGCTGAAAGTGGCATGCAATTCAACCTTGCACGTCTGTGCAGCATATGGGGGACACTGGCTGAAAGTGGCATGCAATGCAACCTAGACAGACTTGCACGTCTGTGCAGCATATGGGGGACACTGGCTGAAAGTGGCATGCAATGCAACCTAGACAGACTTGCACATCTGTGCAGCATATGGGGGACACTGGCTGAAAGTGGCATGCAATGCAACCTAGACAGACTTGCACATCTGTGCAGCATATAGGGGGGCCACTGACTGGCTGTCAACTTAGTTATATACATCAAAATAGATTCCTGTGTTGTCTCAAGCAGTAACTCTGAAAGAACATGCAGATGCTCCCATCTTTGGTACAGAATGCTTCTCCATCTCAATGTTCCTATACTGTTACAGTCTACAGATTGAGTCTGTTATTACAAACTCTGTCCACCTTACTGAACAGACTGTACATGGAGTATATCAACCAGGCAAATAAGACAGCATATATGCATATTTTTCTTTTTTTTCCCCCGCCTATCCTTTACAGGACATCAGCATCTTTCAGCTGATTGTTGATTTCTTGGCAAAATTATTCTCAGTAGTTTGCCATTGCTTTCTGAGCAACCGGCTCATATACCCCATAAGTTACGAACATGGTGAGAATCGCTACCGATTCTCGTGCAGGTTACGTTCCTCACGTGGATATACAGGATTACAGAAAAAGACGTTAACCACTAGGCCAGGGAGACCGACTACGCATAAATTACAGGTCACAAATACTGGCACTTGGAAACACTGGCACAAAAATCTGGCCTACCTTCTAACAAACATTAACTAACAAGATTAAATGAGTTGGCATTAAGCATACACATGTTACAAAACTTCACATACACTGACTGAAGTACTGAAAACATGTTTCATACATTGACTGAAGGGTACTTCAATTTTAATTCACCGCAAACAAAGAAAAATCCCTTCGAGCCTCATTTGCATCGGTCCGGCAATCATTTTCCGGTTAAGTGTTTGGTGGACTGCTGGACCGATCGATGGATGTTTTTTTTAGTTTTGGGCCCATAGGGATCATCGATCATCGATAGGTCATCGACAGTGAGGGCCCTAAGGGCTCAAAAACTTAAAAACATCCATTGATCGGTCCAGCAGGCCACCAAACACTTAACCGGAAAATGATTGCCGGACCGATGCAAATGAGGCTCGAAGGGATTCTTCTTTGTTGCGGTGAATTAAAATTGAAGTACCGACTGAAGTACTGAAAACATGTTTCATACATTGACTGAAGTACTGAAAACATGTTTCATACATTGGCTGAAGTATTTAAAAAATGTTTGATACAATGACTGGAGTATTTCAACAGATTTCATGTATTGACTGAGTGAAGTGTGAAGTGTGTTAACACAATTCCTGGACTATTATAAATGTTTCATACATTGCATAAAGTAGCAAATAAATTGTACAATATACCCTGGTGTCACTGCTACACTCCATCTTAAGCAAGCATATCTTCACCGTCACATTAAAACTCAAATTTGCCAGTTGAAAATGTTCACAAGTTTCTACCCAAATATCAGCTTGTAGAGTGTATTATAATTAAATACTAACACAAGTTCTCACAGATTCTATTATAATTAAATACTAAAGTTCTCACAGATTCTATTATAATTAAATACTAAAGTTCTCACAGATTCTATTGTAATTAAATACTAAAGTTCTCATAGATTCTATTATAATTAAATACTAATACAAGTTCTCACAGATTCTATTATAATTAAATACTAAAATTCTCATAGATTCTATTATAATTAAATATTAAAGTTCTCACAGATTCTATTATAATTAAATACTAAAGTTCTCATAGATTCTATTATAATTAAATACTAAAGTTCTCAAAGATTCTATTATAATTAAATACTAACACAAGTTCTCACAGATTCTATTATAATTAAATACTAAAGTTCTCACAGATTCTATTATAATTAAATACTAAAGTTCTCACAGATTCTATTATAATTAAATACTATCAGAAAGTTCTCACAGGTTCTATTATAATTAAATACTATCAGAAAGTTCTCACAGGTTCTATTATAATTAAATACTAAAGTTCTCATAGATTCTATTATAATTAAATACTATCAGAAAGTTCTCACAGATTCTATTATAATTAAATACTATCAGAAAGTTCTCACAGATTCTATTATAATTAAATACTAAAGTTCTCACAGATTCTATTTTAATTAAATACTAAAGTTCTCACAGATTCTATTATAATTAAATACTAAAGTTCTTACAGATTCTATTATAATTAAATACTAAAGTTCTCACAGATTCTATTTTAATTAAATACTAAAGTTCTCACAGATTCTATTATAATTAAATACTAAAGTTCTCACAGATTCTATTATAATTAAATACTAAAGTTCTCACAGATTCTATTTTAATTAAATACTAAAGTTCTCACAGATTCTATTATAATTAAATACTAAAGTTCTCACAGATTCTATTATAATTAAATACTAAAGTTCTCACAGATTCTATTTTAATTAAATACTAAAGTTCTCACAGATTCTATTATAATTAAATACTAAAGTTCTCACAGATTCTATTTTAATTAAATACTAAAGTTCTCACAGATTCTATTATAATTAAATACTAAAATTCTCACAGATTCTATTATATATAAATACTATCAGAAAGTTCTCACAGATTCTATTATATATAAATACTATCAGAAAGTTCTCACAGATTCTATTATATATAAATACTAACAGAAAATTCTCACAGGTTCTATTATAATTAGCTACTAACAGAAAGTGATGCTCACAGCCTCTAGGCCAGCCTTCAGTCTTGGAACGCTCATGGGTTTTTTAAAACAGGAATTCACATCTCAAATTCTAAAGTTAGAGATAAGAAACTTCACCTGGCCAGAAAGGTAGATTAATATTTGACCCGCGCACATCTTGTGAAGACTTTATACTGTGTAACTCTGGGGCTCGTCTCAATGACAAAGAATTTCTGGAAGTTTCCGCACTGTCTGGAATTAGTTCCTACAAGACAATAAACAGATTACTGTTTGTAAACAGAAGCAAATAACAATAACGTCACATGGGTCTTGATCTGGTCAATCATAAATGTGTGTCTCCATGCCACGCATACAACATTACCAGATCTAACTTACTCTGCATCCTAAAATGGATTATGAATGAGAAAGAAAGAAAGAAAGAAAGAAAGAAAGAAAGAAAGAAAGAAAGAAAGAAAGAAAGAAAGAAAGAACACAATGTAGCACTACCTCTGTTTACAAAGCTTTGAAGTGGACAAGTAGAGCTGTTTACCAGACTCTCTGGCTATGATTTGTGCCACAAGCAGTGATGTGCTTCAACTGCTTCCGATGATGTCATCTTGTCATCTGTACTGCACAGATCACCTGACTCTCCAGCAAACTTTCCCATTCCAAATGTATACAGCTGGACTGAATCAATAAAAGGGTACTAAAAAGAGTGTCATGATATGCTTTGTGACAGCAGCGTAGTGTTTACTGTTGACACAAATATTGTTGCACCTGCACGGCTCAAAGACTCCTTCAACAACAATGCTGAGAGACAACCAGAGACATCTGGGATGTGAGGCTACTTCAGGGTGGCAACAATGCTGAGAGACAGCCAGAGACATCTGGGATGTGAGGCTACTTCAGGGTGGCAACAATGCTGAGAGACAGCCAGAGACATCTGGGATGTGAGGCTACTTCAGGGTGGCAACAATGCTGAGAGACAGCCAGAGACATCTGGGATGTGAGGCTACTTCAGGGTGACAACAATGCTGAGAGACAGCCAGAGACATCTGGGATGTGAGGCTACTTCACGGTGGCAACAATGCTGAGAGACAGCCAGAGACATCCGGAATGTGAGGCTACTTCAGGGTGACAACAATGCTGAGAGACAGCCAGAGACATCTGGGATGTGAGGCTACTTCAGGGTGACAACAATGCTGAGAGACAGCCAGAGACATCTGGGATGTGAGGCTACTTCAGGGTGACTGTCATGTGGCAAATGACAGTGATGCAGGCAATGGATGAGTTAGCGCATCAAAGAAGAAGATAAAGAGTGCCACAAATGGTGAACATTGGGACACCAACATTGAACGCAATTTAGACGTCATGATAGGACGTCACCTAACGCCATAACGGTTTAAGCATGAGTGGTGTTCCAGCTTACGAGGTGATAGGATGTGTTTTCAATACCAGTCTCGGGAGTCAAACCGTTCCTAATTCATAAGTCACCAAAGGCAGCATTGGCCGTTGGAGTTCGGTTATGGTGAGCTCCGGTTGAAGGTAGGCGAGTATATTTGATTTGCATTATAAAGACACTAGGCGGCTGGCCCTGTTCCCAACACTTTCACTGGTCTGTGGAGATGATTTCTGATTGAAGAGCGGGAGTGCATGGAGAGAGAGAATGACTGAAGTCGGCATCAATCCCACACTCATCATCGTAGTCTGAGATCAGCTGTAGTAAATACATTGCAGTTCACTCCATCAGTATATGCGTTGAGTCGTTGTTTTGGAGTTCAGATGGTTACCCTGTCCTGTATCAGAATGCCTCAATATATGCTGTCGTGTACCATGATGCCCAGAGCCACATAGATCTTGAGGAGAGCTTGCTGCATTATAGAGCCTGAACTCGTATCATTGTAGAGAGGAAGCAACATCGCCTCATGACATGGGAGCGTCGTCCGAAGAGATTTGAACCATTGGTTTTGACATGGGAGCGGCATCCGAAGAGATTTGAACCATTACCTCGTGACATAGTAACGGTCATTTTCTCAGCCTGATAAAGAAACACATTCATGAACACGCAACTTATCTGTAAATGTGAGGATCATGCCGATCAATAGCTGGTGATCAAGTGGCGCATCCTCGGTTGTTTAATTGTCTTATCATCTAATAAATGATTAACCGCACTGTCAGTGTCAGTTGGAGACCGTTTTCTGGATGCTAAAGAGGAGGTCTGTACTATACTCAATTATCTGAGAGCCGTATATTGACATTATCGCTCTGATTGTTGGCCCAGATAGAGAACATTTGCTCGCACGGTATTATACTCATTCTAAGAGCAAGATTGAAAGTCTAATTGTACTATATTTGGAAAATGCAATGAATGAATCACCCAAATAAACGAGAAGTAGATTGTGAGCTTTACTAAAACACGACTACAAGAGACAAATTGGACGTTGCGGCCAAAGCCTTCGTCAGCACAGGACAAACAAATACAAACCAACACAAAACTACATGAAACGAAATATATAGTAGCAGTTCAAGGGAGCGGACAATGGTAAACAAGAATGAGGTGAACTGCAGTAAAGCTTAAAAAGGCAATGAATGAATCACCCAAATAAACGAGAAGTAGATTGTGAGCTTTACTAAAACACGACTACAAGAGACAAATTGGACGTTGCGGCCAAAGCCTTCGTCAGCACAGGACAAACAAATACAAACCAACACAAAACTACATGAAACGAAATATATAGTAGCAGTTCAAGGGAGCGGACAATGGTAAACAAGAATGAGGTGAACTGCAGTAAAGCTTAAAAAGGCAATGAATGAATCACCCAAATAAACGAGAAGTAGATTGTGAGCTTTACTAAAACACGACTACAAGAGACAAATTGGACGTTGCGGCCAAAGCCTTCGTCAGCACAGGACAAACAAATACAAACCAACACAAAACTACATGAAACGAAATATATAGTAGCAGTTCAAGGGAGCGGACAATGGTAAACAAGAATGAGGTGAACTGCAGTAAAGCTTAAAAAGGCAATGAATGAATCACCCAAATAAACGAGAAGTAGATTGTGAGCTTTACTAAAACACGACTACAAGAGACAAATTGGACGTTGCGGCCAAAGCCTTTGTCAGCACAGGACAAACAAATACAAACCAACACAAAACTACATTTGGAAAAAACTATCAATTACCATTTTGGGATCAAAAATAGATGTCACTATACATAGGAGACACACTTGATACGGAAGATTTTTAATAACTGATTGATATCAAGATCTGCAAAGTCAGTGATTGTCGGATCTTCATTGGGTCACCTTCTCTGGTGGATTGTGTCGTCTATACCAACAACATTTCGTCACAGTGACATATGTTCTACGGAAATCGAATTTTTGTTTTTTCCAGTGCTATTCAGGTGTACGAGATAATCAACGCCTCGCTGAGGCTGTATCAACACAGTGGTTATCTTAGTGCATATCGACAGAGCATTACAAAATATTGCTAAACCTGATAGCTACATTGAGTAGCAAATAAACACTCACATCAGTCAGGCTCCTTCTAGGGCTGATCACAGGCATCGTGCCTAGGGTGTTATTCTCATAATTTGTTTAACTTAAGACAGCTCAATGTGTTAAACTTGTACGGAAACTTGATGAATTAACGCCCAAGTACAACGAAATGGACACAGTGATGTCATTTATGAAGGTACGCAGACCTTGGATTTCAGGAACGTACATATAAACTCATCAGATTTGTGCTTATGGAGTAACATCGAACAAAATTATTTATCAAATCGATTGGATTGCACAATTATTGAAGAGTATTTCTACACCATTATTACGAACATAATCATCTATCAAATCGATTGGATTGGTCTACTATCAAACTATTGGAAAATGTTTGCTTATTTCTTGAGCTGAGTATTGTATTTGTTTGTGGTTTGTCAGTAATTAGTTATAGTCAGAATACTGTAATTTTGCACGCATTTATTTTGTCTTTATTATCGTAACCGTGATGATGTCATAGGCGCGCATTTATTTTGTCTTTATTATCGTAACCGTGATGATGTCATAGGCGCGATACACAATTTTGTGCTATTTTGTGCTGTGAATTCTTATGCGCGGTGCATTATTGATTTGTTACATAATGATAGGATTTCTTTGATAAATGCTGAATCTAAAGAACTTTAACTCTGTCTATACTGTAACTGCTGAGTTATAGGTCGTGTCTATTATAAAATTATTTGTCATTTTTTCATTATTAATGTATCTAATTGTAATTTATTAATTATTTCTTTCGACTTTCTTCGATTTTATCTGTCGATTTTAATACTTATAAGCCATGTCTATGGTTTGGTAAATTATTTTTTTTTCTTTTCTTCATTTCTCACTTTGATTATTATTATTGAATATCGTAGAAACATAAAGACATGTCATCATTACAGGATTTTGTTTGCAATTGGGAAAGATGCAGGTTTGACAGGAGCAGATCTTATATCGTGGTCGGAGAAACAATTTACAGATTTTCAAGCTCACGAAAGGAACGAAAGAGTTGCGATAAGACAATTGGAAAAGGATCGACTAGATGAACAAGAGAGACAAAGATTATTTGAGAGGGAAAAATGGCTATGGAAAATGATAGAATTGCAGCTCAAATTGCAGCAGATAAAGAGAGGACAGCCGCAGAAAATGACAGAATTGCAGCTCAATTGGTTTGCTGATAAGGAAAGGATGGCATTGCAGATCGCTGCAGATAAGGAAAAACTAGATAGAGAAGCACAATTAAGAGAAAAAGAGATGGCTTTTAATCTTGAGAAATTGAATACAGAAAAGCTTCTGAAGGAAAAAGAATTGGAGAATAACTTCAAAATGAAACAGTACGAGAAGGACAAGGATGAACAGATTGCTGGGAACAAAGTGGAGGCACAGTCCACAGATGCCATTAAGAAATATAATGGGGTGATAAAGACATACTCCAACTCCGATTCCGTCTCTGCATGGCTAACTAATTTTGAGCTAATCTTGAGACACTATGGAGTTGCAGAGACCGAATGGGCAGTTTTGCTACATAGGCACTTAAGTGGTGAACCTTTGCAGGTTGTAGAACTAATCCCAGATGAGTTACGTAGTGATTACTCATACATTCGAAAGAGACTGCTATCTCATTTTTGTCTTGACGAATTTGGCCTTCGTGCATCATTCAAAAATCTTATTCCTAAAACAGGACAGACGTTCCTTGACTTCTCCTCTTTAACTCAATTAACATTCGATAAATGGGCTCGATCAGCCAATGTTACTGATGACTACAAGAAGCTACGTGACTTGATTATTAGAGACAAACTGATCTCGGCGGTCCTCCGTCTATGTCTACCTTTCTTATTGAACAGAAATGTTCGAGTATACAGCAGATGGATGAGAAAGGAGAGTCTTTTTTCGACGCCCACAAAGACATATTTAATAATAGTTTTTCCCCATTAGTAGAGACAAATGCATGTGATAGATTCCCTCATAAATCAAGGATGCAGGGATACAAAACACAACAACAGTCTGGTGGACAATATCAAAGGAGGGAAAAACAACAACAACCAAAGTATCAACCTTATGTTAAACACGAGGAAAATGGTGTGTGGACAACTTGCAAATTCTGTGGTTTCACCCACGGCTCAAATCAAATGTGTGACAAACATCCGCAGTTTGACAGTTACATAAAGAAATTAGCATTTAGAAATAGAGACAGATTTAACACCTATCAAAGACAAACACAATGCTTAAATGTAAAAGTTTTGGACATATGTTTTCATCTTGTCCGTTAAGACAACTGTATAAAGAAGCAAACATAGGGATGCTGACATCTAGTAGTGACAGTGACTCGGACGAGACTAGTCATGCAAATACGGTAGAGGTAGAATATTCTCCCATCGACCCAACTTGTGATACCTGCCAGATCTTTCATAAAGAGGGCAACTTGACGTGCGGTCATAAAATACACGTGCAGGAGGCAAATGCAGTCAATATTAACAATGGATCATTAGTTGTACATAAGGCCATTGTGAATGGACAGAACTGTAATTTAATCCGTGATTCCGGGTCGAGTATAGTTGGGTACATACAAAGCTGATTAATGAAACTGACTATACTGGAGAACATGTGACTGTAGGACTTTTGGAGGTGGAAGAGAAAGTTTCCAGTTGCCTGGGCTGATATAAAATGCCCATATTTTTCTGGAAAAATAACGGTAGCTGTGCTGCCCGACCCATTTGTGGATGTCTTTATTGGAAACATCCCTGAATTATGTGATGTTTCGCTTGAAGACATAACAGAATTGGAAAGGAAGCATATTGTTGCAAACACACAAATACATAAAGAGAATCAATTACCTCATGTTGGTACTGGTTTCAAACACACACATGTCACATCCAGTTATGGTGGAACCTAAAGATAGTAGGATAGTTCAAGCCGCAGCAATAACGCTGCAACACGGCATCACGCCAGTAAATAGACAACCACAGGCATATATTAGGACAATGACATTTCCTTCTTGTGGACCGAAGAATATGCTTATGAAAACAGATACTTCATTTGATTTAGTCGATACTTTCTTCTGGTTGATTTTCTTGCTATCTATCATAACAAACAAAGTAATAAAATGTATAGCTAAGGCTACAGGGAGTTTGATTAAGATGTTACAATATGGTGTACGCCGGAAATTGAGCCATATTATAGGTATATATGATGATTCTGTACAATGTATTCGAACAGTCCGCCGAACGGCACCCTATGGCGAATCTGAAATCCCTTTGCAGGAAACACATTCGATGATCAGTTCTAAGATCATTCTCAGATCAAATGGTTGTGTTGTAGTGGATGGTACCTGTTTACTGTCTGTCGTATACATTCTTCCACAAGGGTATAGGAAAATACTACATCTTGTCTTGTACTCTGGGAGAAAGGTATATGAATCACACAAGCGCTATGAAATTACTCTATCATTGGTGAATTCTGTTCAGAAATTGGCTAAATATCTTTTAGGAAGAAAATTCTTGGTCACCTCAAAATGAATTTTACTAACCGGAAATAAAACATGTAGCGTCATTGTGACTGTATTGTCATTATAAATATTGTTATAAGTGGAGTGTATTGTATTCGTATCATTGTCTTGTTCATATTAACAATCATATTTGTTATTAATGAACGATTATCTTTATCTAAAACCGATGCTCAAATGGACTTAGTAATAGCGAGCATGCGAAATTTATATAGTTTTTATTAATCATATCTGAGATGCGGAGGATTCTGGACACATGACCGCGGCTGTAGCGCCTTTGTGTTTAGAGGAATTCTTATACCTTCTTTTTGGTCTTCAGAACTCTCCTTCATCATTCTACATTTACTAGTTAGGGACATCACAAACATAGCAGCCATAAAACTGAAACAGTACATCATCGTACATTCCTAGACAGATTTTTTATTTTTTTTTGTCGCATTCGGATGTTTGGTCTTACGGTAAAGCCGAGCAAGACTGAAATTGCAATTTCTGTGACACAAAATAATGTAGCTGATCTACTCAGTAGACGATGAAAATAAAGAGAATATAAAAGTTTTATGTATGTATATATATATATATATATGTTTTCTAATTTTTTTTTTTTAGTGTAACATTACGGTAGGATGACTGTGGCTAAGTCTGAATTACCACAGATATATATATATATTATTATTTTTTTTAAAAAGAAAGTATAGACGTAATTTAGTCACTTGTTGTTATTATTATTTCAGAGAAACAGGTGAAAAGTTTCACGTGGCTAGATGTGTGTATTGCGGAAGCGGCATAACCAATTTGTGTGGCTTCATTTTTTCACAAGCCAATATGGTAGTATCGGTGGTGGTTTGTAGATAATTTTAATTGTGTTAGTATAAGAAAATTCATTATATTGGAATTGTCAATAGTGGACATAAACTCGAGGACAGAGTCTGTGCGGATTTCCGATAAAATTAATTAAGTATATCTTAAGTGATTAACATGTTTCATAAATGAATATCTTTATTGTTTTAATGGTATGTTTATATATTTTGTTTTATTGATATTGGTTATTTTAAGTATCCCGACATTAATGTGTTTGTAGTTTGTAACGTCAGTAGTATGTGCTGTGTTAACTATTGATCATCATACATATCATTTTCACGATGGATGAAGGAAGAGAAAGGAATGAAAGAAAATTAATAGACACAAACATATAGTAAACAGTACACATTATAGGATATATAGATACATATAACAAATGAACAACACATTATAGATATGTAACACAGTTATATTGAGAATAGTTGTCCTTATCGACATGATGTAGCGAGAAGAAATGATGGTGTACCAGGTTGACTTGGAGTTGTGTGGATATATGTATTCACGTCAAGGACAATCAGTTGTCGACTACGGATCATGTGATCGTTGGGTATGCAACACTGGATGGTGTTTTTATTTAACTGATGGCACTCGGGGATATAGAGACCGTTAGTAGTTTTAAGGTGTCAACATATATACGCGATAAACAGATCTTAATATATGAACTGGCGGTGTTTGAGCCTTAGTTTAGTTACAAGTAGTCGGGCATGTTAACGCGATAACATCTCAGGGATCATTTATAGAATGTAGAGGTGGCGGTGTTCGGGACTTGTATTTTAGTCCGGTGTTCAATATCCCACGATCTAGAGTGGTTCACGTTGACAAACTAAGTTCCAAGGACGGTGAATGCGTTGTCTATCACAATAGGACGTAATTTACGTCGTAGACATCATTTGCTTGCATGTCAAGATAACATAGAAAATGGTCTAACGATCATTTTCATTGTAGAGGGGGAAAAGCTGTCATGTGGCAAATGACAGTGATGCAGGCAATGGATGAGTTAGCGCATCAAAGAAGAAGATAAAGAGTGCCACAAATGGTGAACATTGGGACACCAACATTGAACGCAATTTAGACGTCATGATAGGACGTCACCTAACACCATAACGGCTTAAGCATGAGTGGTGTTCCAGCTTACGAGGTGATAGGATGTGTTTTCAATACCAGTCTCGGGAGTCAAACCGTTCCTAATTCATAAGTCACCAAAGGCAGCATTGGCCGTTGGAGTTCGGTTATGGTGAGCTCCGGTTGAAGGTAGGCGAGTATATTTGATTTGCATTATAAAGACACTAGGCGGCTGGCCCTGTTCCCAACACTTTCACTGGTCTGTGGAGATGATTCTGATTGAAGAGCGGGAGTGCATGGAGAGAGAGAATGACTGAAGTCGGCATCAATCCCACACTCATCACCGTAGTCTGAGATCAGCTGTAGTAAATACATTGCAGTTCACTCCATCAGTATATGCGTTGAGTCATTGTTTTGGAGTTCAGATGGTTACCCTGTCCTGTATCAGAATGCCTCAATATATGCTGTCGTGTACCATGATGCCCAGAGCCACATAGATCTTGAGGTGAGCTTGCTGCATTATAGAGCCTGAACTCGTATCATTGTAGAGAGGAAGCAACATCGCCTCATGACAGTGACAACAATGCTGAGAGGCAGCCAGAGACATCTGGGATGTGAGGCTACTTCAGGGTGACAACAATGCTGAGAGGCAGCCAGAGACATCTGGGATGTGAGGCTACTTCAGGGTGACAACAATCAGCCTGGCTGAGGGGAAGACAAAGGTATTACCCAGGGACAAATAATCATTCACTAGAAATGGGTCAAAATCTGCAGTGTTGTCTCCTGTATGAAATTCACTATCTTTTTTTAGTTCACTCAGTGGTCAATAAAGTTCTTCACTAGGCCAGAAAATTTGCCTAGATATGTTGTATTTTGGGCAGTGTTGGAGTATGTGATCTGCTGTCTGCGACGCCAATCCACATGTGCACATGGCTGATTTACCAATCTTAAATTTTGTATACATGTGATTGTGTAATTTAGTGTGTACTGTTCTAAAGTGCAGAATAATAATTTGTTCTGGTCTGTTCATAAAATGGTAATTGTCTTCACCTGGTGTTGGTGACTTTTGATTGATTTGATCATTCTTTTCTTTAAGTGGTATGCAATGGTACATCAGGTTATTCTTCTGTTGCTCCTTCCTAAGCTAGTCGATCAGCTTTCATTTCCAGTTACTCAACACCTAATGTGCTGCTATATTCCAGCTTCTTCAAAAGGTATAAAAGAGTATTTATGGTTCCAATGGCCAGTTGGTCAGGTACACCTCAGCCTCATCCTCTACAATGGTCCTTTCTGCCAGTGCTGAACTGGATTCCTGATTCCATCCATCATAGAAGCATGTGGTCATGGGTTTCTGTCTCTCCATGTGACAGGGAATGATTTAGACACAGTGTCATGTTGATACCCTGACCTGATATCTCTCTCTCTGCCTCATCCTCTACAACGGTCCTTCCTGCTAGAGCTGAAGTGAATTCCTGATTCCATCCGTCATAGCAGCATGTGGTCATGGGTTTCTGTCTCTCCATGTGACAGGGAATGATTTAGTCACAGTATCATGTTGATACCCTGACCTGATATCTCTCTCTCTGCCTCATCCTCTACAACGGTCCTTCCTGCTAGAGCTGAAGTGAATTCCTGATTCCATCCGTCATAGCAGCATGTGGTCATGGGTTTCTGTCTCTCCATGTGACAGGGAATGATTTAGTCACAGTATCATATTGATACCCTGACCTGATATCTCTCTCTCTGCCTCATCCTCTACAACGGTCCTTCCTGCTAGAGCTGAAGTGAATTCCTGATTCCATCCGTCATAGCAGCATGTGGTCATGGGTTTCTGTCTCTCCATGTGACAGGGAATGATTTAGACACAGTATCATGTTGATACCCTGACCTGATATCTCTCTAATACATGTGCTGATGCCATCTCTCTCTCTCTCTCTCTGCCTCCCTCACTCGCATACTTGCACACATACACACACACATGGCAGGTATTAAATGCATAAGATGTTCATTTTATAAATGCACTTTTTGCTTGTCCAGTTTTGGTCTGTACCTGTGTCATGCATCTTTTCTCTGATGTGATCCGTGGGCTTCGATACTTGAATGCCTGTACTTGCTCCAGTCTAAAACCATTGGCTTTAACTGTAAATGTAGGCATGATCCACTTCTGTGATACTACCAGTACTGATGTTTTTCTAAAAATGAAGCTGCGACCCATTTTGTCCACTTTCTACAACCACTGTGGCATTTCCTGTAGTTCTTTCTGACTTGTTGCTATAGATACGGAGTCATCAGCATAACATCATTAATTTATATTATGACTATCAAGATAGCTGGCTATAAAGACGATGTGGTGTTTACCAAACAAGGAACCCAAGGACTGTTTACCCCAGGCCAGTGGACAGGACATCAGTTTGCGGATAAGGGGGAAACCTGGGTGAACCCACAAACATGCTAGATGTGCTCAAAATGTCCCAGCAGCTGGAAATAACCAATAGTAGGTTGACTTTGCCACTGCCTGGGCAACATGACAAAATTGTAAAACCTGCCCACACAATGTTGTTAGTGTTAGCACCTGTGCTTCTTAAATACTCAGCTGTGGATCCACGATAGTGCTGTGGAGTTGGTGCACTATGTGACATCCTCTGTGTGTGGTCTAAGGGAGGAGACTGGAGTACTTATGAAGCAATGCAAGTGTGGAAGGAACGTGATACTTTAGAAACCAGATCGGACCAGACCAAATGGCTTCATGTGATATTACTCGACCAACATGTTCATAAATAACGAGCAGAATCAAGTTAGCAGCCAATACCTCTGTGTAACCTAAGAGCTTGCCGGTGGTGCGATTTCTTTCAACTTTGATCGTGGTCTGAGATGGACATGTGTCCACATGAAACAACTTCTCAACCTCGGGTTGTCGAGAGATCCGCCTGAAAGAAAGAATATGTTGTTTAGCCATCGCAAAGACACCATAAGGTAATATTCTCATTGTTTGGAGCATTCTTCAAAGAGTATTTTCAATAGCGACTGTGTAAAGTTACTGCCCTTAACTGAGCATTGTTGTTAGAAATCATGCATATCTTTTCTACCTCCATACCCATCTTCAGGAAATGAGAGTGTGAAGAATTATAACACATACATGTATTAAAGCATGCTATACCCTATCACACACAATACTACAGACATTTATTAGATGCATGTTATACACCACACCATACATGATACACTACAATGATGCCCAATGTTTCCTGGTCTGACTATGTACTTGGCATGTTATACACCACACCATACAAGATACACTACAATGATACCCAATGTTTCCTGGTCTGACTATGTACTTGGCATGTTATACACCACATCATACATGATACACTACAATGATACCCAATGTTTCCTGGTCTGACTATGTACTTGGCATGTTATACACCACACCATACATGATACACTACAATGATGCCCAATGTTTCCTGGTCTGACTATGTACTTGGCATGTTATACACCACACCATACATGATACACTACAATGATACCCAATGTTTCCTGGTCTGACTATGTACTTGGCATGTTATACACCACACCATACATGATACACTACAATGATGCCCAATGTTTCCTGGTCTGACTATGTACTTGGCATGTTATACACCACACCATACATGATACACTACAATGATGCCCAATGTTTCCTGGTCTGACTATGTACTTGGCAAGTTTGTCAGTGCATGGTATTCTGCACATTTCTATCATAAATCACATGGTTGCTGTTGTTAGATGTCTCCCAGCATGTCTGCTGATTGCCCAGTTGTTGCATGCACACACACCACTATAGGTTCTATAGAACTCTTCAATACATGTCCATCTCTCTCTCTCTCTATCTCTTCTCTTACTCTTCTCTCTCTCTCACACACCACACTCTCTCTCTCTTCTCTCTCTCTCATTCTCTCACTCTCTCTTCTCTCTCTCACACACACATACCACACACACTCACTCTCTCTCTCCTCTCTCACTCACTCTCTCACATTCACTCGCTTGCACGCATGCATGCACACACCCACACACGCATGCACACACACAAACACACACACACCCACTATAGGCTCTGTAGAGCTCTTCAATTCTTGTTCTCGCTGCAAGTGACACCTGTGCGTGAAATCAACCAACCAATCAACATTCTTGCATTCTATATGTTCCCACACATAATCTATCCCCTTCTTCAGCAGTCAATGAACAACTCCCAGGCTGATGGTACTTGTGGCAGTCTGACTGATGGTTCAACTGCATTTTCATATTTTTACAACTTATACTGGTGATGTGACTAAAACCCATCATTCGGCGCCAACAGATAGCAGATAGTACCGTCTACTCAGTCTTGTTCAGTCATGTGTGACTAAGACCGGACTTATTTGTTTTCTATATTTATTCACTAGTGACCCTGATCCTGTACGTCACAAACTCCTGAAATACACCATGATGTGTTTGGACCAGTGTGGGTGTAACTGGACAGCGTTTGGTGATTTTTGTTTGGTTGAGCAAAACAGATTCAACAATCTAACTGAACTCTCATGACAGCTCAAAGGAAGTTACAAAGCAAAAACACAGGAACAAGCTCAAAATGCAACAAACGCTGTACTCAATGCAAAAACACAAGAACAGGCACAAAACACAACAAACATGGCACTCAATGCAAAAACACAAGAACAGGCACAAAACACATCAAACATGGCACTCAATGCAAAAACACAAGAACAGGCACAAAACACAACAAACATGGCACTCAATGCAAAAACACAAGAACAGGCACAAAACACATCAAACATGGCACTCAATGCAAAAACACAAGAACAGGCACAAAACACAACAAACATGGCACTCAATACAAAAACACAAGAACAGGCATAAAACACAACAAACATGGCACTCAATACAAAAACACAGGAACAGGCATGAAACACAACAAACATGGCACTCAATACAAAAACATAAGAACAGGCATAAAACACAACAAACATGGCACTCAATACAAAAACACAGGAACAGGCACAAAACACAACAAACTTGGCACTCAATGCAAAAAGCCCACAACAAAAATCCCACAGGTGGGCTTGTATCAATTACCTCTGACATGTGGTGAAGTCATGAATTGGCAAGCTGCCAATGTCTGTCAGATACTTTTCAACCTCTTTCTCCCATGATGGTATCACAGGTGGTATGCCAGCAGGAATCTGGGGATTCACACAGCATTCAATGTTGAGACAGTTGACATGAATCTCTGGATTCACATAGCATTTTATGTTGAGACAGTTGACAGGAATCTCTGGATTCACATAGCATTTTATGTTGAGACAGTTGACATGAATCTCTGGATTCACATAGCATTTTATGTTGAGACAGTTGACATGAATCTCTGGATTCACATAGCATTTTATGTTGAGACAGTTGACAGGAATCCATTTACTGCTGCCTAACCAACACCTCTTTCTCTCCCAAGCAACCTTTAGTATCAAATAATTATTTCTGTGCCCCTCACTAGTTCACAGTGCCCCTCTTACAGATTCATGGTGCCCCTCTTTTAGATTTAAAATACACCTCTTATAGATTCACACTTCACCTCTAAGCAAATCTACTCCTCACAGTTTCACAGTATACCTTGAAGTGAATCCACCCCCCACTCTTACAGATTCACAGTGCATGTCTAAGTGAATCCACTTTCCCACTCTTATAGATTCACAGTGCACATCTAAGTGAATCCACCCAGCACTCTTATAGATTCACAGTGCATGTTTAAGTGAATCCACTCCCCACTCTTATAGTTTCACAGTGCACGTCTAAGTGAATCCACTCCCCACTCTTATAGATTCACAGTGCATGTCTAAGTGAATCCACTCACCACTCTTATAGATTCACAGTGCACATCTAAGTGAATTCACTCCCCACTCTTATAGTTTCACAGTGCATGTCTAAGTGAATCCACTCCCCACTCTTATAGATTCACAGTGCACATTTAAGTGAATCCACTCCCCACTCTTATAGTTTCACAGTGCACATTTAAGTGAATCCACTCTCCACTCTTATAGTTTCACAGTGCATGTCTAAGTGAATCTACCCTTATAGTTTCACAGTGCACGTCTAAGTGAATCCACTCCCCACTCTTATAGATTCACAGTGCACATCTAAGCACATCCACTCCCCACTCTCAAAGATTCACAGTGCATGTCTAAGTGAATCCACTCTCCACTCTTATAGTTTCACAGTGCACATCTAAGTGAATCCACTCTTATAGTTTCACAGTGCACATCTAAGTGAATCCACTCTCCACTCTTATAGTTTCACAGTGCACGTCTATGCCTCCCCCACTCTTATATATTCACAAACTTAATTTGTCAGCAATCATGATTATTTGAACTCACCGTCAGCTGTGGGAATCTAGCAGAAGATGGATTCTGTCCCTGATGTGTAGTGCAGGCAACAGTTCTAGATGACCATTACTTCCAGTCTCAATGAGGTCAAAGATCTTATGTAAATTAGCTCTGTCATCTAGGCATGTCATTTTCTCACATCTGTAAGAGAGTTAGACAAGTGTATTGTATTAAAAACTCACCTTAAACATAGTAACAACCAATGAATAATACAAAATCAGTTTGCGAGAGAAAGCCATTAAGTAACAGAAATGTTAGTATAAAGTGCATGGAAGAGAATCTTCATTCTCATTATGTACCGTGCTGATAAGCGTGGGCAGTCATGTTTCGCCATCTAACACAATCACCAGAGTCGTGGATCACCTCCGTGTTCTTGTCCCAACCATGCTAGGTGGTCAAGCCATCCAGATATTTACTTCTCTGCCTGCCCCATGTTCTGTTCCCCTCAATCTTGCCCTCAAGTTCTATAGATCACCTCCGTGTTCTTGTCCCATGTTCTGTTCCCCTCAATCTTGCCCTCAAGTTCTATAGATCACCTCCGTGTTCTTGTCCCAACCATGCCAGGTGGTCAAGCCATCCAGATATTTACTTCTCTGCCTTCCCCATGTTCTGTTCCCCTCAATCTTGCCCTCAAGTTCTATAGTTTATTTCTTCTCATAATGTGCTCATTTTGATGTCTGTGTCTAATGTTGGAAGAGAATGGACAATACAAAAATCTTATTACAAGACACAAACTGGCTCTGAAGCTATACCCCATGTTGGGGTCATGAGGACCAAGCAGATTACATATGTGCAATAGCGATAACAAAACGGCTGCCCCACTATCTATTTGCACCAAGGAAGAACAATGAGGCATTATTTGTTTTTTTTTGTGGTCAGAGAGTGTAAAACCTTTAAAAATCTGCAGAAGAATGATGGTTCAGTATGGAGATGGTTGCTTGAGTAGGAGAGAGACTGAATGGATGAAAAGATTCCAAAATGGAAGACAAAATGTCACTGACGAACCACGTAGCGGGTGACCTGCAAGAGTGGCAACCGACACAGTGAAACCACAATCAACTAGCTAGACCGTGACAACAGGTGACTCATCACTGATGAGTAAGCCATGAATTTCAACATGAGCCATGGTGCTGCATGGATTTTGTCTTGCCACTTAATACCAAGTATTCTTCGCAGACACCACACATGAAAGCTGTTTAAACGTTTCTCTTGGCGTGAGTAAGTTGTCCAGGTTTCACTGCCATAAAGAAGAGTACTAAGGACACAGGCTTGGTAGACGAGGACTTTTGTTTTGGCAGTAAGCTTCCTGTTCTCCCAGACTCTTTTTGCTAAAATGTTCATTGTTGTTGCTGCCTTGCCAATCCTGATGTTGATTTCCTGATCGAGGGATAATTTGCTATTTACCTCTGTTCCTAGATATGTAAAATGGTCTACTATCTCCAGTTCGGCGTCGTCAATAAAGATTGATGGTACCCCATGTGCACCTTGTGACATAATCTGTGTCTTCTTTTTGTTAATTATTAAACTAAATTCAGAACAAGCATTGGAGAATGCAGATAGTAGATGTTGTAATTCTTCCTCAGAGTGGGTCGTAATCGCAGCATCATCCGCAAAAAGCAAATCTCTGATTATTACCCTCCTAATTTTGGTCTTGGCCTTCAATCTCTGAGCATTATAGAGGCCACCATCTGAGCATGAGTGAATGTATATACCGTCATCCTGATCACGAAAGGCATATTTCAGTAGAAGTGAAAAGTATATACCAAAGAGGGTGGGGGTAAGTACACAACCTTACTTAACTCCACTCTTGATTTCGAACTCTTCTGAAGATGAGCCATCAAACTTGATTATACCCTTCATGCCTGTGTGGAACGATTCCACAATGGACAGAAGAGTTGGTGGGCAGCCAATCTTCTTTAGTGCTTTGAACAGACCCTCACGACTGACCAAATCGAATGCCTTTGTGAGGTCAATGAAGGCAATAAACAGTGGCTGATTTTGTTCCCAGCATTTTTCTTGCATCTGTCGCAATGAGAATATCATATCAATGGTAGACCGGTTCTGACGGAAGCCGCACTGTGATTCGGGGTAGACAGTCGCTCCGATCGCCCTTGTTCTTGTACAGCGTTATGATGTTTGAATCTTTGAAATCCTGTGGGACTTGTCCTTCTCGCCAGCATAGCTCTATTAGCTGGTGGATCTGTAAAGTGAGTGTGTCTTGCCCACTCCTGATTACCTCTATTGGAATCCCATCCTTACCTGGAGCCTTGCCAGACGCAAGTTCATTTATAGCACACTTAACTTCTGTTACGGTAGGAAGTGTGTCCAGGTGGTCAAGAGTTGGCAGGGCCTCTATGGCGTTGAGGGCATCATCCGCTAGCTTGGTCTCACTTGAGTAAAGCTCTAAATAGTGCTCAACCCATCTATCCATCTGCTGTTTCTTATCAGTGATGATTTCTCCAGTCAAGGTTTTCAGCGGTGCACTTCTTTTGATCATTGGACCAAAGGCTTTCTTTATCCCTTCATACAAGCTTCTGATGTTTCCCTTATCACTTGAGATTTGAATGGACTCACATAACTTGATCCAATAGTCATTCGCACACTGCCTGGCAGGCTTTTGCACATCCTTCCTTGCTTGCTTCAGCTCACTCAAAGTGTTACACGTTGGTCTTTCCTTGTTTCTTAAGAGAGCTATCTTCTTTTTACCAATCAAGGGCTGCAGTATCTGGCTGTTTGCCGCAAACCAGTCCTGCCTCTTATGATCCACAGTGCCGTAAACCCCTACTGCTGTTTTATAAATAGTTTCCTTAAGTTTACTCCATTTATCATTTACTATACAATTTTCTGATGTATCAGTAAAAGCGTCTTCAAGTTGCTGTTGAAATTCAAAGCACTTTCCAGGATCGTGAGTGTTAATAATATCAATCCTGGGGCTTTTTTGGAATTTTTTGTTTAAAAAAACTGTGTAGATTCTCTTTTTTGGTCTCAAAATCCTAACCCTTGTTTCCATGTGACCTTATGCAACTCTTTAAAAAGAAATGTATCTGTATTCCCTTTTGCCCTCAAGTTCTATAGATCACCTCCGTGTTCTTGTCCCAACCATGCTATGTGGTCAAGCCATCCAGATATTTACTTCTCTGCCTTCCCCATGTTCTGTTCCCCTCAATCTTGCCCTCAAGTTCTAAAGTTTATTTCTTCTCATAATGTGCTCATTTTGATGTCTGTGTCTAATGTTGGAAGAGAATGGACAATACAAAAATCTGATTACAAGACACAAACTGGCTCTGAAGCTATACCCCATGTTGGGGTCATGAGGACCAAGCAGATTACATATGTGCAATAGCGATAACAAAACGGCTGCCCCACTATCTATTTGCACCAAGGAAGAACAATGAGGCATTATTTGTTTTTTTTTGTGGTCAGAGAGTGTAAAACCTTTAAAAATCTGCAGAAGAAGGATGGTTCAGTATGGAGATGGTTGCTTGAGTAGGAGAGAGACTGAATGGATGAAAAGATTCCAAAATGGAAGACAAAATGTCACTGACGAACCACGTAGCGGGTGACCTGCAAGAGTGGCAACCAACACAGTGAAACCACAATCAACTAGCTAGACCGTGACAACAGGTGACTCATCACTGATGAGTAAGCCATGAATTTCAACATGAGCCATGGTGCTGCATGGATTTTGTCTTGCCACTTAATACCAAGTATTCTTCGCAGACACCGCGCATGAAAGCTGTTTAAACGTTTCTCTTGGCGTGAGTAAGTTGTCCAGGTTTCACTGCCATAAAGAAGAGTACTAAGGACACAGGCTTGGTAGACGAGGACTTTTATTTTGGCAGTAAGCTTCCTGTTCTCCCAGACTCTTTTTGCTAAAATGTTCATTGTTGTTGCTGCCTTGCCAATCCTGATGTTGATTTCCTGATCGAGGGATAATTTGCTATTTACCTCTGTTCCTAGATATGTAAAATGGTCTACTATCTCCAGTTCGGCGTCGTCAATAAAGATTGATGGTACCCCATGTGCACCTTGTGACATAATCTGTGTCTTCTTTTTGTTAATTGTTAAACTAAATTCAGAACAAGCATTGGAGAATGCAGATAGTAGATGTTGTAATTCTTCCTCAGAGTGGGTCGTAATCGCAGCATCATCCGCAAAAAGCAAATCTCTGATTATTACCCTCCTAATTTTGGTCTTGGCCTTCAATCTCTGAGCATTATAGAGGCCACCATCTGAGCATGAGTGAATGTATATACCGTCATCCTGATCACGAAAGGCATATTTCAGTAGAAGTGAAAAGTATATACCAAAGAGGGTGGGGGTAAGTACACAACCTTGCTTAACTCCACTCTTGATTTCGAACTCTTCTGAAGATGAGCCATCAAACTTGATTATACCCTTCATGCCTGTGTGGAACGATTCCACAATGGACAGAAGAGTTGGTGGGCAGCCAATCTTCTTTAGTGCTTTGAACAGACCCTCACGACTGACCAAATCGAATGCCTTTGTGAGGTCAATGAAGGCAATAAACAGTGGCTGATTTTGTTCCCAGCATTTTTCTTGCATCTGTCGCAATGAGAATATCATATCAATGGTAGACCAGTTCTGACGGAAGCCGCACTGTGATTCGGGGTAGACAGTCGCTCCGATCGCCCTTGTTCTTGTACAGCGTTATGATGTTTGAATCTTTGAAATCCTGTGGGACTTGTCCTTCTCGCCAGCATAGCTCTATTAGCTGGTGGATCTGTAAAGTGAGTGTGTCTTGCCCACTCCTGATTACCTCTATTGGAATCCCATCCTTACCTGGAGCCTTGCCAGACGCAAGTTCATTTATAGCACACTTAACTTCTGTTACGGTAGGAAGTGTGTCCAGGTGGTCAAGAGTTGGCAGGGCCTCTATGGCGTTGAGGGCATCATCCGCTAGCTTGGTCTCACTTGAGTAAAGCTCTAAATAGTGCTCGACCCATCTATCCATCTGCTGTTTCTTATCAGTGATGATTTCTCCAGTCAAGGTTTTCAGCGGTGCACTTCTTTTGATCATTGGACCAAAGGCTTTCTTTATCCCTTCATACAAGCTTCTGATGTTTCCCTTATCACTTGAGATTTGAATGGACTCACATAACTTGATCCAATAGTCATTCGCACACTGCCTGGCAGGCTTTTGCACATCCTTCTTTGCTTGCTTCAGCTCACTCAAAGTGTTACACGTTGGTCTTTCCTTGTTTCTTAAGAGAGCTATCTTCTTTTTACCAATCAAGGGCTGCAGTATCTGGCTGTTTGCCGCAAACCAGTCCTGCCTCTTATGATCCACAGTGCCGTAAACCCCTACCGCTGTTTTATAAATAGTTTCCTTAAGTTTACTCCATTTATCATTTACTATACAATTTTCTGATGTATCAGTAAAAGCGTCTTCAAGTTGCTGTTGAAATTCAAAGCACTTTCCAGGATCGTGAGTGTTAATAATATTAATCCTGGGGCTAGATTTGTGTTTAGCTGTGTAGATTCTCTTTGGTCTCAGTCTAACCCTTGCAACAACCAAAGAATGATCTGTATCACAGTCAGCACTGTGGTAACTTCGAGTTAATGATGTATGGTTCAGATGTTGTCTCCGTGTGATAATGAAGTCCAGCTGATGCCAATGGCCGGATCTTGGATGTTTCCATGTGACCTTATGCAACTCTTTTGTTTTAAAAAAGGAGTTTGTAATACATAGGTCATTTCTAGTGCAATGCTCCAGCAGCCTTTGCCCATTATCATTCATGCGACCGATGTTGTATTTTCCAAGGCACACTGGCCATGAACTCGAGTCCTTGCCCACACGAGCATTGAAATCACCGAGCATATAAATGTAGTCGGATTTTGGAACTGCCTTGATCACAGAGTCTAGCTCCTCATAGAACGAATCCTTCACATCATCAGAGGAAGCGAGTGTCGGTGCATATGCAGTGACAATGGTGGCAAATCCACAAGAGGTTGCCAAGCGCAGGGATAATAATCTTTCATTACCTCCAGCTGGGATATCAATCATTCCCAGTAGCAAATTCTTCACTGCAAAGCCCACACCATGTTGCCTTTTTTCTGCCTGCCCTCTACCCTTCCAAAAAAAGGTGTAATTGTTTTCCCTGAGTGACCCTTCCTCAGCGAGGCGAGTCTCCTGCAGGCCAGCAATATCAATGTTAAGACGATTGAGTTCAGCATCAATCACAGCCGTTTTTCTCACATCGTCAATATTTGTCAAGTCAGTGGAAAATCCTGGACACATGGTTCTTACGTTCCAGGTTGCAAGCCGTAGCTTGAGGTTTCTATTATTATTTTTATTAGTACCTGGTGCATTGGTTTTACAGCCTGCGATTCAGATTTTGTCCTAGCCCCAAGCACCCATTGAAGCAGGCAGGCTGTGGAGGATCAGCACCCAATTGGCCGGGGGCTGCCCAGCTTGAGGCGGGCGGTAGCTGATCAGTGACACCTGTAGGTGTCTCCCACCATCAGAGGCAACGCGTGGCGCCCCATGTCTACGCCAACTGACAAGGACTTATAACCCGTAACAGTTGCCTCTTGCTTTGATTCCGAGACCGGTTAAGACCAGGGATGGAGTTATTGCCTCTCCATAGCACAAAGCCTGGGCTAAAATAAAGAAACCATGTGTTGCCCATGCAGCATGTCCCTCTCTCGGCCTGCCTAGTTCACTCCAGAGGAAAGTTGACACCTATACATCTGGAACAAGACACGCTTCAGAAGCTGCCGGATCAGCAAAGCAATGCTCTAACTGTCCGCCTGTCGGAGCTTCGATCCTAGACCAGCTGCCAACCAAGGCTTAGGGCCTGGTCTGCCCTGCCATGACTATTTTGTCTTTGGGTTGCATTTCCTCGCACCAGGATATTGTTATATAGTGTGACAATATACTGTTTAAAACAGCATTGGTGTTCAGTTTAGTTGTGTTATTCGTGAACATAAGATGGAGGATGTGAGAGAGTCAAATAGAATATCTAGTCAACAAGTCACTCATAAATCAGTTCAATTATCAACATGTTATATTATACTAATGAAACTTGAGGACACACCATGTAAACCCATATTTCAGGCCCTGACACTTCCAATGTCAAAGCTTTACTGCTGACATCTTCAATTGGTGTTAACCACAGCTAACTCATTGTACCATGACAGTTATTATTGGGACCCACAGCATCACACATCATTAATGACCCACAGCATCTGCATCATTAATGACCCACGTCAAATGTGACAGTATTATTGACCCATGGCAACTGAAATATTTTCTATCAAAGCATCCTGTCCAATATGGCGGATAGTCAGTTGAGCTGTAAAGGCCTCTGGAATGGTTATGCTTCTGGCCACAGCTTGCTTAGGCATTTTCCTCATGTTGGACTGGTAGTACATGGTTCCGTCGACCAGCTACTGAGTTAAGTGCTTGGAGCGACACTGTGAGCTGTGGATTTTGTGTGAATGGAATGGTTTTACATCTGTCTGAGGTTTTATATTGTGAACTGCATGTTCATAAAATGGTGGCAGCCAGTTGCTGAACTAGCTAGTTTTGCATTATGCAGTCATGTGTGTGAAGTTGCTGCTTTCCTGGTGACTTCCGCTTCCATTGACGATGAACTGTAACTGTAATGTAATGTTGGCTTGGTGGCAGACTGTTGTGTTGGCTGGCATTCTGGCAGCGGTCTCATGCATGTACTAGCAATTTCAGAATTATCGCCCTTTTTTTTAGCTCTTCACTTTTTTTTGTGTAATTTTGCGAACTTTTTCCTGCGTCCTCGAACGATCACTTCCGGTTTGACATGGACTGCTAAAAGAACAAAAAAAACAAAAGCAGTGTGGTACGATCAAAGGGAAAGTTATTCTCATATATTTAGAAGTGGTTCTGCTAGCTAACCGCCAAGTTATTATATCAAAAAAACGATTTATTTGGATTATATTTGGTTCTTTTCACGATTAGTAAGGTAATTTGTCTTATAACTCCTGACTATGAAAGATTAATTCATTTTTTCGTGCATATTTGAATCCCCCGTTCAATTTTACATAAATATGAAGAGTTTCAACATTGCAGGTGTTTGCACACGATCAGGACAAAATATTTCGTGACACCGCCTTGATAAGACAAAATTCAAGATGGCGGCGCCCATACCATATGATACAATAGTACTAAACTTTAGCGGACCTATATTTATTTATAATTAGAACTGGTAATTTAAGTACTAACATTAAACAGAATACAAGTGTCATGTGTAGCAGTAATGTATCTGTGTACTTGCATAATATTTCAACATTTTACATGACTGAAAATAATTTTGAAAGCCAGTTTTCAGACCCTTCTGTAAACTTGTAAGGTGTTACAGTTAAGTAAGGAGTACTTTTTTTCTAAGCTGCGTTACAGCACTTAATTATTTACATTTAAATGCAGTACTGTAAAATAAGTTATATGTTTTACATAAGTTAGTATTTAATTATTAATTGCTGACAATTAGATACAGAACAGTGTGCTGTAATTACTGTAATTGTAGAGCAGAAGTAGAAATAGAAATCAATTTTTAGTAAACAGTTAATTATTTAATATTTTAATTTTTTATTATTTAATATCTTAATAATTAATTAACTGCTGCTTAATTTGTGCAACAGTCACAAACTTAGTTACTTACATTAATGTTTATAATATTTAATCAACAAAAGAAAGCTGTCGCAATGCAGTTAGCACATTAAGACAATATGATACATTTTCATGAATTGTTCTTTCACTAACGACGAACATTCCACATGACATTTAATTAATATAATAAATATGCAGCTATTTTTAACTAGCAATTAGGTCACAGCACATCATAACAAAAAGTCTTATAAGTCAAGTGCATCTTTGTCAGAGACTCTGAGACTCTTGTGCTTTGTACGATGCTTTCGCCAGGCCGCTGTGTGGAAAGAGACTGAGCAAACCTGGTGCAATGAAGTTGATCCTCTCATTCCTCTCGACATTCTATCAAAAGAGGAATATTACCTTTACTTTTCTGTTACCAAATCATAAGTAGAAACCCCATTTTAAAATATTCTCTGTATATGCAAATACTAATAATAATCATCAAGTGCCGGCTGGCGTAGGCGTTCATGGCTTTCCACAAATCTCGGTCTTTGGTGTTCTGGATCCTAATACTAAATTATATTATACACCTGCGTTATACACCTGAGAGAAGTGAGGAGTCTCGTTCATGCCAACGAACCAGGCATGCTAATACAGGAGAGTACTCTTACTAATAATTTAATATATTAAAAAAATTAGTTGTGAAACACAAAAAGCAATTAACCAAAGAATGGCCATCACTTGTGACACTCTTTCTTTAACCATTTCCTGTGACATTCAAGATTCTGATTGTCACACCTTTGCCACAGCCTGTGTCAATTTGATAAAACAATTCAGATGCACACCTTCCTGTGGTGAGTTTCTATATATTTGAATAACGAAGACACAAACAATAGATTGCACGATTTATTGCCTGGCATATTTCGCTGCATCTCGTCAGGTACATACTGCAGAAATCTGAAAATATAAAAAAGATAAATTACACAGAGTAATGAAGCTTACATAAAAGAATAACGAAAAACAAATGCCTACACAAAATACAATAAATAATCACGGAGAAGACCCTCCAGTGACTACATTGTTAATTACGTCACGGCACATCCTATAAAAAAAATAAAACATACGTCAAGGTAGGCCTCGCCGCCCCGGACGCAATGATATATGGCACAACGTTGTCCGTTTAAAAATAAACAAGCCACGGTAATAGAAGGCAAATAATAAACAGTTGGCGGCCATTTTAAATTGTTAATTAGGTCACGGCACATCCTATAAAAAAAATAAATAATACGTCAAGTTAGGCCTCGCCGCCCCGGACGAAATGAGATATGGCACAATGTTGTCCGTTTACAAATAAACAAGCCACGGTAATAGAAGGCAAATAATAAACAGTTGGCGGCCATTTTAAATTGTTAATTAGGTCACGGCACATCCTATAAAAAAAAAAATAATACGTCAAGTTAGGCCTCGCCGCCCTGGACGCAATGATATATGGCACAACGTTGTCCGTTTACAAATAAACAAGCCACGGTAACAGAAGGCAGAATTTCTCAAGTTTCCAATCTTAGGGCCGCGATAAATCCTGACTTATCAGTTAATTCATCATTGCACTTCCTGGTATTAAATTACATCACCATATAATTCATAACTCCGCTTAGAATCAACGTACAGTCTTCGTTGAGATACCGTTGGATTCGTCTCGTCAAGCTCCATCTAACTGGTATGATTTCATAAGTAAAAACCCAATTTTTAAATATTGACCAAAATTGCTACATGTACTTGCTTGTGAGTGCCGTGGGTTTATCGGTATTGCTGTTTCTTCCAATGTTCACATAGGGCAGTAAGGAGCATTGTGTGTGATATTCACTGGCACAGGAACGGAGCATTTATGGGGTTAACTTGAGTTAACTATTTGGCGCATTTGCCGTGAAGTTGGAACCCCGACTAACTGAGCAACTCTAGTCTCTAGTTTTGCCAAGCTGTGATGGTTTCATAATTAAAAACCCAATTTTAAAAACATGACCAAAATTGCTAGACTAAAGTAGCAATAACTGAGGCGGTGCGGCTGACACTTACAGGCTGAATATACGGCAGCAGATAGAAGGACAACTGAAAACGAAAGACCTGCTACAGTTGACGCTTTACACTTCTGTGTACGCCGCCATCTTTGACAACACTGCTGCAAAGTGGTATAGACAGCCGAAAATAGGTATACACTGTCGCAAAATATTGAAGTTGAAGAGCAACCGGCAGGTAGTTTGTGTGTTGTTCACAGCTAAGGTCATCATCATCATCAAGTGCCGTGCCGGCTGGCGTAGGCGTTCATGGCTCTCCATAGATCTCGGTCTTTGGTTTTCTGGATCAACTCTGGTGCTGATATTCCTCCATGCCACCGTCTCAATCCATCCAGCATCACTTCTCTTGGTCTACCTCTGCCTCTCTTCCCCTCGATCTTTCCAGTTGTTAGTGTTACGATGTTCTCCAATGCCTCTCTTCTCATCACGTGACCGAAGAAAGATGTTTTTCTCTGTCTTATTGTTGTATATAATGTTCTAGTTTCATTAGCCTGTTTCAGGCAGTCGTCGTTAGTTACTCTGGCAGTCCAAGGAATTCGCAACATTCGTCTCAGGAACCACATCTCTGTTGCTTCTAATTTCTTCTTAATTTGTTCATTTACATTCCAAGATTCACTGCCATACAGCAAAACTGATTCTACATAGCATTTCAGCACTCTCTTTCTTACATTCAGTGATAGTGACTTATTGCATAAGATACTCTTCATTTTCTGAAAAGCGGCTTTTGCCTGCCCTATTCTACTCCTAATCTCTGTTGTACATCTTCCATCTGATGTTATAAATGCCCCTAGGTATATAAAATTATCAACTTGGTTAAGGATTTTCCCTTCTATTTCTATGTCACATTTTGGTGTCACCATTTTCTTTGATATTACCATTGTTACTGTTTTCTTGATATTCAAGGAGAGTCCTTTCCTTGCACTCTCTGTTACTACAATGTCTAATAATTATTGTAGGTCTGTTGAATTATCCGTCACCAATAATGTGTCATCTGCATAGCGTATATTATTTATATTATAACCGGTACAAGCACAAACAACAACGACATCGACTGAACGTCTCACATGGCAGGGGAAAGCCGCCCCTAAAGTATGTCAAGTAGGTGAATGGGTCGAAACATTCGGGGAAGGGAGACCACTTCTGATGATCAGAAACCCCCACCCCCCCCCTCCACCCCCAAGCCGTGTTTGCTCTGCGGCGGAGTTTTTATCACTGATTTATGGCCAGTCCATCAGACAATCCGGATAGACGGATGGACAATCTGGAAAGATAAACTGACGCCCTGGAAAGACTGGCATTGCTGCAGCGCAGTGGTGGCATTGACAGCAGACCCCTAATGCTGTATAATAAGGGTCATTGTCGCGTCAAATGAAAGTACAAGTAGATGCCCCTTATATCCTCCGAAATGAGAGAACATGAAAGATCCAACAGTGACCACATGTTGACGATTCAGACCGTCGAACCGACCTTGACCTCAGCCGAACGACCGGGTAGGGCATGCGTCTGTGGTAAAAGCTTCGTCTCCTACCGGGGAATGAGAATTCACGCTGGACGAAAGAAGTGAGAGAGTACGTCACAGGAGAATAAATAGCGCTCCCGTGAAAGGGATATCAATAAGACGTTAGAGTATCTCATCCATGGAGAACCCCACAGAACTGAAAAGACTCAAGTCGAATGTCCCCTGTGACGCACCCGAGCAACCTTCCGAGAGTCTCAGGGCGAAGATCAAGTTCCCCCGCCTGCCACCGAGAAGGCTGAGTGGGCACGATTAGATGAGACGTTGTCCCGTGTATAAGAGGATGAGCTAAAACCCACGTCATTAGAAGAGAAGGTACAACAGTTCGGAAAGATTGTATACCTCCACTCGCGCGTCAATTTGGTAGCAGCGAGAGAAAGGAAGTAGTTAGCCCACCGAAGGCCAGGTGGCAGAAGCTGCTAGATGAGGTAAAATCACAGAGGAAAGCCGCTCGAAAACGGTACAAAACAGCAGCCGGGCATGAGAAAGTGGGCTTGCGCCAGGTGTGGCAACATCTGAAATCCAGGCACAATACCCTCTATCTAGCGGAAAGGTTCTGCAGGGGGCGGCGAAAACCCCGGAAGGAACGTGAGAAACCTCTTCCGAGAACAATACAAGTTTGCGCGGGACTTGTTTGAGCAGTCGTGATCCGGCATCCTTAGTCTCAGCAAAAAGGAGCTGGAGAATCACTTCGTGACGACGTACTCCGGTGCCCAGCGGGACGTCCCACTCGATGAAATTGAACGGCTCAAATGGCCGGAGAAACCAATTGTGGATTTCAATGCCAAGCCTCCGTTGTGGAGCGAGGTGGTGGCGGTGATCAAAAAGGCACGTGGATAGTCTGGCATGGATTACACTTGTGTATGCTGACTGATTATCTTCACAACTACTTGTCTGGCATGGATTACACTTGCGTATGCCGACTGATTATCTTCACAACTACTTGTCTGGCAGTGGATTACACTTGTGTATGCCGACTGATTATCTTCACAACACTTGTCTGGCAGTGGATTACACTTGTGTATGCCGACTGATTATCTTCACAACAACTTGTCTGGCGTGGATTACACTTGTGTATGCCGACTGATTATCTTCACAACAACTTGTCTGGCGTGGATTACACTTGTGTATGCCGACTGATTATCTTCACAACAACTTGTCTGGCGTGGATTACACTTGTGTATGCCGACTGATTATCTTCACAACAACTTGTCTGGCATGGATTACACTTGTGTATGCGGACTGATTATCTTCACAACTACTTGTCTGGCATGGATTACACTTGCGTATGCCGACTGATTATCTTCACAACTACTTGTCTGGCATGGATTACACTTGTGTATGCCGACTGATTATCTTCACAACAACTTGTCTGGCATGGATTACACTTGTGTATGCTGACTGATTATCTTCACAACAACTTGTCTGGCATGGATTACACTTGTGTATGCCGACTGATTATCTTCACAACAACTTGTCTGGCATGGATTACACTTGTGTATGCTGACTGATTATCTTCACAACAACTTGTCTGGCATGGATTACACTTGTGTATGCTGACTGATTATCTTCACAACAACTTGTCTGGCATGGATTACACTTGTGTATGCCGACTGATTATCTTCACAACTACTTGTAAGCCACTGTAACATTTGTATCTAACACCTGGCAAAGAGCGTATCGTTGTTCTCCAGACATAATTCTTAATTGACTGGTTGTGGTATCACTCTTGTACCTTCTATAAATCTTCACATACACATTTGTGGGGTGTAAAGATAATACTAATCAACCTTCGTAAGCCGTCCTTGTGCAAGCAGAAAGACATGTTAGTCAGTTTAAAATTACCGTGGTAGACTATCGACATTACTGTGCGAACATGTGTATATTTCAGTTTGAAGGATTTATCTAGTTAATTCACGTAAGTTGTGTGATTTCTGCATTACATGTCTGTTTATTTATGTTGTCGAGTGTGTCCTCTAGTCTCTAACTCTTTCCCTTATTTCTGTGAGCGCCAACAATTACATGTCTGTTTATTTATGTTGTCGAGTGTGTCCTCTAGTCTCTAACTCTTTCCCTTATTTCTGTGAGCGCCAACAATACATGTCTGTTTATTTATGTTGTCGAGTGTGTCCTCTAGTCTCTAACTCTTTCCCTTATTTCTGTGAGTGCCAACAATACATGTCTGTTTATTTATGTTGTCGAGTGTGTCCTCTAGTCTCTAACTCTTTCCCTTATTTCTGTGAGTGCCAACAATACATGTCTGTTTATTTATGTTGTCGAGTGTGTCCTCTAGTCTCTAACTCTTGCCCTTATTTCTGTGAGCGCCACTCTATCACACTTTTCCTCAATTTTGTTCTTCCCTCACTAATTTCTCCATCTCATTCTCTTACTCTCCCTCATTCTGTCTCTTTCTCTCACTATCCATCGCACTCTCTCATCCTTCCCCTCTCTGTCCCCCTCTTTCATGCCCCACCCTCTCACTCACTCTCCTTCACTCCCTCTCCGCCATTCTCCCTTTCTCTCTCTCTCTCTCACTGTCCATCGCACTCTCTCACCCTCTCTCTCTCCCTCTCTATCCCCCTCTCTCTCTTTCCCTCTCTATCCCCCTCTCCCCCCTCTCTCATTCCCCCACCCTCTCGCTCACTCTCGTTCGCTCACTCCCTCTCCGTCACTCTCCCTCACTCTCCCTCACTTTCAGACAAACGTTCACAAATACCTATACACCTTTGTCTCCCACAAAGGGATTAATTCTGCAGGTGTTGTTGGCGTGTTTCAGTTATTGGCTGTTGGTATAATTCCCCTCAAGTTACCTTGAAACAGGCATTGGCTGTTGACATAATTCCCCTCAAGTTACCTTGAAACAGGTATTGCACTTATGTAAGGAGCGCTCCAACCAGACACATTGCCGAACATCTAGCACCCTGTTCACATAACGACCAGGACAATGAATTGACATGGTATTCCGGATCTGGCTAAACCTATGATGGTTAATATACAAGGGGGGTTCAAATGAACATCTTAAAATGTGTGATAACAATTACAATAGCCGTGCCATTGTCTTGTAACGTATCAATATTGTTGTTTAGTTTAGTTTAGTTTAGTCGACGGATCAACATCACGGCACACGGGTGTAACCCATAAGTGCTCCGTTCTACTCCTAACGCAAGCCCGAGTCCGGAGAATCTCAGTTCAGTGCACAAACTCCGTAGCACCGGTGAGGACCCTGAAACACTTTGAGTAGATATTTAACTCGAAATGTTGCCCGGGCAGAACCGTTAGGCTACTCTTCTTCGATTTCCAACTGCCGGGGGATTTGTGACTGCAATGTCTTGTGTCCATCTCCGTGCTGGGCCAGCCCTGCCTCTTTCCCCGGAACCATGTTTTATACCACTGATCATTCACAGACCCAAGGTGACTGCAATGTCTTGTGTCCATCTCCGTGCTGGGCCAGCCCTGCCTCTTTCCCCGGAACCATGTTTTATACCACTGATCATTCACAGACCCAAGGTGACTGCAATGTCTTGTGTCCATCTCCGTGCTGGGCCACCCCTGCCTCTTTCCCCGGAACCATGTTTTATACCACTGATCATTCACAGACCCAAGGTGACTGCAATGTCTTGTGTCTATCTCCGTGCTGGGCCACCCCTGCCTCTGTCCCCGGAACCATGTTTTATACCACTGATCATTCACAGACCCAAGGTGACTGCAATGTCTTGTGTCTATCTCCGTGCTGGGCCACCCCTGCCTCTGTCCCCGGAACCATGTTTTATACCACTGATCATTCACAGACCCAAGGTGACTGCAATGTCTTGTGTCTATCTCCGTGCTGGGCCACCCCTGACCTCTGTCCCCGGAACCATGTTTTATACCACTGATCATTCACAGACCCAAGGTGACTGCAATGTCTTGTGTCTATCTCCGTGCTGGGCCACCCCTGCCTCTGTCCCCGGAACCATGTTTTATACCACTGATCATTCACAGACCCAAGGTGACTGCAATGTCTTGTGTCTATCTCCGTGCTGGGCCAGCCCTGCCTCTTTCCCCGGAACCATGTTTTATACCACTGATCATTCACAGACCCAAGGTGACTGCAATGTCTTGTGTCTATCTCCGTGCTGGGCCAGCCCTGCCTCTTTCCCCGGAACCATGTTTTATACCACTGATCATTCACAGCCACCGTTAGGTTCATTACTGCCAAAGTATTTCAGCTTCCGAGACATGAGGCGTGAGCACAATCGAAAGTTAGTTGCATGTCCTTTACAGAACTTTGCAATCAACACCAGCATTTACTGACTGATGTGATTTACTAGAACATTCCTAAACTGCCACAGCTGATTTCGAACCCTGGACTCCGTGTGTCGGCGAACTGTGTAACGCAGTTCACTATCCCCCAGCCACATATCGCCGGTCTTAGCACAGCAGTGGAGATATACACATGGAATCCTTGGGGCCCTGCGCCCTGACCCAACACGGTCTATGCCCTGACCCAACACAGACTATGCCCTGACCCAACACAGACTATGCCCTGACCCAACACAGACTATGCCCTGACCCAACACGGTCTATGCCCTGACCCAACACAGACTATGCCCTGACCTAACACAGACTATGCCCTGACCCAACACGGTCTATGCCCTGACACAACACAGACTATGCCCTGACACAACACAGACTATGCCCTGACCCAACACGGTCTATGCCCTGACCCAACACGGTCTATGCCCGGACCCAACACAGTCTATGCCCTGACCCAACACGGTCTATGCCCTGACCCAACACGGACCCAACACGGTCTATGCCCGGACCCAACACGGTCTATGCCCTGACCCAACACGGTCTATGCCCTGACCCAACATGGTCTATGACCTGACCCAACACGGTCTATGCCCTGACCCAACACGGTCTATGCCCTGACCCAACACAGACTATGCCCTGACCCAACACGGTCTATGCCCTGACCCAACACAGACTATGCCCTGACCCAACACAGACTATGCCCTGACCCAACACAGACTATGCCCTGACCCAACACGGACTATGCCCTGACCCAACACGGTCTATGCCCTGACCCAACACGGTCTATGCCCTGACACAACTACAGACTATGCCCTGACACAACACACACTATGCCCTGACCTAACACAGACTATACCCTGACACAACACGGTCTATGCCCTGACCCAACACAGACTATGCCCTGACCCAACACGGTCTATGCCCGTGACCCAACACGGTCTATGCCCGGACCCAACATGGTCTATGCCCTGACACAACATGGTCTATGCCCTGACCCAACACAGACTATGCCCTGACCCAACACGGTCTATGCCCTGACCCAACACAGACTATGCCCTGACCCAACACGGTCTATGCCCTGACCCAACACGGTCTATGCCCTGACCCAACACAGACTATGCCCTGACCCAAAACAGACTATGCCCTGACCCAACACAGACTATGCCCTGACCCAACACAGACTATGCCCTGACCCAACACAGACTATGCCCTAACCCAACATGGTCTATGCCCTGACCCAACACAGACTATGCCCTAACCCAACATGGTCTATGCCCGGACCCAACACGGTCTATGCCCGGACCCAACACGGTCTATGCCCGGACCCAACACGGTCTATGCCCTGAAACAACACGGTCTATGCCCTGACCCAACACGGTCTATGCCCTGACCCAACACAGACTATGCCCTGACCCAACACGGTCTATGCCCTGACACAACACAGACTATGCCCTGACCCAACACGGTCTATGCCCTGACCCAACACAGACTATGCCCTGACCCAACATGGTCTATGCCCGGACCCAACACAGACTATGCCCTGACACAACACGGTCTATGCCCGGACCCAACACAGACTATGCCCTGACACAACACGGTCTATGCCCTGACCCAACACAGACTATGCCCTGACCCAACACGGTCTATGCCCTGACCCAACACAGACTATGCCCTGACCCAACACAGGTCTATGCCCTGACCCAACACAGACTATGCCGTGACCCAACACGGTCTATGCCCTGACCCAACACAGTTCTATGCCCTGACCCAACACGGTCTATGCCCTGACCCAACACAGACTATGCCCTGACCCAACACGGTCTATGCCCTGACCCAACACAGTCTATGCCCTGACCACACATGATCTATGCCCTGACCCAACACAGACTATGCCCTGACCCAACACAGTTTTATGCCCTGACCCAACACAGACTATGCCCTGACCCAACACGGTCTATGCCCTGACCCAACACAGACTATGCCCTGACACAACACGGTCTATGCCCTGACCCAACACAGACTATGCCCTGACACAACACGGTCTATGCCCTGACCCAACACAGACTATGCCCTGACACAACACGGTCTATGCCCGGACCCAACACAGACTATGCCCTGACACAACACGGTCTATGCTCTGACCCAACACAGACTATGCCCTGACCCAACACGGTCTATGCCCTGACCCAACACGGTCTATGCCCTGACCCAACACAGACTATGCCCTGACCCAACACAGACTATGCCCTGACCCAACACGGTCTATGCCCTGACCCAACACAAACTATGCCCTGACCCAACATGGTCTATGCCCGGACCCAACACAGACTATGCCCTGACCCAACACAGACTATGCCCTGACCCAACACAGACTATGCCCTGACTCAACACAGACTATCCCCTGACTCAACACGGTCTATCCCCTGACTCAACACGGTCTATGCCCTGACCCAACACGGTCTATCCCCTGACTCAACACAGACTATGCCCTGACACAACATAGACTATGCCCTGACCCAACACGGACTATGCCCTGACTCAACACGGTCTATGCCCGGACTCAACACAGACTATGCCCTGACACAACACGGTCTATGCCCGGACCCAACACGGTCTATGCCCTGACCCAACACAGACTATGCCCTGACACAACATGGTCTATGCCCTGACCCAACACAGACTATGCCCTGACACAACACGGTCTATGCCCGGACTCAACACAGACTATGCCCTGACACAACACGGTCTATGCCCGGACCCAACACGGTCTATGCCCTGACTCAACACGGTCTATGCCCGGACTCAACACAGACTATGCCCTGACACAACACGGTCTATGCCCGGACCCAACACGGTCTATGCCCTGACCCAACACAGTTTTATACTCTGACCCAACACAGACTATACCCTTACCCAGTACGATACCCTAACCCAACGCTGTCTACTCCCTGACCCAACATTCTATACCCTGGCCGAACACGGCCTGCGCCCTGACCCAACGCAGTAAGACGTTTTGAAATTTTAGTCCGTATAAACAAAAAGATGTTTGCATATCCTTTACAGGACATCGCTGTCAACATCGGCATCTTTCAGCTGATTGTTGATTTCTTGACAAGATTACGCTCAGTAGTTTGCCATTGCTTTCTGAGAGACCGGCTCACATACCCCATAAGTTATCGACGCGATTCGAACCACTTCTGATTCTCACTGTCGCCACGTTACTTACGAGAGTATACGAGATTACGGAGAAAAGTTGCTAACCCCTAGGCCAAGAAGCCGGCTAGTCCGTATAAGTGTGCACTTTATCAATAATTATTGGAATTGTTCTCTGTAATTCTCCCTTCTCTTTTTGCACTTAGCACATATTGATTGTCTAATCGTTAGTTCATAATTAGATTCATTCATTGGATTTGCTTTCCTTAACTGTGTGTTAGTTTGCCAGATTCGAATAACTCAGCCTTGCTAGTTCATCATCATCATCATCAACATCATCATCATCATCATCAACATCATCATAATCAACAACATCATCAAGTGTCATGCTTCTCCACCAATTGCTATCTCAGACGGCATGGATCAATTCAAATGTTGACTCCCGTCCGTGCCACAACACAAGACTGCTAGTTGTATCACAGATGTTGACTCCCTTCCGTGCCACAACACAAGACTGCGAGTTATATCACAAATGTTGACTCCCTTCCGTGCCACAACACAAGACTGCGAGTTATATGACAAATGTTGACTCCCTTCCGTGCCACAACACAAGACTGCGAGTTATATGACAAATGTTGACTCCCTTCCGTGCCACAACACCAAGACTGCGAGTTATATCACAAATGTTGACTCCCTTCCGTGCCACAACACAAGACTGCGAGTTATATCACAAATGTTGACTCCCTTCCGTGCCACAACACAAGACTGCGAGTTATATCACAAATGTGTACCATGCCCAGCCCCCCCCCCCCCCCACAAACACTCACACACCTTTAAGGATGTCGGTGGGGTGTACTGTACATGTAAAGATGTGATCAGGTCAACTGTTACGCTTGAATGCTTGCCAGCCAGCGCAAGTGACATTCACAGGTGTGATTCTGCTCACTGTTTACGAGAACAGCGCTCACTGGCTCACAAGGGTAAACAACTCACGGAAAGTAACTCTGCTCAAATGTTGCAGCCGATGTTTGTTCCCGTGGCGGTTAATTCTGAGGGAGGAGGCAAGGCAGCCGTCTATGCTCGAAACATTTTTCAGTTAGCCTGCAGTTTTCAAGTCTTTGGTATGTCTTAAAATTTATCATTTCATTGGAAAATAAATAACGGAAACTATATATCACTTTGTTTCATTAATGTAATTATAATAACATATATTCTGTGTTATTTAAATGACGTGATTAAACCTGTCAACATTTTCATGGTGAGCCATGTTCTGTAATCATTTCAACTCATTACTTTCTTGTATCATAAAACTAGGTAATTGGAACATCATGTACTTAAATTCCCGTCTTACCTGTACCAACTTATCTCATGCCAGCAAGTTGCATTTTTTCCAGGCTATTGCTATTCGATGAATTATCTCTATTTTACTTGTTCTGCCCATATTTCTTGTTCCCGGTACGTTTAGAAAAGCTTGGTGTTGGACATCTGGAAAGTAACCATGCCATTCAAACTTGTTTTATTTTCATATCGCCGCATGTCTCTTTTTTCTCTTTTTTTATGGCCACGCATCTTATGTACACATCTGAGACATGATTTTCATATTCTTTCCAGGATGTCCGAAGTTTCTAGCCTTCGTTTGAAGTATTATATCTCCAGGTTGTAGATGCTACGAAGATGGTCAGTATTGCAATCTAACCTAGTCTTCGGGGAACATTCGGTTCTTTGCACCATTCTATCATTACCCTTCCCCCTTTCAACCTCAGAAAAGTTATATTAGGGTCCGTTGCCTGGTTCAGATAAATAATCCCGTGTCCAAGTCAGCCACAATTTGGATATTAATTTGAAGGTGATGGTTGTCCAAAGAGGGATAATGTCATTTAGTATAAGTTCTTCACAGTGTGGGTTCAGTTTTGTCCTTTCTTCCCTTATTCTGCATCTGTTCTTTGTGCCAGGCTCCGTGCAAATGTCTTACTAGACGCGATTCGTAAGCTCGCTTACGCAAGTTCGAAACACAGCTGCGACCACTTTGGTGACATCTCCCTAGTTTTCTTCAAACTTAAGTCAGTTACCTTGTGGAGCATGTCAGTTGGCCAACTACAGAATATTGATTATAAATTAAAAAACTACAACATAAATTAGACAGACTAAACAGTAAAGGGGAGTGAGTGGCTAGTTATTAATGTTCGAGTGCACAACACAAATGTTGTAGAGCCAGATAAAAAAAAGTAAATAAACCAACGCAAGGCGGTCTTGTCTGCTGCCAAATTGCCCGCAGATGTTTCGAACGCGGGTATGCGAAATTACGAACTGCGTTCGTAACGCCTTCTTCGCGGAGCTGGCCATTGGTCTATATTCAGAGATAAAATTTGTAATCAAGTCGACATACAAAGAGATAAACCTATGTATTACCTAAATGGAAATACAACATACAAATGATCGACTTTGTATCACGTAGGTTTGCATGAGGCACACTACGAAGCAATGCCTACAACAAGCATATGTGCACACTAATACAAGAAGTGTGAAACCATCTTTGTCTGTGAGGATAAATATTTAAGTACGTACTATGTGGAGAAAGTGTTAGTATGTGAATTAATTTCAAACATGTTAAAAACAAAACATGAAACGGATACATCTAAGTACTTCGTGGAGAAAGTGTTAGTCGGTGAATTCCAAACATTTTAAAATACAAATCATGAAACGGGTAAATCTAATTACTACGTTGAGAAAGTGTTATTCTATGAATTAATTCAAAACATTTTAAAATATAAAACATGAAATCTCCAGCAGGTATGGGTTGTGGTTACGATGTCACATTCACCAGTGAGTTAGATCGGCGCTTCCAGTGTCCCATTTGCCTGCTGGCATTCCGGAGTCCGGTACAGACGGCCTGTGGTCATCGTTTCTGCAACGCTTGCATCACGAGAACCATACCGTAAGTGTTTCTTTGTCTGTTAACAGAGCATAACAAGAGTTTGGAGTTTGTGTTGATTCAGTAGACAGTATATCTTTCTTGGCTTGGTGCCATCATAAAGTGATGTATGTTGCACTGTTTCATAGGACAACTCATTATTTTAACTGACATATCAGCCCTGTATGCCCTTCCTTGTCTTTGCATTCTACCTGCAAGGCAACATATTTCTCTCTCTCTCTCTCTCTCTCTCTCTCTCTCTCTCTCTCTCTCTCTCTCTCTCTCTCTCTCTCTCTCTCTCTCTCTCACACACACACACACACAGCCTAGTCCCTACATTTTGAGCTGCCCTATGTGCAGGCCTCTGCCTGGAGCTATACTTGCGAACCATCCTACCTCTTGTGATGCAAACAACAAACACAGAAACACATTTATCTTATAAAAGGTTCACACCCAATTTACATGCTGATGGAGACAAGGTCATAATTTCCTTAGTGATGAATGAACATACTGGAAAATAACATTGACAATTGCTTACTGATTCATGGAACATGATCATACACAATGATTCATTGAACATGATCATACACAATGATTCATTGAACATGATCATACACAATGATTCATTGAACATGATCATACACAATGATTCATTGAACATGATCATACACAATGATTCATTGAACATGATCATACACAATGATTCATTGAACATGATCATACACAATGATTCATTGAACATGATCATACACAATGATTCATTGAACATGATCATACACAATGATTCATTGAACATGATCATACACAATGATTCATTGAACATGATCATACACAATGATTCATTGAACATGATCATACACAATGATTCATTGAACATGATCATACACAATGATTCATTGAACATGATCATACACAATGATTCATTGAACATGATCATACACAATGATTCATTGAACATGATCATACACAATGATTCATTGAACATGATCATACACAATGATTCATTGAACATGATCATACACAATGATTCATTGAACATGATCATACACAATGATTCATTGAACATGATCATACACAATGATTCATTGAACATGATCATACACAATGATTCATTGAACATGATCATACACAATGATTCATTGAACATGATCATACACAATGATTCATTGAACATGATCATACACAATGATTCATTGAACATGATCATACACAATAATTCATTGAACATGATCATACACAATGATTCATTGAACATGATCATACACAATGATTCATTGAACATGATCATACACAATAATTCATTGAACATGATCATACACAATGATTCATTGAACATGATCATACACAATGATTCACTGAACATGATCATACACAATGATTCACTGAACATGATCATACACAATGATTCATTGAACATGATCATACACAATAATTCATTGAACATGATCATACACAATGATTCATGGAACATGATCATACACAATGATTCATGGAACATGATCATACACAATAATTCATTGAACATGATCATACACAATGATTCATTGAACATGATCATACACAATAATTCATGGAACATGATCATACACAATGATTCATTGAACATGATCATACACAATAATTCATTGAACATGATCATACACAATGATTCATTGAACATGATCATACACAATGATTCATTGAACATGATCATACACAATGATTCATTGAACATGATCATACACAATGATTCATTGAACATGATCATACACAATAATTCATTGAACATGATCATACACAATGATTCATTGAACATGATCATACACAATGATTCATTGAACATGATCATACACAATAATTCATTGAACATGATCCAGAAAGTCAGTGCAGGCTCATCATGAAGATATTGGGTCTAATCCCTGCAGACATCTACAATTTGTGGAACCATGCAGGGTCATGCTGATGGACAGTGAAAAAGTAGACTGGTTCCTATCAGAGCAACAGTGAATTGAGCTGACATACCAACACCCTTAAAGAGTTTGACTGAAGCAAAGACTCAATGAATCAGCATAGATTGTTATAATGGACTGAAGATATGAGTGGCCAAAGCTGGCAAATAGGTCTATCTGTCAATACTGGCTGGTCAGTTAGTCTCTGTATGGTGATAAAATTATTACACAGAAGATCGGAAGCACTTATAGATATTTCCAATGCACAGTGATGATAATCCACACCAAATGAACAGATAACAGTTGTCTGAGTCAGACAAGTAGGTTAGATGCTGGGATATAAAATCCAGAAACACTAATTGAAGCCATAGAGAGGCAAATAGTTATAACTAAGATGCTGGTTTCTCACATGTGAATCCCAGTTGAAGCATAGTAAGCCATTTCACAAGGTCCTATTGTAGTTCTAGAATAAGCACAGCAAACCTTCATTGCCAGACTCCACACATGATACTGCAGACTACAAGCATGTCTTTACAAAATGTTAGCTGCTCACACTGACCATGGCTCTTGCCAAAATGTCCAGAACATGCAATGCAAATGTGCCCCTCCTTAAGTGACGTGAGACCTCAAACCTGGCCTCAGAAGATGGAAGTGGAAGAGACACTTTGGAGCACCTACAGTGACCTTCTACTGTCACCTGGATTCATGATTAGACTGTTGAGCATAGAAAACTGCTTGCGGTATAACCAGAAGAAAACATCACTGACATATTCCTGGCAAAGGCTGTACCCCATTCAATGTTGTCAGTACTATTGTGTGATTGAGACATATTCCTGGCAAAGGCTGTACCCCATTCAATGTTGTCAGTACTGTTGTGTGATTGAGACACATATTCCTGGCAAAGGCTGTACCCCATTCAATGTTGTCAGTACTGTTGTGTGATTGAGACACATATTCCTGGCAAAGGCTGTACCCCATTCAATGTTGTCAGTACTATTGTGTGATTGAGACACATATTCCTGGCAAAGGCTGTACCCCATTCAATGTTGTCAGTACTATTGTGTGATTGAGACATATTCCTGGCAAAGGCTGTACCCCATTCAATGTTGTCAGTACTGTTGTGTGATTGAGACATATTCCTGGCAAAGGCTGTACCCCATTCAATGTTGTCAGTACTATTGTGTGATTGAGACACATATTCCTGGCAAAGGCTGTACCCCATTCAATGTTGTCAGTACTATTGTGTGATTGAGACATATTCCTGGCAAAGGCTGTACCCCATTCAATGTCAGTACTATTGTGTGATTGAGACATATTCCTGGCAAAAGGCTGTACCCCATTCAATGTTGTCAGTACTATTGTGTGATTGAGACACATATTCCTGGCAAAGGCTGTACCCCATTCAATGTTGTCAGTACTATTGTGTGATTGAGACATATTCCTGGCAAAGGCTGTACCCCATTCAATGTTGTCAGTACTATTGTGTGATTGAGACACATATTCCTGGCAAAGGCTGTACCCCATTCAATGTTGTCAGTACTGTTTTGTGATCGAGACACATATTCCTGGCAAAGGCTGTACCCCATTCAATGTTGTCAGTACTGTTTTGTGATTGAGACACATATTCCTGGCAAGGCTGTACCCCATTCAATGTTGTCAGTACTGTTTTGTGATTGAGACATGTTCTTGTGTTCCTTGGTTATTAATTTCTATAGTGTATGTATTTGGCAAGATGCATGCTGTGATACACCTCTTGAGATGTCATGTGTGTTTTATATCAAGATGTTGACTGTCTGCACTACATTGTGCTACATTTGTACTTGGTGTCATTTCCATGTCATGTTGGTTTTATATTTTCTGTTCTGTTTTGCCAGTTTATGTTTCTCTGTGTGTTTTTTAAAATTATTTTTGTTCTAATTTGCCATATTTTATTGTTATTTTGCAATGTTTTTTCTGTGAATATTCTGCCTTGTGTTGTTTCAAACATCTGACCATGTTGTTTACAGTACTGACCATGGCCGCACTTGGAACAACTGGACAAGTCATGTGGATAATCAAATCTTCCGTAAGGACGACGGCTTGCAGCGGAATCCACACAACCCTAAGAAGGTGCACTTTCTGTAGTTTGTCACAATAATTTTATTTAACGCTCGCTTTTGAACTCAAGGGTAGTCCATACATGTGCCGCTACCTCCAGTGCACAGGACAGATATTTTGCATGCGGATTAGCTTTCCCTATTACCAGGGTCCCTTACCATAAGGTGAACCCATTCTGACTTCTGAGGTACTTGTAATTTACGTCCCCAAGTCAAGGATAAGAAATAAACATTTTAATTCAACTGACCAGTGAAAGGGTTGAACCCCTTACCTCGACATCAGCATACAGGATGTTTGAGAATGAGTGCCCTTATCTATTCAGCCTTGCTGACCTACATGTAAGAATATAGCTGTGGTGCATTCCATGTTTTTCTGTTGGAGACTTGAATAATGAATATAGCTGTAGCCATTCAATGTTTTTCTGTTGGAGACTTGAATAATGAATATAACTATAGCTTATGAGGAAAATGCAAAGAATATTGTGGTCGAATGAGAAAACACATGAATGAGACAATCCTTCAAGAAATAAATAAAAATGTGTAAATTGATTAGAAAAATTAAACTCAGACAGTCAACATTGTTTTTGGGCACGTTATGAAGAGAAATATACTTGAAAACTAAGTGAAGACTTGAAAAATTTATGGGGCAAGAGCAAGAGGAAGGCTAAGCAATATATACCTGAATGTCTTGGCTATATCACATATCAGGACAAAGGCACATATCCCAGAATCTGGTGATTGTGTGAGATGATAAACCATGGCCACCCATGCTTATTGCCATGGCTCATGATGATGATGTGAATCCTGAATAATTTGTGAAAAAGCAACAACAAAAGATGCCCTGAGGCCTGGGATGTGGTTTGACAGAAGAATGTTGAAAGAGGCTAAAACAATAACTTATGACAAGTATCAGAGAGTGCTCAGTTTCTGACACATTGTGAGAAGAGATCAAACTTGAGCATGTTGTGACAATTGTAAACTGTGAGAAGAGATCAAACTTGAGCATGTTGTGACAATTGTAAACTGTGAGAAGAGATCAAACTTGAGCATGTTGTGACAATTGTAAACTGTGAGAAGAGATCAAACTTGAGCATGTTGTGACAATTGTAAAGATTTATGGAACGAGAGTTTGAGGACAATGAGAGAAGATTCTCAACAGCCTTTTGTCATGTCACAGACAGCTATACTTATTTTCATAGTTGTTAACATGCACATTTCCTTTGGTATATCACTGGTGTGAGACCCATGCAGGAGGCTCTAGATTCTCTCATCCAGAGTGTGAATTGTATCATATCAATCAATCAATCATGTGCCATGCCGGAAAGCGTGGGCAGTCATGATTCGCCATTTCACTCGATCACCAGAGTCGTGGATCAGCTCAGTGTTCCTGTCTCGTCCATGCCATGTGGCCAAGCCATCCAGGTATTTTCCTCTCGGTCTTCCTCTTGGTCTGTTCCCTTCGATCTTGCCAGCTGTCACTAAGTTCTCCAGTCCATTTCTTCTCATAACATGTCCAAAAAATTTTGACTGTCTACGTCTAATTTCTCTAATCAATCTACGATTTTCATTTGTCTCTTGTAGTACTTGGTCATTGGTTTTTCTATCTGTCCATGGTATTCTTTGCATTTTCCTCAGAAACCACATTTCTGCAGCCATCAGATGTTTTTCAGCTTGACTGCACATTGTCCAAGTTTCACATCCATACAAAAGAACAGGCTCTATGTATCCCCTCAACACTCTTTTTCTCCTTTCAATTGACATCATTTTATTGGTCAGAATGTTTTTCATCTTGCTAAAGGCTACTTTCGCAATGGCGATTCTTGTTCTAATCTCTTCAAGGCATCTGCCATCAGATGTTATGACTGTTCCGAGATAATTGAACCGATTCACTTGTTGAAGAATATTCCCATTTACTTGTATATTACATTGTGGTGCTTCGTTCTTCCTAGTGACGACCATAACCTGAGTCTTTTTACAATTTAATTCTAACCCCAGCTGCTCACTGTGTACAACCACAGCGTCTACTAATTGTTGCAGGTCCTGTGCATTGTCTGCAATCAATACTGTATCATCTGCATATCTAATGTTATTTATGTTTCGTCCTCCAATGCTGATTCCATTTAGGTCTTCTACATTTCTGAAAATATTTTCACTGTATAGGGAAAAAAGATCTGGAGACATTACACATCCCTGCCTAACACCTCTCTTAATAGGTTGATATTGTCCTACTTCATTATCAATCCTTATGGCAGCTTGTTGTTTCCAATATATGTTTTTTATAAGTCTAATGTCTTTCCCATCAATTTGTAGATCTGCAAGCATATCCACAATGTTGACATGTCTAACTCTATCAAAAGCCTTTGTGTAGTCAATAAAGCAAAGATGTATATCCTTGTTTACTTCTAAAGCACGTTCAATAACTGTTCGCAGCATATACACAGCATTTACTGTACCCTTTCCTTCTACAAACCCACATTGTTCTTCCCCTATTTCAGGTTGTATTTTCTTCCTCACTCTTTGCATGATAATTCGTAACAAAATCTTTGTGATGTGACTCATTATAATAATTGTTCTATGTTGATCACATTCTAAGGTTCCTGATTTCTTTGGGATTGCAATAAATACAGAATTACATAATTCAGAAGGTATATCTCCAGTATCATATAATGTGTTCAGCAGTCTAGTGACTTGCTCTAGTCCAAATTCTTCTAAAGCTTTAATCATTTCTGTTGTGATGTTATCTGCACCGGGGGCCTTGCCAGCTTTCATATGCTTAAGAACATTTTGAACCTCCATCTTTAAAATTTCTGGTCCTTCATTATTAAATCTAATAGCATACTGTTCCTCTCTGTTATCATTATACAGGTCTTTCACATAATCTGTCCATACATGTAGAATCTGATCTTTTTCTATTATGATTTTGCCATCTTTAGTTTTTAGACAGCCTGTTGATGTACTTGTTCTTTTATTAGTAAGTTCCTGAATTCTTTTGTGCACTAATTTGGTATTTTGACTGTTGTGTTGTTTTTCAATTTCTAAGCACTTTTCCTCAAGCCATGATTCTTTTGCCTTCCTACATAATACTCTGACTTGTCTGTGAATTTCTTCATATTTGGCAGGATTATTTTTGTTGAGTCTTCTTGTTTCCATTAAGTGTAAAATTTCCTCTGTCATCCATTTCTTACGACCCACCTTCTTTAATTTTGGAATAGATGTTTCTGCAGCCACATTGATTGAATTCTTTAACATTTCCCATTGATCATCCACATCCTGGAATAGGATCTCTAGATCAGACAATATTTCAAATCTGTTCTGTACTTCTATGTTGAATTTGTTTTGTATTTCCTTGTCATTACTCAATGTACACGTCATATTTAGTGTTTCCTGTTATATACTTGACTTTCTTCAACTTTATCCTCAATGTTCCTGTGAGTAATCTGTGGTCACTATAACAATCAGCACTGGGAACTGTTTTTGCTACTGTTAGCGCGTTTCTAAATCTTCTGCTAATGAGAATGTAGTCAATCTGGTTTCTAATCCTGCTATCAGGACTCCTCCAGGTCCATAATCTTCTAGGGTGTTGCTTGAACCAGGTGTTTCCTACAATCATTTCCTGTTCTTTTGCCCACTCTACGAGTCTGTATCCTCTTTCATTTCTCTCTCCTAAACCATAGTTTCCTACTGTGTATCTATCCCCTTGATTTCCTACTTTTGCATTGAAGTCCCCTATTATGATGTTTATTTCTGAATTTTTACATTTCTTTAAGGCAGACTCTATGTCATTATACAATTCTTCTACACTATCTTCACTGGACTCTCCTGTTGGGGCATATACCTGAACAACATTTATGTTAAAAGGTCTGCCACTCAATTTAACTATTAGAACTCTGTCCGACACGGCCCAACATCCCTGAACAGACGTTGATGTTTGGTGTATCATATCAGCACTTACAAAAATTTGATTTTTAAGAGCATGCATCTTCCCAATTGTAACATAACGCCTATGAGACCTGGACACTTGCTAAACAAGCTGAACAACGCGTTAATGCATTTGGATATAAATGATACAGACGGGTTCTAAGAATATCTTGGAAACAGAAAAATACAAATACATCCATATGACAAGAGCTGAATACTGAAGAAGG